>JACEHZ010000379.1:492500-920000 GCA_017893485.1 Hemerocallis citrina
ATGTAAGAGAAAGCTATATGCGTAATAATTTCATCTACATAAAGATATAATCATTTTATTTTTCATAAGATTAATCATCATTTTGGACTTTAACTTTCTTGAACTTCAAACTGATAATAAAAAAAGTTATTAAAAAAACAAATTAGTGAATCCTAAACTGGTATTATCGTATTTTTCATAAGATCAATCATCACTTTCGACTTTTAACTTTCTTGAGCTTAAGATATGGTTCTGGTGTAATTCACTGCTCTACTAAGCAAATTTTGCATCGCACCACTATAAGAATTAGCATCTCCGATCTTGAATCTCTTAGGAATAACTACAATAGGATCCAATGGGTTAGAGTGGAGGCGCTTGACCCATTTATTATAGCTTGGTTCTGGATCTATTTGTTTGCTTCCCATTGAAGAAGGACTTTGATCCAGATGTATCTGTATTATGTACTTCAGAGCTTTTCAGATCCTGTGGAATTTGCAAAAAGTTCAGTTTATCAGTCATGTTCTTTGATCAATATTATTAACAATTATGGATGATCCTGAATTACATTAATAATTGCAATAGATCTCAACAGACAACACAAGCAGATCCTGAATTATAAGGATGAGATTTCCTCATCACAAAGCTAATTAATTTCCATCATACCCAAGAAAAATCTAACCCAAAAAATTTCCACCTACTATCTATATCATGTCATGACATTATCATGACATGTTATTGTCTGACATGCTAGATAAATGAACAAAAATTCATCCATGTACAACTCATATAATACAAATTTATTTGCTTTCACTATCCTGAGTGGAAGTCCTTTCGTAGGACCTCCTCTCTTAATCAAATCAGATATGGCAGTCTCCATGTTCTGAGTTAATAGAAATTATTATTCTATACAATTTTTCTCCTAAGCTATTAATCTTAACGGATTAAAAAAATACAGAACATACATAATTTTGACAGGTGAAATTCTTAACTTGGTAACGAAGAGGTCTGAGGAGGTAGGCGCTCACCTACTATCTATGCAAACCTCTGCATCAACTTTCAAAATTTCAAATTCTTGAATCTTATTTTAATCATCTAATTATCAATCCACAAGAAGAAAAAGAAAAAAAAAACTAATTATCTAGCTAGTTGGAACGACAGAGAATGTTAGCAAGATCCCAACACAGAGATGACATGCACAAATTAAGAAAAGGTTCCAAAAATTCTTACATGTTACGAGCTTAGAGAACCCATTCAGCCATGCGAGTCTGCTTTTCTAATCCTGCTAGATAGTTACAGTCATATTCAATTCATTAGAATGATATCTGCATGAAGCCCTCACAATAATAGGGATGCCAGATAAACAAAATCTACCCCTTACATGCAACAGAAAAAAAAGTCTTCTTACATTACCAAATGCTTCAAAGTTAGTGTCTCAAGATATAAACATGACTTCCTAAGTTAATTCTCTAACCAGAGCATCCTGTGAAATTTTGAATAAGGTTATGAAGAGCTTTTATTTCTACAACAGTGGATTTACAGAGAACAATATAGGCCATCTACGAAAACCAAATGAGTAATGCTATAATGCATGATGTAAGAGAGAATTCTAATATTAAAGCTTCAACAGGTTACTCAATGTCAAAATAACATGACAAAAGCCAACAATAAGCATCTACACAAATGAACTTCATGAAGATTATATAATTAAAAAGTTTTTATTGAGCTTTTGACCACCGAGAAGCGCCCATCTTAGGTATACTTACATACATGTTCATATGATCCTCAATAAATTCAAAATTCAAAATTTAAGTGCAACGTGGCAAAACAAATTAACGCACTTTGCAGGGATATCGAGGTAGCTGGTATTCAATCCCTTGTCTCTTAACAACATTGTTAATCCATCTAGGAACCTTAGGGTATGTTAGTTTCTAAAACAAATCATGGACTCACTAAGAATTACAACTGCAATGCGTAAATGATCTTTCCCAACTAAAAGAGAACTAAATTAGTTAACATTCAAAGATCCAATCCTCCATTTTTTCTCCTGGTTTTGAAGTGTTATTGATCAAAATTTTTTAGAAAATTTTTATAGACCGAAAAAATTATTGTTCGTTTCAAGATTGTTGATGCCAGAAATCGGACTGGATGTCCTCAGAATCATGAATCATAATGAATCTACCTCACATACTGGGTTTAAAAATACGACACAACTTGTTGGTAGATATAGAAAATCCTATAAATCATAATGTACAAATGTAATACACAAATAATGAAGTTTTGTACAGATCTACCTTACCTGTTTAGTACTCATCACCCCTCCTCAACCCTAGCTGCCAGTTTCTTGCTACACACTTTCTTGTCGGAGAGTTTTTGCAAAGAGAAAGAGGATGATGCATTAATTACTTAACAGAAGCAATTCATTTTTAACTTTTCCAAAGTATGTTCAGGTTTGAAACAAATTTCTTTGGTTTCTTCGCCATTTTCTGCTTGTTTTCCTTTCCATAATTTCATATGTGGCTTAGGATAGGGCAAGCTTGCCTGATACTTCACCAAACTTTGGCGATCCTTCAAGTAAATTGCCAGTCTCGATTTTTCAAGGTGATCTCAGATCACCTATGCTCAATTCTGACCCAATCTATTTCGACCGAGTTTTAAAACTATGCCCATTACCGCTCCATGGCTATTTAAATATAGAGTACAAAAATTAAGACTATTTTTACCAAAGTAGACATTATTGAAACACAATAATCATATGGTTAGCAAATACACCTTACATGCATATAGGATACCTCACATGAGATCATTAGTTCTCTTTCATGATATCATGTTCGAGAGAACCCTCCTATACAACTAATTAGTATTTCCCTTTAACTAATACTAGTATTATACACGTGCTGTGCACGTGGGGAAAATTGGGGGAATGAAAAGGGCAAAAAAAAAAACATCTACCAGCACGTGCGTTGCACGGGTTGGGTTAAGGACAAATTACACTAAGGCCTTCTCCCATTATAGTAGTAGAGATATAAATGAATTAATAATTGAAACTATCTTGAATTACTTTATCTCATTACTAATTTGACTTGCTTTATACTTTTATTGGAGCCAAATAGAAAATCTTGTAAAACCCAAAACAGATATGAAATGTTTTCACTAATAATTTCATTAAGTCTCTCATGTCTACCAAAACTGTCAAGTGAAAACAATAAAAACATGAAACCTAAGTATATTCCCAACGAGAATGGAATATGCATTTCTTCAATCAATGCTTTAACTTTTTACACTCATTATATTGATAGCAAAAAATATTCACTTTTGTTATACTCTGAAGAATAAATTTAACCAGACACAATGCATGAAAGAGTTTTTTTAGGACTATAGCTCAAATGCATGCTTCCATTTTTTAGGTTGTTAGCATATCAGATGAATGACAAATTTCCTAGCGTTTCCTGTCAATTTCATCAATTAAGTCCCACAGTAGATAAAGAGTTTTCTAGCGTTTTATGAATCAAACAGTGATATTTTCAAGTAATCACTTTCTGTAGTTTCTTTGGAGCTTGAAAGAGGGCTAACTATTAGGTGTTTGGATTCTTAATTATTTTAGCTTCTACCGAGAACTAATTCTTAATTCTTAAATTTCACAGTTGGATGATAGAAATCCAGATGATTAAACCAAACATATCTTACAAGTTACAAGTCAATCTAGAAAGCATCTTACCCCTGTTCGCTGTTGATTCAATTCCTTGTGCGTCGCAATCATCAAATATCTTTCAGGCTGCGTAAATAATGTTGCATCAATATAAAAAAAATCAGAAATTTAAAATGAGCAAGAATAACCAACATAATCCAGAAAAGAACAAAAGGAAAAAAAAGGTCATATATTAAAACCCATACGTTTAACCATACCATTGTCATAAGACTTGGGGATCGTTTTATTTATTCCCACAGCTTTGTTCATTTACAAAAGAAAGATCGTTCGGTTTTGTTTTTATTGGGGAAAAATGTTTATTTTTGAGTGATTTTTGTGAAAGAAAAGATTTTGGTGTAAGAATAAGTTTTGTTAAATCAAGACAATATCTTTTTGTGGGTTATAAAAGAAAGATAAGGTTTTTAAATAAAGAAAGTTGGTTACTTTTAAAAATCGGTTAATTAGTGTATTTTGGGAAAAGGTTGATCTTTTTGAAAAAATATCATGTTTTGTTTGTTTGTTTGATTTTATTCATAAAAGGGGGTGATTTTTATTAGTAAAAGTTAAGTTCTTTAAGAAAGTTTTGACTACTTTTGAGTAAACAGTCTTTTTATGATAAATCAAATCTTTTTAATTCAAAAATACGAAGCGCGTCTAATTACAACGATTCATCCACCATATAATGTATAGATTGTACCCTAAACATGTTTTTTTTTTTAGGATCACCCAAGGCTTAATCCATTGAAAAGAAAAGTTTAAAGAAAGGCTCCTCGGTTTTTTAGTAATAACGACAAGTACACATATAACTATATAAGTAAGAGGTCCTTAATTCGAGTGTTTTTCAATCATAAAAATCCTCAGTCTGGGTTTAATAAAAATTGTATTTTTATTAAAAAAACAAACACACTTGCATAAATATATTAATGGAAAATCGAATTAAACTTGCACGTGCACACGTGCCTCATCCTGTACCTTGTGAATATACAAAAAGAATCCATGAATTCATCTCCAATCACACTTATTCTCTCAAATTTCCAACATAATAAACCTTCAATCAAGCAAAGAAACTTAAACTAAATCATCGCAAACCACATATGATCACAAACTGACTTCTAGTCATTCATAAAGAATTATAAAAAGCAAAACTTTTTGTTCATATTCAACTCATTGTTCCTGATATGGCTAAAAATAGGAGTTTAATCGAGACTGTCCAAATGGGGCACGAATCCTGAAGACCGGGGGTAAGACAGTAATTTCACCTACAGACGGGTCTGAAGCGGTTACTGGGTCTCCTCCTCACAGATCCAATAACCCGCGAACGGACCCATCACGACTGGGTGCGGGTTTCAACCCGCGATAAACCCGGTCCAGCAAGATTGAATTAGGGTTTCTGATTAATATTAATCGACGGCCCTGATTCATATCTATCCTTTCATCGGGATTGGGGATTACATTCCTAATCTGGTTACAAGGAGAATATTCCTTATCAGATCACAGGGATTACATTCCTAATCTGTTCCCTAAGACGCCTATAAATACCCCCCACCCATCTCCATTAAGAGGTAATCAATATTTCTCCAGTTTTCGGGCTCTCATAATCATTTTCTGGTTACTGACTTGAGCGTCGGAGGATGCGTCGCCGGGAACAACCCCAGTGTCTCGCACTTTTTGCAGGTACACGGCGGGAGCAGCGATCAACTTCAGCGGGACAGGTACACAGGTTTACTTTTCAGTTTCCTAAAGATCCACAAATACTATCTGTTTGCCCCCACACCGAAATCAGCGACAACAGATTGGCGCCGTCTATGGGAAACTAACGAATAGAAACCTCTCCTCTTCCTGCTGAACAGATTTTCTCCAGCCATGCCTCCTAGGAAAGTCAGATCAAGGGGGTCCAACCGAGGACCCAACCCTGACCAGCAGCAAGATGTCCTCCCTAATCCCGTTCAACAAGGGCAACTTCCCCCTACAACGGAAGACCCACTCCAACAGGACCTTCCTCCTCCTAATCAGCCTCCTCCCAAGGGTCCTAACCCGCAGAAACAACCTCTTCACCAGGATCACTTCTCCATCCACAACGCCTCTTTAGACTCCATGGCCTCCCATCATCCCCGAGCCTCTGGTCAACACAACGCCGTCCTCAACCCTCAGAAAGACGATGACCTACGCCGCCATCTGGACAAGAAGCGGGCCCGTGAGGGAACCTCCCGCCAATACCGTCCGGGCGAGCGGTCTCCTCGCTACCGAGAACACAGGAGGTCCCCCGCCAGAAGAGGAAGAAGGGAGTCACCCGAGTATCACAGGAGAAGATCACACTCCCCCGCGGGTCGGCAACAGCCTAGGAACAATGAGGCACCCATCACCCGTGCCGAGTTCCAGCAGTTCCAAGCGACCGTCCTGCAGGCCCTCAACCTCCGTCGGAACCACAATGAGCCCAAGGCTCCATCTCCTCCTCCAGTCCGAAGCCCTCACCGAAGGACACCATCTCCTCCTCCAGTCCGAAGCCCTCGCCGGTGGTCCCCATCTCCTCATCCTGCTCCTACCAACTCCCGACTCACCCCAAGTCCTCGTCGCTCTCGAAGTTACCATCGCCGTAGTCCTCGCTCCCCCTCATTCGAAGACGAGTCTAGAAGCTCGGCTGACTACCGCCGGAGGGATGACACCATGAACCGCCGTCTTCATGAAGTAGAGAGGCGACTGGGTCAGATTGATCGAGAAGAGGAGCTTAAGGGGAGGACCCTCCGTCCTAGTCGCCCCCCATTCTCCCGAACCATAGTGGATGCACCAGTACCATTCGGTTTCAAACCTCCTCAGTTCGAAACTTACACCGGGGAAACCGATCCCGTTGATCACATCGAGAGCTTTAAGACCTTAATGCTCCTTCATCAAGCCTCCGATGCCCTCCTCTGCAAAACCTTCCCCGCAACTCTCAAGGGTCCAGCACGAGAATGGTACTCTTGCCTTGCCCCCTCCTCAATATTCTCCTTCGAGCAGTTCGAGACCCTTTTTGTCACCCATTTCGTAAGCAGCCGTAGGGCTGAGAAGACCAGCATCTCCCTATTACATCTCCATCAGAAGAAGGGGGAGAAATTGAGGGACTACGTGAAGAGGTTCACAGCAGAAGCCAGATCCATAGCATCCCTCGACCAGTCGGTCGCTACAGCCGCATTTCAATCAAACGTCCTCAATTCCAACCTCCGCTCCTCCTTCGCCAAGAAGCCTCCACAGAACTTTTCCGACCTCCTTCGTAGTGAAAAGTACATCCGGGCCGAAGAGGCCGAGCAACGACCCAACTGGGAAGGGTCTTCCTCCGGATATAAGAGGAAGGGAACAGAAGAGGAGGGAGCCAAGAAGCTCCAAAAGGATAATGCCGGCCAGCGCCGACCCCCCTAGATTCGAGAAGTTCACTCCCCTCACAACCAACATCTCCACTATTCTGATGGAAGTAGAGAAAGAAGGGGTCTTACCCCCTGCTCCGAGGATGAACACCCCCGCTAAGAGAAGAGATAAAGAGAAGTGGTGCCGGTATCACCGGAACCATGACCGACCATGGGCATGACACCAACGATTGTCGTGCCCTGAAGAACGAGATCGAAGCCCTTATCCAAAGGGGGCAGCTGGCGAAGTTTGTAAGAAAGGACCGGGCCGAACTTCCTCCCCAGCCTCGGGGGGCTAACAAGCGTCCGGAACGAGAAGAGATGCCAGACTTCGAGGAAGAGCGAGTCCTCCACCTCATTCATGGGGGTCCAATGGGGGGCTCCTCAAACTCCTCTCGGAAGGCGTTTATAAGAGAGTCAATTCGGTCCGAACCACCCCTCCTCCCAAAGGCGTTGGAGTGCCAGTCACATTCTCCGATGAAAATCTTGAAGGGGTTCGCACCCTACATTGCGACGCACTCGTGATCAGCCTCCACATGGCAAACTTCAAAGTGGAGAGGATACTAGTAGATAATGGCAGCTCCGTAAACATCCTCTTCCTCGTCGCTTTTAAAGGCCTAAAGCTCTCCCGGGACAAACTCAAGCCCACCGGTTACACGCTCCACGGGTTCACGGGAGTGCCAGTGACTATTGAAGGGGTGATTACCCTCGACGTAACCGCTGGCAAAACTCCTACTACCCGAACGGAGTCGATGGACTTCATGGTCGTTGATGTCTCAGCAGCCTACAACGTCATTTTGGGTCGGCCCGGTCTGGCCGCCCTTGAAGCCGTCCCTTCTGCCTATCATCTCAAAATGAAATTCCCCACTCGGGGCGGAGTAGGGGAAGTGAGGGGCAACCAGGAGCAGGCCCGCAAGTGCTATATGACCTCTACCCTCGGACCCGTCCTATCCTTAGAGACTCTGGAAATCCCCCAGGACGTTGCCCGACCAACATCCGAGCCGGTGGATGAATTGGAGGAAGTACTCTTCTCTGAGCAGGAGCCGACCCGCAAGTTCTTTGTTAGCAAGAACCTCCCGTCCGCCCTAAACTCAGGTATTGTACAATGCATCCGAAAGAACCAAGACCTCTTCACATGGACAGCTGCAGATATGCCCGGCATCTCCGAAGAACTACTAGTCCACCGCCTGAGCGTTGATCCGGGGTCCAAAACCGGTTCAGCAGAAGAGGCGCAAGTTCGCCCCCGAGCGTCAGCTCGCTATAAAAGAGGAGGTTGACAAGCTCTTGAAGGCCCGGTTTATACAGGAAGTAAACTATCCCGAGTGGTTATCGAATGTGGTAATGGTGAAGAAGTCCAATGGGACTTGGAGAATTTGTATCGATTTCACCGACCTCAACAGAGCTTGCCCGAAAGACCCCTTTCCTCTGCCGAGTATCGACACTCTGATTGACGCAACCTCGGGACATGAGCTCCTCAGCTTCATGGATGCCTTCTCAGGTTACAATCAAATAAAAATGTTCCCTCCAGACATCCCGAAGACATCTTTTGTGACCGACCAAGGCCTCTATTGCTACAGAGTCATGCCGTTCGGTCTAAAGAATGCAGGGGCAACTTACCAACGCCTCGTCAACAAGGTTTTCCAGGCTCAGATCGGCCGGAACATGGAGGTATACGTTGACGACATGCTGGTGAAAAGCATCCGAGGTGTTGATCATGTGACCGACCTACAAGAGGCGTTTGACGTCCTCAGAAAGCACAATATGAGACTCAACCCGAACAAGTGTGCGTTCGGCGTCTCATCAGGGAAGTTCTTCGGATTCATGGTTAGCCAACGAGGAATTGAAGCAAACCCGGAGAAGATAAAGGCCATATTGGACATGGCCCCTCCTCGAAATGTCAAAGAAGTGCAAAGGTTGACTGGTCGCCTAGCCGCCATAGGGCGTTTTCTGTCCAAGTCTGGGGAAAAGTGCCTCCCGTTCTTCAAAGCCCTCAGGGGGCTAAAGGATTTGAGTGGGGGCAACAGCAACAAGACTCCTTCGACCAGCTTAAAGCTTACCTCGTCAACCCACCTCTTCTCAGCAAACCAATACCTGGCGAACCGCTGTACCTCTACCTGGCAGCCTCCGAGCAGACACTTAGTGCGGTCTTAGTCAGAGAAGAAGACAGGGCTCAGAAGCCCATCTATTATGTCAGCAAAGTGCTCCGGGATGCTGAGCTCCGATACCCGAGGATAGAGAAAATGGCCTATGCCCTGGTGATGGCCGCAAGAAAGCTCCGCCCGTATTTCCAATCCCATTCGGTGGTCGTTCTTACCGACCAGCCGCTAAAGCAGGTCCTCCATAAGCCCGAGACTTCGGGACGGCTGATGAAATGGTCTATCGAGTTGAGTCAACACGATATAACTTATCAGCCTCGGACCGCAATCAAGGCTCAGGCGCTAGCCGAATTCATTGTGGAAAGTACTATCCCTGAGGCCGACCAAGCAGCGAAGGGACCGCCTGTGTGGTCGGTTTATGTTAACGGATCCTCTTGCAATGAGGGAAGTGGGGCAGGGGTCATTCTGGCCGGTCCGGATGACTTCATCCTCCAGTACTCCCTCCGTATAAACTTCAAAGCCTCGAATAACGAAGCCGAATACGAGGCGCTAATAGCCGGACTGGGAATGGCCCGAAATGCTGGAGCACAATGCCTACGGATCTTCAGCGACTCCCAGCTAGTCGTCAATCAGGTCCTCGGCGAATATGAAGCCCGCGATGACAGGATGGCTAAGTACTTGGCCAAAGTTAAAGGCCTTATGGCACTGTTCGAAGAGGCCCTCATCCAAAGGATCCCCCGAGAAGAAAATGCTCAGGCCGACGCCCTGTCTAAGTTAGCATCCTCTTCCCTTCAAGGCCTCGAACAAACTGTATTAATAGAAGTCCTCCTGAAGCCGAGCATAGAGGACGAAGCGCCTGACTCCGTTGAAGCATTCCCTCTCCTCCTCGAAGACAACTGGATGAGGCCACTCATCGAATTCTTAAGGGACGGACTCCTCCCCGAAGATCCGAAGGAAGCAAGAAGAGTCAGAACCCGAGCCGAGCGTTACACGCTAATCGGAGGCGTCCTGTATAAATGCTTCTTCACCCAGGTGGACGGTCGGCCCTACCTGAGATGCCTCTCCCCTGGGCAAGCCGACTACGCCCTGCAAGAACTTCATGAAGGCATTGGTGGGGCCCATTCTGGCTCCAGAGCCCTGGCATGCAAAGTACTGAACTACGGGTATTTCTGGCCCACTCTTCTACGGGACGCCGAACGACACGTTCGGCAATGCAGCTCCTGTCAGAAGTATTCCGACATCCGACGCCTTCCGCAAGCACCACTCACCTCCCTATCAAGTCCGATCCCCTTCGCAATGTAGGGGATGGATTTACTAGGGCCGTTTCCACCTGCTCCCGGACAGCTTAAGTTCCTGGTCGTGGCAGTCGACTATTTTTCAAAATGGATAGAGGCCGAGCCCCTGGCCACAATCACCGAACATAAGGTCGTTCAGTTCTTCTGGAAAAATGTGATCTGCCGATTTGGCGTTCCCAGGGTCTTGGTCACGGATAATGGAACGCAATTCACCGGGGCAGCCTTCCGAGCCTTGTGCGAAGACCTCGCCATACAACATCGGTTCTCTTCCGTCTCTCATCCTCAGTCAAATGGCCAGGCCGAAAATGCCAACCGACAGATCCTCTCGGGCATTAAGAAGAGGTTGGACAAGTGTTCCAAAGAATTATGGGTCGATCAGCTGCCCAACGTGCTGTGGAACTACCGCACCACCAAGCGGACCCCAACAGGCGAAAGCCCGTTCAATCTCACTTATGGATCCGAGGCCATCATCCCCCTAGAAGTCGGGTTACCCTCTCCTCGTCTGATAGCGTATGAAGAAGAGCAGAATGCTAGGGAGCTCAGAGCAAGCCTAGATCTCATAGATGAAATCCGAGAGAGAGCTGCCATACGCCAGCAAACTTACCGAAGGAGAATTGAGCTAGCATACAACAGAAGAGTCCGTCCAACGGACCTCAAGGAAGGGGACCTAGTCCTCCGAAAATTGGCCATCTCCTTCCCTGGACAGAAAAGCAAACTGGCCCCGAATTGGGAGGGACCCTACAAGATCTCAAGAGTGATCCGCCCCGGCACATACCGACTAGAAGATCTCGAAGGCAGGGAAATTCCCAGGACTTGGAATGCCGACCATCTCTTAAAATACCATGAGAGAGCAACAACGCCCCTCTAAGTAATTCGAGATGTCGAACCGTCCCTTTCCTGTCACTTGGTAGAAATTTTCTTTTATTTTTCATTGTAATAACGGCTAGCAACTTTAGAAGCAGCCGATCATTGAATATTAATAAATAAAGTTTTCATATTTCTGCTACTATTGTCTTTGCCTTTAACTCTCTAATCTCACAATGGTTCGGAGTCCAGCACTCGGCTCGACTTTACTTTCTCGGCTCGTCCATAGACGAGCCAGAAGTAGATCGCCGTTCGAAATTGCTCCCGCAGCCGTTGAATGGTTCGGAGTCCAACACTTGGTTCGAGTCTACTTCGCAAGATCGCTCCTAAGCAATCTAGAAGTAACTCGCCATTCGGAATTGCTCCTGCAACTTTTAAACTAATCTCACAATGGTTCGGAGTCCAGCACTCGGCTCGACTTTACTTTCTCAGCTCGTCCATGGCCGAGCCGGAGGTAGATCGCCGTGCTGTATTGCTCCAACAGCCGTTGAATGGTTCGGAGTACAACACTTGGCTCGAGTCTGTCTCGCAAGTTCGCTCCTAAGCAAGCTGCAAGTAGCTCGCCATTCGGAATTGCTCCTGCAACCCATAAACTAGCCTAACGATGGTCGGGGTCCTATGGCTCGACTTTGCCTCACCAGCTCGTCCTCAAACGGGCTGGGGTAAGACGGTCATTACGATCTGTCCCCACTACTTCCGAGCCGAGCGGACGAGGTACCGACCCTCGTATATGGCGAAAAAACCTTCCGAGGCAAAACCACCGTCAGATCATCTCGTAATGTGTGCTAAAATGTGATTGATGGATCTGATTAAGCCACGTGTCCGCAAAACGACAAGATAACGTTTTCTTGGGAACCGCACCTACCTCAAGATTCGTGCAACCATCCGATGGCCGTGATCACCTTACTTCGCTCGACACCAACGCCGAGCAACAGGCAATCCGAATCAACTTTCTTTCGCAATCGCCTCGGCCTACGAGCCGTATGAACACTGCCAACCTATAAGAAGCAAAAACTTGAAGTCTAAAAAAGTTTGCATTAAGGTTTAAGGGGAACTCCCCCTCAGGTCCGAACTACGGTCGCCAACGCTTCTGCCTTGTCCTCCCTCGCTCCTGACACCCACATCGCGGTCGTCGGGAACGAGAGAAGAACAAGGCGGTAGAGTGACCACCCTTCGGAACCTCTAGAGGCAAAAACCTATAACAAGGCTGGCATCCGCCCAAGGGCAGACGCCATCACGACCACTTGAACTCTAGACTGATGACAAAAACTACAAAGGGGGGGTGTGGTACTTATAGCCTTCCCCTAAGTAACTGTCATTAAGACCCTCGGAAGTCCAAAAGTCACGCCTAGGGACCCAGAGCACCGCGCATTAATTAAGGGCACCATTCTCAATGCCCTTGGGAAGGTAAAACGCCCCCACAGAGCCCGGAGCGCCATTAATGCGGTTAAGGGGATTGGCCGCTGAACCAAGCCGTGCTTAGAGGCGCCGAGCAGGATTCAGAACCGAGGCAAAAGTGCGGGGCTCGAGGCCAAGACGCTCAACGAAGCAAACACTTGCCTCGTGGTCCATCTCAAGCCTACCCTAGCTAAGCGCGATTACGACACAATGAATTTGGGAGAAGAGGACAGTTCAGATAAATCAACCCCAATTTTATTAACAAGACTTGGATAAAATTACAAGATCATGACAAAACACATTTCAGAAGTCCGAAGACAGGACACGACTCGCTTACTGCCTCCGCGGAAGGGGGACGCTCCGGTTCAACGACACTTTGGGTCGACGCTTCTTGACCTCGGAGCTCGTCTCTAGACCAACGAACCGAGACGCCTCTTCGCCGCTGACCCTAACAGTCGCTCCGACCGATGCACCACTTGAGGACACCGCTACCCCACTTTGGGCATCGGCTGCGGACCTACCTATGATGGGGGTTCGGCTCGCGGCTTGGTAGAACGAAATCCCTCGCTCAATCTCCTCGCGAGTGCACGAAGTACTCCGGACGTTGGCCCTCACCGGTTGAGGCTTCAGCCGAGCAACCTCTTCCTCCAGCTCGACGATCCGGTCCTTCAGCGTGTCGTCCTTCACAATAACTTTGAATCGAGGAAGTTTCGCCGAACCGGGATACTCTGCGCTGTCGGATATAACGCGATGCAAGTGGGTCACTTCGATACTCTTGTCGACCGTCACCCTTTGCAAATGTTCCACCTTCCTAGCAAAGTCATCCCGTTCGGCTGAAACCCGAACCAACTCTTCTTCCTTCGCAGACAGCTCGGTTTCGACTATCCGTAGATGGTACAGCTCGGCCAACAGCTCGTTGTTCTTCCTCTCAACGTCTCGAAGAATTCTCCTAGTCAGACGCATCTCGCCCTCGAGTCGACCCTCTTGGGGCTGCCGAAATAGCTCCGCGCGGTGCCGAGCCGCCGCGTTGGCAGAAATCACCTCGGCAATCTGAAATAAAAAAGGGGGACGACATTGAAGGGCCAGAGGGGCGAACCAAACACTTAGATAGAAATGCGAAAGTCAAAACACATATTTCATTCAACAAAAGCGGTAGCCAGTCCTCAAAAGGCATTACAATGCTTAAAGAACAAAATCAAAAAATTACAAAAACTTAGCGAGAGGATCAGGGGTCCACCTGCGTCACCATTTCGACCACGGCTGCGTCGGCAGATGGCCCCCCGACCCCCACCTCGACCTGGGCGTCTGCCACAGGTGGGTCGGCTTCGTCCTCCTCGCTCTTGACCTCATCGCCTTCGCCTCCTTCCTCCTCACCGCCTGAGGGCGACCCAGGCCACAGCCGGTAGCCGACCCGTTCGAAGCCGGGGATACGGTCTTGAACATGATCGAGCGCTCTCTGATAAGACCTCTCCATGTTCTCGGCCATGTGTTTCTTCGCCTCGGCCTCGCATTCCTTCTCCAACTCGGCCCGGATCTTCGCAGCCAAGCCCTCCTTCTCCGCCTTCTCATCAGCAAGGGACTTCACCGCCGCAGCCAGCTCCTCGGCAGCCTTGGCAGACTCTGCCTCGAGACGCCCCTTGGCTCTCTCCAGGTCGGCAATAAGGTCGGCCACCCGGACCTCCAAGGCTTCGGCTCGCCTCTGCTCGGCCTCGAGCTCCCGGACTGCCTTGACCTTCGCCGACCGGTCTTTGTCGCTGGCAGCCCTCAACTCCTTCTCCTGCTCGGCGAACGTCTCAAGGAGATGGCCGAAATGGCAGTTAGCCTATGAAGACAGCGGTGAGCGCGCTAAACAAAACGAGCAGTAAACTTGGAAAAACGTAGCAATGAGAAACTTACCGACACCAGTGACCGAGCCACCTCGTATGTGTCGTCGCCGACTGTCCCTGCCCTCAGCGCGGATCGGTCCTTCGGGGTCGCCAAGTGCTTGACAACCTGCACCGACATTTGCGAATTGCCGAGGAACCCGTCGTGGTTCTTCACCCTCCAATTCGGCACGAACAGCTGCTTGTGCTGCTCGGTCAGGATCTCCTCGGCATCCCTGGTCAGTGGCGGTGCCTCGAGCGACAGCGCCGCGTTAACGTCGAATGCCCCCTCGATCGCGTTCGGGGCCACAGGGGCCGATGGCTCCTTGACGACCACCGCCTCCGAAGGCGCCTCAGTGGTCGGAGGGGGCGGGGCAACAGTGGGAGAGACCGTGGGCTGAGGAGTCGACGAGGCAGCCGCGGCCGCCCTCTTCCTCTTTCTACCCCCGGCCAACTTGGACCTGTCGGCCATCATGGCGTTGAAGTCAATCTTCATCGCTTCTGCATCGGACCACACAAAAAAAAAGGGAGTCAGCGAGACGAACTAAAAACTTGAAAGAAAAAACGAAAATAAATGAGATGTCAGGAGCATACTCGGGTCGATGGGGCTAAGGCCGGACCCGAACAGCACCTCCTCCGTCAACTCCCTCCAACTCAACAGGGGAAGGGCCATGATCTTCCTAGCCACATCCTCCTCTTCCTCAGAGAGCACAGGGTCGGCTCTTGCGAACTTCGGCACCTCCACTTTCCACCGGGTCGGAATGTGCCGGATCGCCTCACCCCTTAGTATGAAGTACTTCTCCCTCCAACCCTTTATTGAGTCGGGGTTTTCTACAATCTTAACACCCTTCCTCGGCCCCAAATAGTACCGATGCTCCGTCTTATGCTGCCTGTTTATCCGATACAGACCTCGGAAGACTGTTAGGTCCGGCGCTACTTCAGCCTTGTGGCACTGAAGTAAGAAAGCGTTCACGTGACGCCAGGTGTTCGGCATGAATTGGGTCGGCGCGAGGCAGAACCAGCTGAGGATTTGGAGGATGAAGGGGTGCAGCGGGAAGCGGAGTCCGGCATTTAGGGCGTCGGAGTCGAACATGCACATATCCGACGAGGGCAGCGTGGAATTCGCTCGCATCCCGGGGCCAGGGAGTATCAGCTTGTACTCCGGAGGGATGGCGAATCCCATTCTGATCCGAAGGAGGTCCCTCTCGGACAGAACTGAAATGGTCTCATCGGCCTCGGTGGGAAGAGCCGGGTTGGGTTCCTCGACGACCTTCGACTTTCCGTATATCGCTGTCTCCAGAAGGTCGCCCTCGTACTGCCTGATCCCTGAATGCCCGGACAAGACCGAAGGATATCGTCCCATCTCGGGAGCTTGCTTCGGGTTCTCCAAAATCTCCTCGACCACCACGGATTGGGCCGCCATTCTCCTCTTCTTCTTCTTCTCCTTCCTCGCCTCGGTCGCAGATGGTTCGGCGACCTGCTTACCCTTCCTCCGAATCTCTGCCCTCCTCCTCTCCTCGGCGCCATCATCGCCCGAAGACGAGGCCCCACTCCCCGAGTCCACTCGTGACATCTCTAGAAAAAATAAGTCTAGTCTAGTGGACTGACCTTTGAAGTGACGTTCACGGTCGGAATTCGTCGCCGGAAATCGCCTGGCCCACGCGACAGCTAACGACACCACCGTGGAACAGAAGTCGCCGCTAGCAGAGAACTTGAACAGCAAAAGTGAATCCTTGAGAGTAAAAAAGTGAAATGAGCTTAGGGGAGGGAAAGTGAAGACTTATAACCCCAAGTAGTGGGCCTTCTTGGGGAACGTGGGAGGCCCACTAAGCCAAAGCGCCAAGCGGAGAGTGGCGACGTTTCAAAAAACAAAAAGGCTCCCCAAATCGCCCAAGTCCACGATTCGGCCATCAGTCTGCCAAACCCAACTCAGCGCCTCGGCCAAACAGCACTGCCCCTCCGAGCCGAGGTGCCGAGGTACCGACCCTCGTATATGGCAAAAAATCAACCCGATGCGAAGTTACCGTCGGATCTCTCCAAAATTCGCGTCAGAATTCGATGGACGGTTCAGATCTCGCCACGCCCACAAAACGACAAGATATCGTTTTCTCGTGATCTGGACCCCATCCTCGTGATGCGCGCCATGATGGACGAACTAGATCCTGCCGCGTGCACCTTCCGAACTGCCTGCCATCGGCCTGCTCGATGGAGCTACCGAACAGCTTAGTCGAGCAGCCGAGCTACTGGGCACGGAGGGCCAGACCATCAAGACATTTCTCTCAAAATAGCCAACTCAGCACCTCGGCCAAACAGCATTGCCCCTCCGAGCCGAGGTGCCGAGGTACCGACCCTCGTATATGGCAAAAAATCAACCCGAGGCGAAGTCACCGTCGGATCTCTCCAAAATTCACGTCAGAATTCGATGGACGGTTCAGATCTCGCCACGCCCACAAAACGACAAGATAGCGTTTTCTCGTGATCTGGACCCCATCCTCGTGATGCGCGCCATGATGGACGAACTAGATCCTGCCGCGTGCACCTTCCGAACTGCCTGCCATCGGCCTGCTCGACGGAGCTACCGAACAGTTTAGTCGAGCAGCCGAACTACTGGGCACGGAGGGCCAGACCATCAAGACATTTCTCTCAAAATAGCCAACTCAGCACCTCGGCCAAACAGCACTGTCCCTCCGAGCCGAGGTGCCGAGGTACCGACCCTCGTATATGGCAAAAAATCAACCCGAGGAGAAGTCACCGTCGGATCTCTCCAAAATTCACGTCAGAATTCGATGGACGGTTCAGATCTCGCCACGCCCACAAAACGACAAGATAGCGTTTTCTCGTGATCTGGACCCCATCCTCGTGATGCGCGCCATAATGGACGAACTAGATCCTGCCGCGTGCACGTTCCAAACTGCCTGCCATCGGCCTGCTCGATGGAGCTACCGAACAGCTTAGTCGAGCAGCCGAGCTACTGGGCACGGAGGGCCAGACCATCAAGACATTTCCCTCAAAATAGCCAACTCAGCGCCTCGGCCAAACAGCACTGCCCCTCCGAGCCGAGGCGCCGGGGTACCGACCATCGAATATGGCAAAAAATCACACCGACCCATATCAGCCGTTGGATCTTGTGAAAAAGCGCGCTCGTCATGATGGACGGCCCAGATTTGGCCACGTCCACTAAACGACAAGATAGCGTTTTATCGAGATCCACGCTGAAATGGACGTCCTGGATGATGCCACGTACCTCGGATCCTCCGAGCCGAAGCACTGGCCCTCCGAACCGGAGCACTGACTCTCCGAGCCGAAGCACTAAGCCCTCCGAGCCGAGGTGCCGAGGTACCGACCCTCGAATATGGCAAAAAATCACACCGACCCATATCAGCCGTTGGATCTTGTGAAAAAGCGCGCTCGTCATGATGGACGGCCCAGATTTGGCCACGTCCACTAAACGACAAGATAGCGTTTTATCGAGATCCACGCTGAAATGGACGTCCCAGATGATGCCACGTACCTCGGATCCTCCGAGCCGAAGCACTGGCCCTCCGAACCGGAGCACTGACTCTCCGAGCCGAAGCACTAAGCCCTCCGAGCCGAGGTGCCGAGGTACCGACCCTCGAATATGGCAAAAAATCACACCGACCCATATCAGCCGTTGGATCTTGTGAAAAAGCGCGCTCGTCATGATGGACGGCCCAGATTTGGCCACGTCCACTAAACGACAATATAGCGTTTTATTGAGATCCACGCTGAAATGGACGTCCCAGATGATGCCACATACCTCGGATCCTCCGAGCCGAAGCACTGGCCCTCCAAGCCGAAGCACTGGCTCTCCGAGCCGAAGCGCTGGCCCTCCGAGCCGAGGTGCCGAGGCACCGACCCTCGTATATGGCGAAGAAGTCTGCCGAGGAGCAGGGGCCGTCTGATCGTCCAGAAATTCGCGCCTCCGCTCTGATCGATGGTCCAGATTCAGCCACGTCATAAATCGTATTTAAAAATCGATTTTTCATTTATTTAAATAGTTTTATTTATTTAAAAATTGCGAAAAATTGCTAAAAATTCGGAAAAATTAGCCAAAAATTCTAGAAAATAATTAAAAAGTCGGGGGAATAATTTTGAGCCCCCGAACGAACAATTATTGCCTAGAAGGTACTGTCAAGTCCCCCGAACGATTAGTAAACACTTCGCAAAATTAAATAAATAGCCCGAAAAAATAGATAAGAACTCAATACGACTTCATAAAAAGAAGAAGTTACCATACTACCCACTTCGAGATTCAAAATCCCCCATTCAGGCTCCGATACAACTCCATTAGCCACTAAGACAGTCAAACTACTCCCCAAAGACTGATCATCCTCAGCCTTTAGGAGTGGGGGGCTCGTGATATGGCTAAAAATAGGAGTTTAATCGAGACCGTCCAAATGGGGCACGAATCCTGAAGACCGGGGGTAAGACAGTAATTTCGCCTACAGACGGGTCTGAAGCGGTTACTGGGTCTCCTCCTCAAGGATCCAATAACCCGCGAACGGACCCATCACGACTGGGTGCGGGTTTCAACCCGCGATAAACCCGGTCCAGCAGGATTGAATTAGGGTTTCTGATTAATATTAATCGACGGTCCTGATTCATATCTATCCTTTCACCGGGATTGGGGATTACATTCCTAATCTGGTTACAAGGAGAATATTCCTTATCAGATCACAGGGATTACATTCCTAATTTGTTCCCTAAGACGCCTATAAATACCCCCCACCCATCTCCATTAAGAGGTAATCAATATTTCTCCAGTTTTCGGGCTCTCATAATCATTTTCTGGTTACTGACTTGAGCGTCGGATGGTGCGTCGCCGGGAACAACCCTGGTGTCTCGCACTTTTTGCAGGTACACGGCGGGAGCAGCGATCAACTTCAGCGGGACAGGTACACAGGTTTACTATTCAGTTTCCTAAGGATCCACAAATACTATCTGTTTGCCCCCACACCGAAATCAGCGGCAACAGTTCCTCTTGTTCATCATGCAGCAATCAATATCAATCAAAAAAATAAAAGAAGAAGGATACCAAGGGTGATCGAGATTGGGGGAGTTCGTCGACGTCAAGCGTCGGATGCGGGCACAGCTGGCAGTGGGGCGGCACGCGGATCGAGGCAGTGGGGCAGAATGGTTATACCTGTCACTCCCTTTGTTGTCTCTTTTTAGTCCTCAGTTGATTCTTGTAAAAGCAAAGCCATGAATAAACAGCTCAGAAAAAGAAGAAGACATGAAGAGGAGTCGACATCAACAACAGCCTGTAAAAAATCTCAACAGACAAACATTGATAAAGAGAGAAGAAACCAAAAGGCCACACCATTAATCAAGCAATAATAGAAAGAGAGGCAAACAGCCCAACGGTATAAAAGCAAAGGCATGAAGCACACTACCAAATGCTAAACATTAAGAATTTAATAGGAGAAAAAATGGTAATTAGATGATGAACATATTAACAATATTTATTTGCACAATTCTTTCTGAACAAGGACAACAACAATAGTAACACTATTATTAAAGACATACAAGTATAACTCAAAAGAGAATCCTATCTAAAAGGGCTGAGTGATGTTCATAGGTTTTTCCCCTGACACATACATTTCTTAACCTCTGTTTTTTTTCCCTCCTTTTTCCTTCTGTTTACTGTATGTATATCGCTAGAAATAGCAGGAATGAACAAACCCTTGGAATTAATGGGCAAATAACATCAACTCGATAGGCTTTTCTCTTCATCTTCAGATACAGGAAAGGGCCTGCCTGCCTTATTGTGAAGAATTCCGTACAGGTATCAACTGCAATAATATTGGTTCATGCACAATGTTGATCTATCCCCGATTTCATCCAACTAATAAAGAATTACACCCCTAATCTTCCACAAACAAACTACACAACGCAAATGCATCTCTGCATCCAACTGCTTGGACCCAAAAGCTACGATCACCCATTAAAGGGGAAAAAATAAATGAAGAGAAAAAGAAAAAATTGCGGCGCAAGCCTGTTTTTATCTACAACATATTGTAAAATTTTCCAACAATAGCAATACCTTCCCATGTTCCCAATGTGTGGTGATAATGAACATCTTGGACTTTGAAATGTGTAACTAATTCTGCTTCATTAGCTGCAGTCTAATCCACACTCTTCTAGAAGCGGTCTACCTGACATTGCCAAGAAAGGATCTATACGGACCCATAGAAGGGAGAAGATGGAAGCAAGAAGAATAAACCAGACGATGATAGTAGGTGTTCGGTTCTGCCTGCCAACTAAACCTTTGAGGAAAGGATATAGATGGACTATCACCCAGAATGCAAAGAAGAGTTTTCCAAAAAGCGGACCCCGAGATTCATATCCATTGTTAATGGCATTCGAGATGCCAACAACAACACCAATTAAGTTAAATATAAGTAATGTAGTAGGGGGAATGAGCAATGTCGTCCATTTAAACGTGTAAAGCTCCGAAAACTCTTCGTCATCACCACCTTTGGCCGTAACTGTGAAGTTGGTAACAACACCAGCAAGGACCTTCAAAAGCCCTTGAAATACTACGAAAAGATGTGAAGAAACACCTCCAATAACCCAAAACTGCTCATTTCTCCACCAATCATCAATTCCAATCCCACTCCACCTCATTTCAAGAATACTCGTTGTAAAGATGCAAATGAAGAGGGACATAAACCACAAGCTGGCAACATTGCTAAGCTGCAAGACAACATAAGTGAATTGAATGAGGGAATTAGGAAATGTCATATGAGGAAAGGAAAAAGGAGGGAAAAGGGGATGGTGAAAATTATAGATATTATTTCTAAAATTCCACAGAAAAAGAAATCATCTCATGTAAGCTATATTTTCAACATTTTGCACCCCTGTAATTCAAAAAAGTTAACACTTTGTACTCCAATGTACCAGTTATATGTAAAGATGCATTGGTACTACACCCTTTTTTTAGTCTGAATAGGCAAAACCCTTATGATTGTTGACACCATAACGCTGATTTAATTCCAAGTTTTTCACTCCTATATACAGATTTTGTATGGATCTCAACAAATATTGACACATTTAAGGGGATCCCAGGGCATTACTAAATGTATAATGTATATAAACATCAAGAACTGTTTTGACTTGGTAATTAAGCTAGCAAACAGTGTATATACATATATTTCAGCAATTCAGCACGAATTGGCAAATAATGATATATGAAAATGGTGACTTGTTAGAACTTGGAGGGTGCAAAATGACGACAAATAAACTATGGGGAGGATGTTTGCTATTCTGTGAACTTTTTGCGGTGATATCTGTAAGAGCATCCACAGTGGTTTGCTATAATTCTCAGTTTGCCATATTATAGCAAATGTAGCGCTGCAACGGTTTCTCATTTTGCCATTTTTTAGCAAACGACCTATATTCGTTTCTCATATTTGAGAAACAGAATAGCGATTCTCAAATTATAGAGGACGGGATATCATATCCCGTCTGATCTATTTTAATATATTCTAATCCTTTCAGACGGTACATCATATACCGTCTCTACTTTTTTTTAATTTTTTTTTTTAAAAAACTCCTCAGACGGGAGATGATATACCGTCTGAATCAGACGAGATATCATATCCCGTCTGTGAGTTTTTTTTGTGTCCTTTTTTTTTTTAAATAGATGAAGGGCCGGGATTGGAGGATGAGAAAAAAAAAAAAAAAAAAATTCAGCAGACGGTACATGAATGTGAAGTTTTTTTTTAGTGGAGTAATTAATGCTGGGTGGTAGTTTAGGAGTATTAATTTGGGTTAGGTAGTGATATAAGTAGGCTTAGTTAATATTATATTATTTAATTTAGTTAATTAATTAGGTTTAATAGTTAATAAGTAATTAACTTTTTTTAATTAATTTTTAAAGTTGAGACGGTATATCATATACCGTCTCACTCAATTTTTGAAATTTTTGGCAATTTTTTAGCAAACAACCATTGCAGCGATCTCCCTATTTGCTATTACTGTTGTTGCCATTTTTTGGCAAATGAGAAACACCACTGTGGATGCTCTAATTAACCCAAAAAAGAAAGACAATATAAACATCACTATAGTTTCATACCTATGGAGTGATGAATTTTCCAGTGAGCAAGCAAACAGCAGGAAAGGTACAGTAGGCCAAAAGAGTATTCTGCTTACCTGCGTGCGGATCGAGACATCAGGCGGTGGATGCGGGCACGGGGTTTTGCTGATTCTCTTCTTTTTCTCTCTCTTTTTGCTTATCGACAACATCAATCAATCAACTGCCCGTCACATCCCCAAAAAATCCATAATCGCTATCCCAAACCCTAAATCGCGATCTAATCGGCCAAGATCCTAACCCTAAACACATTGCTCGTCGGTAAGTCTTCACCGGTGCCGCTTTTGACGCTCTTCTCGTCCCGACCACCGCCGCCAACAGCCACCTGCGCCGACGCCAACAAGATTCGCGACTGGATTTCAGCTGGTGCGTGGTTTGCATCAAGAATCGGGACCAGATCTTTTGGAGAGAGGAGGTTGGGGTTTGGGATTTGGGGGTGAGAATTAGATGAACGATGAAAGAGTAGGAGTTTATTTTGAATATACAGTATTGGGAATTTATACGGTAGAGATATTTGAGATAAATAAATAATCCGAAATTGATAATAGCCGTTGATTGGTTTGGATGGCTAAGATTTAATTTAGATTTTCAGATCTACGGTCCAGATCTGCTCTGAACAGATTTATTGTGGCTTTTATAATAGAAAAAATATATATATATATATATATAATTAAATAAATAAATGAGTTGTTTTGGTGAGAGAATTTGAATTTGAGTTTTGAAGAAAAAATATGTTTTGTGATGTTAGATCTGGGCCTTTGATTTTAGGGGGATTGAAGAAGAGCCACTTGATAGCTTTCTTTGTATTTTATTATATAGATGTGTGTGTGTGTGTGTGGGGGGGGGGGGGGGGGGGGGGGGGGAATGCTCCATTGAAAACGGGTCTAGTTTTCACAGGTTGGAAAACAGCGATCTGAGCCGTTGGATCGCTCATGATCGTGATCAGCAGCTCAGATTGAGCCCTCCATCACTCGTTTCACTTGATCAGCGGAGGGTTAATTTGAGAATTTCGTCCCAAATAACTCTTCGCCTGATTCGCTCTGAAAAATTGATATAACCTAGGAACAACGGCCTAGGTTATAAAAAATTGAATGAAGGTAGTTGTTCCAAACAACGGTCTATGATTCAATTTTTTATAACCTAGGCCGTTGTTCCCAAATTAACCCTCCGCCACATGTGATATTGGGTGATGGGCAGCAGCGATCTGAGCCGCTGATCACGATTAAGAGCGATCCAATAGCTCAGATCGCTGTTTTCCAGCCCGTGAAAACAAACCCGTTTTCAATGGAGCATTCCCTATATATATAAACTCGTTTTCAATGGAGTATTTCCCTATATATATATATATATATATATATATATATATATATATATATATATATATATATAATATTATAATGGGAGAAGGCCTAAGTGTCATTTGTAAATGTTTTGTCATTCTACCAACATGTGCAACGCACGTACATAACTAATATAAAGGAGGTTTCCGGTTCAAATCCTCCCTATGTCAGAGTTTTTTTTTAATTATTAAAACGTGCATCGCACGTGTAAATTACTAGTATATATAAGGTAAAAGGGATATGAGCAACTTGCTCACTTAGTAAATGAGCAATTAATTATGTGACATGCATGTGATACATTGGATAACCAACCTTTTTAAGAATTTTCCAATCACATGTATGTCACATCATCAATTGCTTATTTCACTACAAAAGAAACTAAATTTACCGGCGAATATTTCCCGGCGTTTTACTAGTAGCGCCGGGGTAGGTAGCGATTAGGAATGGGGCACCAGATGGGATGGTTATATACCGGCGGCCGAATTAAAACGCCGGTGAATCTGCGTAATCACCGGCGTTTTATTTAAAAATGCCGGTGAAGTGTATTATTCACCGGCGTGTCTAATTAAAACGCCGGTGAAAAGCTGCGATAAATCCCATCTACCCTAACTTTTCGCTCGCCATTTCCCCAAACCCCAAAAAAAAAAAAAAAGTGGGCGCTTCGTTTTCCCTCCTTCCTCGCTCTACTTCCCGCGCGTTTGCCTCCGCCGCTTCGTCCTCTTCGACGGCCTTCGAACATTCGTCATCGTCCCTTCTTCCCTTCGCCATTTTCGATTTCCCTCCTCCCTATCCCGATTTGGAGGTGAATCGGCGATCGGAAACGACCGTGTCGCCCCGCTCTCTCTCTATCTCCTCCCCTCGCGCTCGTCGCCCCGCTCTCTCTCTCTCTTCGGTATCATCTATTGATTCCCCTTATTTTTGAAACTTAGCATGTTTTTTCTGATAGATGCATGTTGATTTCCTTAACATGAATGGTTTAGTTGGGATGAAGAATTAATAGAAAAATATATGATTAGGTAATGGAAATTTTCATGTTCTTATCCTGTTAATGAAGCTGATTTCATGCATCTGACTGTCTTCTTGGCATGTTTTTTTGATATAAAATGGGTTCACTGTGAACTGAGGATGCTATAGCTACGTATGCCTAAATGGTCCGGATATGCACAACAATTGGGTTTTAGATTTAGTTGGGCACAAGAATTAGTGGAGCAACATATATGCTCAGATAATGTAAATTTTCATTTCAAGAAACTGTTAAAGTTACCTGCAGATTGCCCTCTTTGGCATGATTTTTTAACCAAAAATGGGTTCACTTCCAAACTAAGTATGCTGCTAGAAATTTCATCTTCTTTTACTGTTAAAGAAGCTTATTCCATGCATCTGATAGTCATCTTCGCATGTTTTTTTAACCAAAATGGGTTCACTGTGAACTGAGGATGTTATAGCTACGTATGCCAAAATCCTCCGGATATGCTGAACAATTGGGTTTTAGATTTAGTTGGGCTAAAGAATTAGTAGAGCAACATATATGCTCAGATAATGGAAATTTTCATTTCAAGATACTGTTAAAGTAACCTGTTTGCCATCTTTGGCATGATTTTTAAACAAAAAATGGGTTCACTTCCTAACTAAGTATGCTGCTAGAATTTTCATCTTCTTTTACTGTTAATGAAGCTTATTTCATGCATCTGATTGCCTTCTTGGCATGTTTTTTTCATATTAAATGGGTTCACTGTGAACTGAGGATGCTATAGCTGTATGCCAAAATCCTCCGGATATGCACAACAATTGGGTTTTAGATTTAGTTGGGCTCAAGAATTAGTAGAGCAACATATAAGCTCAGATAATGGAAATTTTCATTTTAAGATACTGTTAAAGTAACCTGATTGCCCTCTTTGGCATGATTTTTTAACCAAAAATGTGTTCACTTCCAAACTAAGTATGCTGCTAGCATAGTCCTCATCTTCTTTCACTGTTAATGAAGCTGATTTCATGCATCTGATTGTCTTCTTGGCATGTGTTTTTGATATTAAATGGGTTGACTGTGAACTGAGGATGCTATAGCTACGTATGCCTAAATACTCCGGATATGCACAACAATTGGGTTTTAGATTTAGTTGGGCTAAAGAATTGGTAGAGCAACATATAAGCTCAGATAATAGAAATTTTCATTTTAGGATACTGTTAAAGTAACCTGATTGCCCTCTTTGGCATGATTTTTTAACCAAAAATGTGTTCACTTCCAAACTAAGTATGCTGCTAGCATAGTCCTCATCTTCTTTCACTGTTAATAAAGCTGATTTCATGCATCTGATTGTCTTCTTGGCATGTGTTTTTGATATTAAATGGGTTGACTGTGAACTGAGGATGCTATAGCTACGTATGCCTAAATGCTCCGGATATGCACAACAATTGGGTTTTAGATTTAGTTGGGCTAAAGAATTGGTAGAGCAACATATAAGCTCAGATAATGGAAATTTTCATTTTAGGATACTGTTAAAGTAACCTGATTGCCCTCTTTGGCATGATTTTTAGCCAGAAATGGGTTCACCACCAATCTGAGTATGCTGCTAGCATCCCCATCCTCTTTCTGGGTTAATGAAGCTCATTTCATGCAACTGATTATCTTCTTGGCATGTTTCTTTGATACTAAATGGGTTTAGTGTGAACTGAGGATGCTATAGCTACGTACGCCCAAATTGGTCTGTGATTTGCACAACAATTTGGTTTTAGATTTAGTTGGGCACAACAATTAGTGGAGCAACATATGATTAAGCTCAGATAATGGAAATTTTCATTTTA
The DNA here is from genome assembly GCA_017893485.1 of Hemerocallis citrina. Taxonomy (NCBI): domain Eukaryota; kingdom Viridiplantae; phylum Streptophyta; class Magnoliopsida; order Asparagales; family Asphodelaceae; genus Hemerocallis; species Hemerocallis citrina. Next base: position 519,315 of record JACEHZ010000379.1, read on the forward strand.
AGGTACTGTTAAAGTATCCTGCAGATTGCCCTCTTTGGCATGATTTTTTAGCCAGAAATGGTCACCACCAATCTGAGTATGCTGCTAGCATCCCCATCCTCTTTCTGGGTTAATGAAGCTCATTTCATGCATCTGATTGTCTTCTTGGCATGTTTCTTTGATACTAAATGGGTTTAGTGTGAACTGAGGATGCTATAGCTACGTACGCCCAAATTGGTCTGTGATTTGCACAACAATTTGGTTTTAGATTTAGTTGGGCACAACAATTAGTGGAGCAACATATAATTAAGCTCAGATAATGGAAATTTTCATTTTAAGGTACTGTTAAAGTATCCTGCAGATTGCCCTCTTTGGCATGATTTTTTAACCAGAAATGGGTTCACCACCAATCTGAGTATGCTGCTAGCATCCCCATCCTCTTTCACTGTTAATGAAGCTCATTTCATGCATCTGATTGTCTTCTTGGCATGTTTCTTTGATACTAAATGGGTTTAGTGTGAACTGAGGCATCTTTGGAAATTTTCATTTCAAGATACTGTTAAAGTAACCTGTTTGCCATCTTTGGCATGAATTTTTAACCCAAAATGGGTTCACTTCCAAACTGAGTTTGCTGCTAGCATCCCCATCTTCTTTTACTGCTACTGAAGCTTATTTCATTAAGATCCAGGATGGCAAATTTTGATTGGGCTGTGATTGGATTGTTCAGTGGCTATTGTCTATGTTCTTAGTTGGGCTGTGATTAGAACGAGAGGGCTCGAGTGGAGATCTGAAAACCCATATAGAGACATCTTGTTCATAATGATTTATTATTATTGTTGTTCTTGTCGCTCTTGCTGTTCTTGCTGATGTCTCTTTGTGTCCGTGTGTTGAAGGGAAAGCAGGGATGATAAAGATGAGGAAAATGCCGCTATGTTAGCCTGGTGTATCCAAAGTCTCTACCATTCTTCTTTCTGTTTCCATTTCTGGCTTCTATATTTGGTTTCCTTCCACGATGACAGTTTCCTAAAAATACACTTGATATGAGCCCTATCTTATTTTTCTTATTTTTCTTATATTTGGTTTCCGTCCACGATGACAGTTTCATGGATTGTCTGAACAATCCATGAAAGACATGCTTAGATACTGAATTTTCATTTGTTTTACTGTTTTAGGTAGTGGATATTCCCAATCAAAGGAGAATATAGAGTTTTCAAGTTAGATACTGAATTTTCATTTGTTTTGTTATTTTAGATATATTTAAAAAAACAAAATTAAGTACCGGATTTTTAGCATTGCAATGTAATTATTTTACCTCTCTATATATCATCAACAATTCCATTTGCAATTGGCACTTTGATCTTATAATTTAAGATAAAGTTAGATTTTTTTGCAAGTTCAAAAAATATGTATATTCTATATTGTGGTCTACTGTTGAATTAAACTATTTTTTTTTTTTCACAGAGCGGTCGCCGAGATGAAGAAAATTCTGATGATCAGAACTGAAGCTCCTCGAGGGTATGAATCCGTGGTCCTCCTTGCTGTTCTTGTGTCCTTGCTGTATGATTGTTCTTATGTCCTCCTTGCTGTTATGTCAGACTGTTTTTTTTGGATGAGAGTTATGTCAGACGGTTTAGTTGGGATATTTGTCAGACCTGAGATATTTGGGATGTTTGTCGATATTTTAATTTGTTAATTATGACTGTTAATTTTGCGGTGAATTTGGTTGTGATTATGACACTGTTAATTAGTTTGTTGAGATATTTGGGATATGACACGTGTTAGACTTTATTATTCTTGTGTTTGGTTGTGATTTGCGCATTAATATGAAATGAAATTGGTTGAATCAGTTATGAATTAGTTTACAGGTTTTGTAAAAGAAACTGTGAAATGAAATCGAATGGAAAACCGGAGAGAGGAATAACAGCTGGCATAGCTAGATCGGCATTTTATAAAATGCCGATCTATCTATTGAATTAGTTGCAGTGTGCGATATACCGGCGTTCACGCAAACGCCGGTGTATGCTGCTAGACGCCGGTTAATGCCGTCAGATATAACGGTAAAAAGAAACACCGGCGTTTTATAAAAGGCCGGTGTAGTTGGGTTTACCGGCGTTTTTGATCACGCCGGTGCTTGTGAGTAGGGAAAAGCGGACACTCATAAACGCACATACACCGGCGGTCACAGACCGCCGGTGTACGTTCATTCTACACCGGCGTTTCTATAGATGCCGGTAAATTGATGAACACCGGCGGTTTATAACCGCCGGTGAATGTATATTGGGGGGTATAAGACGGCACTCAGAGGCCCCCATACACCGGCGTTTTTAGGCCGCCGGTGTAGGTGTCACATTTACCGGCGCCCAGTAAAACCGCCGGTGTAGACCGCTTCCTTTCAGCGACGCTCGTTTCGGCGGCATATGGACCGGTGCTATTATAAACGCCGGTGATAGTTTCACCGGCGTAAAAAAACGCCGGTAAAGACTTAAAAAACCGCCGGGAAAGTGAGTTTCTTTTGTAGTGTTTACTAAATGACCAAGTTGCTCATACCCCTTTTCCCCATTTATATATATATATATATATATATATATATATATATATATAGAGAGAGAGAGAGAGAGAGAGAGAGAGAGAGAGAGAGAGAGAGAGAGAGAGAGAGAGTCAGTCTATTAAGAGCTTGGAAGCTGAGATTCCCAGCTCTTAATAGACTCTCTCTCTCTCTCTCTCTCTCTCTCTCTCTCTCTCTCTATATATATATATATATATATATATATATATATATATATAAGCTCTCGTTAAGAATCTCAGCTTCCCAGCTCTTAATAGACTCTCTCTCTCTCTCTCTCTCTCTCTCTCTCTCTCTCTCTCTCTCTCTCTCTCTATATATATATATATATATATATATATATATATATAAGCTCTCGTTAAGAATCTCAGCTTCCCAGCTCTTAATAGACTTACTATCTCTCTCTCTCTCTCTATATATATATAGAGAGAGAGAGAGAGAGTAAGTCTATTAAGAGCTGGGAAGCTGAGATTCGCTCTCGTTAAGAATCTCAGCTTCCCAGCTCTTAATAGACCTGGGAAGCTGAGATTCTTAACGAGAGCTTAGTAAGTCTATTAAGAGCTGGGAAGCTGAGATTCTTAACGAGAGCTTATATATATATATATATATATATATATATATATATATATATATATATATATATATATAGTAAGTCTATTAAGAGCTGGGAAGCTGAGATTCTTAACGAGAGCTGAGATTCTCAGCCGTTCGATTGCGATCCGATGGTCAAGATTTGATCTGGCTATCAACTGATATGTTGAAGGGCAAAATAGTCATTTCTCAGCTCTCCTCTTTCTCATCTGAGCTACTCTCTCCCGTTCTGTCTCTTTCTCTCCTTTCACGAATCCGAAGAAATCCCCCCCGCCCCAATCAAAAACCCTAGCTTCGAAGGCCCATCTCACCCGTTCTCTCTCTCTCTCTTCGATGCGTCGCTGTATGTCTCCCGTTCTCTCTCTCTCTTCGATGCGTCACTGTATATCTCCCGTTCTCTCTCTCTCTCTTCGATGCGTCGCCCATCTCAGTTCCTGAGCATTTCGATGCTAGGGTTTTTGATTTGGGTCCATTTTAATGGCAAATGGAGTGTTGGGGTTTTGAGGGGTTTGGCTGCTATCGAAACCCACCTGATCAAATCTCTCTCTCTCTCTTCGATGCGTCGCTCATCTCTCCCGTTCTCTCTCACACTTTCGGAGCTAGGGTTTTTGGTTTTTGATTTTGGTCCATTGAGGGGTTTGGCTGCTATTGAAACCCACCCATTCGAAACCCTAACTCCACCTTTCTTCTCCACCCCGACTTCTTCGAATGAGGTATAATTTTGTGAACATTTTTTTCCCAATTTTTTTTTTTCAAATCTCTTATTTTGTAAATTAATTGCTTGCTTTGAAAATTAATTTGGCAGGTAATGTTTGCATCTCAAGAATAGTGTGTGGAACAAGATGATCAGCTACAATATGTCACGGAAGTATTCGAATCCCATTTATCCATTTTGGGGTTTGGTCTTTCTATATTTTAGGTTTGACTGTTGATAGTTCGATTGGTGGTGGTTCACGATGTGAAACAAATCGGTATCATTCTATTTTATGTTTGGTTTACTGTTAACCATGACTTTATTATGCTATAGTAGTCTACTAGTCTGTTATATTCATGTGATTGTGAGTTTGCTTCCTCGCTGGATAACTTGGATTCTAGTTTTACAAGTGATGATGAGATGGATTATGTTTCTGAAGTTGCACACTATCAATCAGTTATTTAATGATTTGTAGGAGTGACTAGTGATGAATTAATCCTATCTGAACTTTATTTTTCTGTGTTGGTTATAAGTGATAATGAGATCGATTATGTTTCTGAAGTTGCACACTATGATTTAATGATTAATAGGAGTGAATCTATTATGATATGGTGAGCTGAGATTCTTATCGTGAGCTGAGATTCTCAGACGTTCGATTACGATCCGATGGTCATGATTTGATCCGACCATCAATTGATATGTTGAAGGGCAAAATAGTCATTTCTCAGCTTCTTTCTTTCTCAAATTCATATATATATATATATATACTAACTCATATAGAGTTAGTCTATTATGAGATGGAGTTATTTAGGGCTTGCAGCTATTTAGTTGAAAAATTCAAAACCTGAGATGATGTGGATTTGGGTGTTGTGTGTGTTGGTATAGGCGAGGTGATGATGTTCAGTTTCTGTTATCGGCAATTGGTATACATATTTATCTATATTTTGAAATTTATCATTGTTGTTGTTAAGGTGATTGACTTGGAAGAGGTGGAGATGCAAAAAAAAAAATTAGCGGGAGCTAGTAGGCATGGCTTAATAAAGCAGCCCTGGTGACAAACTCAAATTTATGCATTTGACTCACTTATACTTGATTTATTAGCAGGCAGTCATGAAAAGTTTATGCATGAATTTTTTTTTCCATAATTTTTCCCTTTTGGAGTTTGTAGGCAGTGATGAAAAGTTTATACAAGACAAGTAAAATGATTTTGTTTTTTTGCACCCTCCTACCATGTTAGTGTGCGAGTCATTTCAGCTTCATGTTCAGTTTCTGTTTTCGGCAATTGGTATACAGAATTTTTTTGGTGGTGTTCAGCTTCATGTTCAGTTTCTGTTGTTCTGAGCTTACACATTTTAAACTTCACAAATTCAAATTCTGTTGTACTGAGCTTACACATTTTGAGATTTTGATCTTCAATTTTTGGTAGTGTTATTCTGAGCCTACAGATTTTTTTGTTGTTGTTGTTCTCAGCCTACAGTTTTCTTTGCTGTTGTTGTTATTCTAAGCCTACTGATTATTTTTGCTGAAATTTTTTGTTGTTGTTCAAATACCTGTCTATCCTATATTTGATGATACCCTGTGATTTAAAATTTCCAGCTTTACCATGTTCATCAAACACTCTTTAGGAATAGCCGAGTGGTATGTGGTTATATCTCCAAGTCAAAAGTTTACCTGCAATTCAATATAATACATATATTTATGTACTTGCTTCTTTATTTTTTGGTGAATCACTTTGTTAAGGAATTTAAGAGGAAGAATAAGAAGGATGTTAGTGGAGAACCAGAGAGCCTTGAGAAGGCTGAAGGCTGCTTGCGAGAGGGCGAAGAGGACACTCTCTTTGACTGCCCATTCTTGACCCATTGAGAATGTTTCGACTGCCAGGAGGTTTAAATGTGTTTTAGTGTGTAGGTCATGTATGGATTGTAATGAAAATAATGGAAGTTGAAAGTTAAAACTAGTTTGTGGTTACAATTATGTTTTTAATCCTTCTGTATAATCTTCAGGTTCAGTTTCTGTTGTTCTGACCTTACACATTTTGAACTTCAAGTTCAGTTTCTGTTGTTATGAGCTTACACATTTTGCACTTCATGTTCAATTTATGTTGTTCCGAGCTTACACATTTTCAACTTCATGTTCAGTTGCTGTTGTTCTAAGCTTACATATTTTGAAGTTCATGTTCAGTTTATGTTGTTCTGAGCTTACACATTTTGAAGTTCATGTTCAGTTTCTGTTGTTCTGAGCTTGCACATTTTGCACTTCATGTTCAGTTTCTGTTGTTCTGAGCTTACACATTTTGGAGTTCATGTTCAATTTCTTTTGTTCTGAGCTTACACATTTTGGAGTTCATGTTCAGTTTCTGTTGTTCTGAGCTTGCACATTTTGAAGTTCATGTTCAGTTTCTGTTGTTATGAGCTTACACATTTTGCACTTCATGTTCAGTTTCTGTTGTTCCGAGCTTACACATTTTCAACTTCATGTTCAGTTTCTGTTGTTCTGAGCTTACACATTTTGAAGTTCATGTTCGGGATCTGTTGTTCTGAGCTTGCACATTTTGCACTTCATGTTCAGTTTCTGTTGTTCTAAGCTTACACATTATGGAGTTCATGTTCAATTTCTGTTGTTCTGATGATTCACATTTTGAACTTCAAGTTCAGTTTATGTTGTTCTGAGCTTACACAATTTGAACTTCATGTTCAGTTTCTGTTGTTCTGAGCTTACACATTTTGAACTTCATGTTCAGTTTCTGTAGGAAGACAGCTAACCATTAATTTTATTATCTCTTCATAAAATAACAATCTTTGCTTGTATAAGCCTGTAACAAAAACTGTAAAATTTTTATCCGACATCTTAAAATTACAGTCAAAGAAAAATATAGAGTTACAAGAAACACAATGAAGACAAACGATATGTAGAGGGCTACCGGGCTTCATCAATTTTTTGCCCCATAGAAGAACAAATAAACCTTGATAATAATTTTCCTATGCTACACCTACACCCCTCGCATTTCTTCAGGGTTCAATGACAAGCAAAGGCTGCAAAGCAAAAGTGAAATCAATTAGATGAATAAGATACGACATACAAAAGTCGTGCAAAAGAAGCAGTTATTTGTTCTTAGGAATCCAGTTATGGGTTGAAATGATATAAATTTGCAGTTGTTTCACTTCATATGTTGAAGTTCACTTCAAATTTTAGAATATTTGCAGTTCCTTTTTCTTGCTTATTGTTATAATCTATCATGACAGGTATATATCTTGTCATTTTCTTATATAAATTAAAACTGTTTTGATGTGGTTAAGTTGATGACTAAAGTTATTACTATTATTAGTTCATTGCTTTCAACGACCTTCAATAACTTTCTTTATGCATGAAAATATATCAAATGATAAATACTTTCCATTTTTGGAAATTTTTTTCCTTTCTTTCTTGCCTTAATTATCATCTCAGAAGAATGGTTACAGGTACCGACACTGGTATGGGTATGGGACATATCAAATTTGTAGAAAGTAGGACACAAGGACATGACTATAGTATCATATGGTATGACGTTATATATCATAATTAAGTGTAAGTTTAACCCAGTGGCATTAACATAATATTTTTAAGCTACAAAATCAAACTAAGATTTTTGTGGTCGATAGTATAGTCCATTGAAAAGTTATACTTCTTAGTTCACAACAAGATTTGGGAAAATTCACAATGCATATACAAGTAATAATAACTAACTAGCATAAAAAAACATGAAAAAGCAAGAAAATTATTGATTATGTCAGAATGATGTTTCAGTACTGTATAAAAAGTGTTCATACAAAATATAGTATAAACTTATGGGTTGAAGACATGTTTGAGAAGTGTCTGATAAATGTCCACAAATGTCCACAGAGTGTCCATGAAGTATCCGTGCCAAGCACATGTACATCTCCAGGATGGAAGTGTCCATGGTTGATGCTAATTACATTATCATTATCAATCTTACAAAGTCCTCTCATCAATAGACTTATAACATTTAGTAGTTGCCAGCAAAATGCAGCTGAGAAAGTGTATTTTTTCATGAGTTAATGGGTAAGTTCTTAGAGGATGGGACTGATATACGTCTTGAGGATGGGACTGATGATGGTGTCTTACAATAAAAAACATTCAACAAAACAATCAATCAAGCATAAAGCTCAGATAGGATTATTTCATCACTGATCACTTCTATAAATCTTTAATTAAATCATAAAAGAATCATAGTGTGCAACTTCAGAAACATAATCCATCTCATCATCACTTTTAAAAAATAAGGGGAAATTGCTTGCTACTAATGCAAAACAAACTATTCAAATATACTCAAAGTAAAATTTTAACAAATTCAAGTATCGTGAGCTGAGATTCTTTGCCGTTCGATTGCAATCCGATGGTCAAGATTTGATCCGACCATTAACTAATATGTTGAAGGGCAAAACAGTCATTTCTCAGCTCAGATTTTTCTCATCTGAGCTACTCTCTCCTGTTCTCTCTCTCCCTCTCCTTGACGAATCCGAAAAAATCTCAGCTCTCCCGAAAAAACAGTCATTTGAAGTAACAATCGTAAAGCTCAAATAGGATTGTTTCATCACTAGTCGCTCCTATTAATCATTAAATCATAGCGTGCAACTTCAGAAACATAATCGATCTCATCATCACTTATAACCAACACGGAAAAATAAAGCTCAGATAGGATTAATTCATCACTAGTCACTCCTACAAATCATTAAATAAATGATTCATAGTGTGCAACTTCAGAAACATAATCCATCTCATCATCACTTGTAAAACTAGAATCCAAGTTATCCAGCGAGGAAGCAAACTCACAATCACATGAATATAACAGACTAGTAGACTACTATAGCATAATAAAGTCATGGTTAACAGTAAACCAAACATAAAATAGAATGATACCGATTTGTTTCACATCGTGAACCACCACCAATCGAACTATCAACAGTCAAACCTAAAATATAGAAAGACCAAACCCCAAAATGGATAAATGGGATTCGAATACTTCCTGACATATTGTAGCTGTTCATCTTGTTCCACACACTATTCTTGAGATGCAAACATTACCTGACAAATTAATTTTCAAAGCAAGCAATTAATTTACAAAATAAGGGATTTGAAAAAAAAAATTGGGAAAAAAAATGTTCACAAAATTATACCTCATTCGAAGATGTCGGGGTGGAGAAGAAAGGTGGAGTTAGGGTTTCGAATGGGTGGGTTTCAATAGCAGCCAAACCCCTCAATGGACCAAAATCAAAAAGCGAAAACCCTAGCTCCGAAAGTGTGAGAGAGAACGGGAGAGATGAGTGACGCATCGAAAAGAGAGAGAGATTCGATCAGGTGGGTTTCGATAGCAACCAAACCCCTCAAAACCCCAATACTCCATTTGCAATTAAAATGGACCCAAATCAAAAACCCTAGCATCGAAATGCTCAGGAACTGAGATGGGCGACGCATCGAAGAGAGGGAGAGAACGGGAGACATACAGCGACGCATCGAAGAGAGAGAGAACGGGTGAGATGGGCCTTCGAAGCTAGGGTTTTTGATTGGGGCGGGGGGGATTTCTTCGGATTCGTGAAAGGAGAGAAAGAGAGAGAACAGGAGAGAGTAGCTCAGATGAGAAAGAGGAGAGCTGAGAAATGACTGTTTTGCCCTTCAACATATCAGTTGATAGCCGGATCAAATCTTGACCATCAGATCGCAATCGAACGGTTGAGAATCTCAGCTCTCGTTAAGAATCTCAGCTTCCCAGCTCTTAATAGACTTACTCTATATATGGTCTATTATGAGCTAGTAAGCTCAATTTCTTATCTTGAGCTGGAGATTGTGACCGTTCGATCAGGATCCAACACCCCGATCGTGATTCACCCAAATACATGAAATAGAGGGGCATTTTGGTAATTTTTTAATCAACCCCTTCCTATTCTCTTCATTTCTCTCCTCCTCATCCTCTTCTCACGATCTCCAAAACCCAAATTGAGTTCCCCCAACATCGAAACCTTAACTTCCTCTTGTTCACTTCGGCGCTCGCCCAATCGAAACCCCCGACGCTACTCGACGCTACCGCGATGCTTTTTCCCGCCGCGTGGTGCTGAGCTCCCCCAAAATCGAAACCCTAACTTCCTCTTCTTCACTTCGGCGCTCGCCTAATCGAAACTTCCGATGCTACTCGACGCTACCGCGACTCTCCTTCCCACCGCGTGGAGCCCTCGAATTCCCCTCCACCAGTCGCCGCTCGACGCCCCCGAAGCATCAATCAGCAAGACCTCATTTAGACGATGTACCCTGACTTCCCGCAACCCCGACCATCCACAACAATTGTTTTGTCTCGGTATCAGGTATGAAAACCTAACCTAATTGTAGTTTTAATGGGTTTACCCTTTAAAAAAAAATATTAATTTGAGGCAAATTGAATGTGTTGGATTTATGTGTAATGTGAGTTAGGGTGATTTCTAACGCGAAACCCTAACTTTGATAATTTCGTTCAAGTCCATGAACTAACAACAGAAATTACACACCCGCTCCTACCGTCTGTTGTGTTGATGTTTACATGCAGTTAGATCTATTTTTTTGGTGGTCTCAGTGGTCTCTGTTGTGCTAATATAAATATGGTTTGACCATGGCAAGGCAGTTTCAGTTTTGAGGACAATACTCACTTGTGAACGTCTAATTTATGCTAGTTGCTTAAGTATCCCAACCTGAAAATCTCAATTTGGCTTGTTGCATATTTAGTTTGCATGATTATTAATTTGATGCAGGCATGATTGTTCTTGATTTCTAGTCTATGAAAATTGTTAGATTGAGAGACAAATTATGTGAAGGAATATGCTGTTTTGTGGTCTCTGTTGCCCGGTAGTTAATTTGGTGGATTTGGTGCAGACCATGATTTCTTGCTGCATGCTGTTTTGTGGTCTCTGTTGTTGCCTTTTTAATGGTTTGATCATTTTGTTGCTACAAGGCTAATCTATTTGATGATGTCTTCTTGTTCTGATATGTTTGTGGTCTCTGTTGTTGCCTTTCTGTTGTGGCCTACTGGATGGCACAGTGAAGGTAAAAACCGTTCTCTTGTTGTTGATTCTTTTTGTGATACTTGAGAATTAAAGATTGCTTGAGGCTAAATTTTTCTCTTGGTACAGTGGAGACCGCTGGTTCTACGTGATTGTTATATTGAGCATGGATCACCAGCAGATCAGATGGCTGAGGCCGGTTTTTCAAACCATCGCACGTCGCTGAGACTATAGAAACTAGAAGCTCTCCAAATTCAGTATGCTCGGAAAGACTATAGAAGCTCTCCAAATTATGTCATAAGCAGAGAACACTAGCAGATGCTGGTTTTTTGTACACTATCCATGTAAAAACTTACCGGGTGTGGATTTTGTTGTAATATACTTCATATTGTTGTGTTATATATAGAGAAAATTTAAAATGCATGCTCTTGATGTGAGTGATGGCAAGCAAGCAAAATCCCACCAACATGAAATGCTATGTATTCAATTAGAAGCTATGAAAAGCAAAGTTCAGACTGTTGTTTCTACTTTCACACTCAAACAACAGTCCGATCTTTGAACATCCATACTCATAAACTTTTGATTTTTTTTTCAATCGGTTGAAATTGGTAGCCATACATTGATAAGATAAAGAGCCTCTAAGTAATGCACAAACAACAAAGTCAACATTTCCAGAGTCGGAAGCACAAATTGAATATGATGGAGGTGGCAGGCAGCGTAAATTCTTTGATTCTAGAAAAAGAAACATCACTCGTTCATATTTTGAATATTTAATAACATAGTACTCAAAAAAGGATTAATATGCATTGTTGGTGCTAGCACCAAAGTGCATAAATTCATATGGGAAAACTATTATATAAATGTATACAGATAGAGCTGATGAATAAGTTAAGAATATAAAAATATGAACACAACCCCCCTAGCAGATTATCTATGGTTCCCACCAAACTTAGCCCAAATGATGACAATTTGGGTTGATGTCTGGAACTCCAGGCCTGGGAATCAAGCAAATTCCTCAAGAGGCAGCACCTTAAGGACTCTATAAGAAGCTGGTTCTCTACTGGAAAAGATGAAGAGAGAGGTCCCTGAATAGTTTATGCAACCATTAGATACTCATACCTTATTGAATAAATGGGCAATACAAGCAACTGTATAAACATGAAAACAAAGCTGCAGTGATAAGTAAGAATATGTCCATCTGTGTAAAGCTTCTGAGATATCTATTGGACAAACACTTTTTCGTAAGATTTTTGTTTGAATGAAACAAGGATCAGGAAGATTTGATTTTTGTATAGATGAACTAAGTCAAGAATAGAACTGAGTATGTGGAAAAGCTTAGCTTCATCTGAAGGAGCCATGACTACCATTTTCGGCAACCATGCCATGTAGGTGACATCAAATGACCCAGCGTCTGCTGCTGCTCCACGTCATTGCTGCTGCTCCACACCACTCTTAACTCCTGCTAAAAATTTAAACAACTGTAAAAATGAAATCATGAACTGAAATACTAGTACAAAGAAATGTAATTCAAAAAAATTAAAGAATTGAATTAGTCGTAGGATCAGAAAAAATTTATAGAAGAATTGTTCAAATAGAGCATCAAGATTAGTCTAGGGCTGCATTATTATGTCATGCTAACTAGTTCTAACCATGTGTCCACCACCCCCCAAGCCATAAATTCAGCAAGCAAGCATACACTCAGCTGATCAGAAAAACTGATCGAATCATCTTTGCCTTCACATAAAACACAACTAAGACCACCAAAAAAACTGTTTTTTTGTTTCCTTCACTACTTTTGCTCTTTTGTTTCCTCTTCACCATTATACAACAAAACTAGGCTGAGGGGTGGGACACATTCAAAATAATTAGTGCATATCATCATTGGCTAGACCAACACAAAAAAAAAGGCATGGGGGTGAATTTAAATTTAAATCAAGCACTTCCTGTTAGTGAGAACTCCATGCATTCTTCTAACCATCATAGCTAACAAACATGCATCCATGCGCACTGCCTGAACATCAAGAAATTGTAAAGTAAAATATCAGCCATTATATACAACAATATTTTAGTATAAAGACATGCACTTCATTGACACAAAAAACTAATACCTACATAGCCACTCAACTAAAAAAATTAAGATCGGGCATTATTTGGTGATTATTCTGATATGGGTTCCAATCTTGAAAATTTTGTAGACGCTTGTGACTCATTCAAATTAGCAATACTTGAATAATTAGCACAATTTATAATAAGTATGATATATGATAAAAATTGATATAAAAACAGTGAGGGAATTCCAACCTTTCTTTCATAGGGAAATTATGGCTGTCATGATCTACAAGACATAAACAACACTTCCTTAACGGCTTTGCGGCTTTTTCCAAAGCTTTCTCCCTCCCTCCTTTAAAACTTGGTTCAGTAGTTGGTCATTTTCAATCTCCATCCTACATATGCATGTGTTAACAATACTATGAGCTTTATATTGTTTTTGTGTTAAATTGTATTCAAGTTATATTCATAAACTACAACATCAAAGAAGTATTTGCAATCAAAGATATATTCTTTAACATGCATAACTCGTCGTTAAGAAAACAAGCAATTTTCACATATATCAATGTCTTTCAACTCAACTATCTAAATAAAAACTAATCGTCTGTTCAATTGTATCAACAAACAACCACCTTAATATCCAACAAATTCATATTACACATAAATCCAACACATTCGATTCGCCCCCAAATTAATTTCTTCAAAAAAATAATGGTACGGTTTATTAGGATCCAAAGAGATCATTTCTTTTTTTATAACAAACAATTAAGCCAGCTTAAACCAACCCATGAATGCTCAGAGAGGGAGTACATATGTTTTGGCAAAAGATGAAATATCATATATTTCTGCATTCTTATATATGACTGAACCCTCTCATCAAACCAAACACAAACTGTTCACGATGTCTTCTTTAACTAAACAATTTGATTAATCTCCTAGCAAAGAAGCATGGACACGGACACGATTAGGCAAAAGATGAAATATCATACATCAAAATTTCTGAAAAGTTCACAAAGTTAGGGTTTAGCGTTAGAAATCACCCTAATTCACATTACACATAAATCCAACACATTTAATTCGCCTCAAATTAATATTTTTTTAAAAAGGGTAAACCCACTAAAACTACAATTAGGTATGGGTTTCATACCTGATACCGAGACAAAACAATTGTTGAGGATGGTCGGGGTTGCGGGAAGTCGGGGTCACGTCGTCTGAATGAGGTCTTGCTCATTGATGCTTCGGGGGCGTCGAGCGGCGACTGGTGGAGAGGAATTCTAGGGCACCACGCAGCGGGAAGGAGCGTCGAGTAGCGTCGGGGGTTTCGATTGGGCGAGCACCGAAGTGAAGAAGAGGAAGTTAGGGTTTCGATTTTGGGGGAACTTAGTTTGGGTTTTGGAGATCGTGAGAAGATAAAAGGGAGGAGAGAAATGAAGAGAATAGGAAGAGAATAGGAAGGGGCTGATTGGAGGCGGTCAGAGTGGGAGAGGGAGGGGTTGAAGTAAGGGGATTCGGTGGGGTGATCGCGGTGGATGAGATCGATGGAGATACCGGCATTGATAGTGTAAATGGAGAGGAGGAAAAAGAGAAAGAGAAGAAGAAGAAGAAAAAGAAGAAGAAGAATGAGAGGCCATATTTTATGGTAGGTTATTATGAGTGACGATTGAGGGATGAGACCATTTAGTGACCGAAATATTATTACTGGTTACAATTAATAGATTCACTCATAATCCATTATACGTGAGGAGTTATTTTGCCTAGTAAATTTGGATCGTTCATCTCCAATCATGCTAGCCAAATTTTTTAGTTATCCAATATATTATTTTTTTTTATTAAAACCCAACCAATTAACTAATTAAATATAGCCCATTTAAGCTATTAAAACCCAATCCAACCAATACCATACCAGCTATTAAAACCCAACCAATCCATACCAAACCAGAACCTTCTCAAAACTTCTCAAAGCTTCACACCTGAATGGAGAAGATGAAGAACATGACGGAAACTTCGGAAGCGATGAGGAAGTGCCGGAGATGGGTTCTTCGAGAGTCCAACGGCAAGCTTTTGAAGCCCAATTGAGCGCGCAGCACAAAGATCAAAATTTTCAGGTATTAAAGCAATTTGATTTTTGAACAAATCTATAGAAAAAATTTGAAGTTAGCTAATCTGATTTATAGCCTTGGCTAATTTCCCCCCAATTTGTTATGTTTACCGAGCCCCTTTCTCACTCTCCATTTTGCCTATTACCGTTCTCACTCGGCAAATTGCCGAGCTAATATGGCTAGCCGTTGGAGAGCTAAATTGGAGGATGCTAACCAAATTTGCCGATGCCTAGCCAATTTAGAGAGCACTCTTATATGGCTTTGATATAACTTGGTTTGATTTGCCTTCTATTATGGGCCTAGACTTAATTGTTTTTCTTTCCTGGACCTACTAACGGGCCTTATCTTCTTTTCCATTATGGGGGTGGTTTGGATGGCCGAATATAAAGCAAAAAAGGAAGGGAACTGTTGGGAGAAGAAATCCTTGAGAATTGCTTCAAATATTTTGATTTTGTTGTTGGTAACAATACTGTAGCTTCAATAACCTTATTTTGCTTCAACATTGTTATCTCTATAGACTCAACTCTCAAATGTTCCATATTACTTATAAATAATTTCTAGAGTAAAACCTTTTAATGAATAATAAGTAAGAGAGGAAAGAAAAATTCTAAAAAAGGTGGGAAACAGGCAAAATTGGATGGAAAAAAGAAAAGAAAAAAATATCTAGAGAAACAACATTTTTCTGTGTTGCTGAATTTTAGAGAAACAAAATGCAAACATTATTGTATTTTTCATTATATATGACTTTTTCATGTAAACCATTATTGCTCCAAGTTTTTTTTTTTTTGTATTTGATTTAGTATCAACTATTTACTATTGTTTGAGCCAGAAGCCAGTTGTTGATTAATTATGAATTAGATAATTTTATATCAATGTATTTTTAATATCATAATCGTTCGTTCATATTTACTTTTTAACACATGAAATTCACGTGTATTTTCTGCTAGTGTAAGTAAAAAGTAGGTGAAATGTTGAGGAATTTACGTAATTTACTCGGAGATTTATAAGTGGATAATTATTGCTAACAATAACGATTTCAACTAGTATAATCTTGTGCAATATTGCACATAATTTTCAGAAAATGAGGAAATAAAAAATATTTTTAAAAAAATATCTAATAACATCTATACAATCTTACACAATTTTTTACATTTGACTATGATAAAATTTTAGTTCAAATTTTGGATAGAGAAAGCCTAGGTGATTGCCTCCTACATTTCTTCTTCTTATTTTATTTTTAAAAAAAGACAAGTGATCTAAGCATAATTTATTGTACAGATAGTAGTGATAGACAAACAACATTTGTAAATACTGAACACGATCCCTCCACCAACAACGTAAAAGAGAATACTGGAGCAGATGCAGTAATACAGTAAGATACATCATTAGTTGCTGATTTCAACATTCCACATGGCCTGAAGGATCCTGCCAAACTCGACAAATTTTTCAGTCCCCGGCAACACCTTCTTCACCACTGCATCTGCTCGAAAATTCTCAGCCCATCTTGCCAAGTGCGGGATCTTCTCTTCGTCCAAAATCTTCAGATTGCTCAGCTTTTCAGCTGCTCCAATCCACCCTAAGTTGCATCCTAATGCTATATCGATGTAACCAATGGTATCACTTCCGAAGAAAAAGCCCTTTCCTTCCTTGTTAGATTTCACACATGCCTCCTCTAAAAGTTGCAACCCAGCCATGAGTTGTTCTGCTGCTGCAGCTCTGGCCTCCATTGTATTCGCTTGAAAAATCCCAGACAAATAGGGGTACCACTGAACAAATATATAAATTATAGAAATAACAAATTATTGGAGTGTTTCCTAAAATTGTGATCCTTAAAAAAGTATCTCAATAATCCAGGCTCGCATAACTGTGTTATATCATGCAGTAATCTGAACATAGTCAATTTAGTCATGATCTAATGTATACCAAGTAGAATAATCCTATGACAATATGAATTATCTTGCAGTCTGTCGCATACCAGACATCTCCTAAAATAAAATCAACATATCATTGTACCTTATCGTCTATAAAAGCAGCCCAAAAGCGAGCCATGGCACGCTCGTAGGGCTCAGAAGGCAAGATTGATGGACCCTTCGTCGCCCAAACCTCATCAATATACTGAACAATAATCAGAGATTCACAAATGGGTTTGCCGTTATGAATGAGAACGGGAACCTTCTTGTACACAGGGTTCGACATTAACAGAATATCGCTCTTGTTCCCGGACACTTCTTCCCTGTACTCGTAGTCCACTCCTTTGAGGCCAAACGCGATCTTGGCTCTTATGACAAAGGGGCTCAGCGAGTACCCCAACAATAGCTTCGTATCTTCCATTCTGTAGATTTCTCTTGAAGGGACTGGCTTGAAGAGACTGGAATGAATGAAGATGTTTTATACATAAACAAATGTGCAATTTGGGTGAGCTACTTCCTTATCGAAAATAAAAAATGGGAAAAAGAAATACAAAGAAAAGAAAATGGTAAGTTGACAATTGCTTGCCGCCATTTAATCAGAAAGAGACAGCTTTAACCACTGATAGATCCATTAACATTATCTGTGAATTAACTCATAAAGATGTATTTCAGTGACCCAACTGGTACCTACTGTGACTGGATTGCTTCATATTTTAATAGCACCAGAAAAAAGAAAAAGTTGAAAATTATGAATAGAATGAAAATACATTGGAAAAGTTCTTGCACCAAAATCATCCTTCCAATAAACAACTTCTTTGTGTAGCTCCCATAGAGGAACTATATTACAACACATGTCAAAACCATTCTTAATTTATCGTAGGGGAACAAAATAACAAATCAATTTCTTCTACCACCAAATCTACCACCACCACCGCCGCCGCCGCTGCCAAATGAACCACGGCCTCTTCCATTTGAGAACCCTCCTCGTCCACCACCAGAAAATCTGTTGCCACCACCACCTCTGCCACCTCCAAATCTTCCTCGACTTCTCGAGTCATCCTTATCTTGCAAAGGAGGCAATTTGTCTAATACCTTAATGCTCACCCTGTCTGCATGATTTTGTCCTGCAGTTAAACGAAAAATTGAACATGAGGCAAGGCAAGGCGTACACGATGCTCATCAAACTATGCAACCATTTATATTATCAATACAAATAATATATGATTCGTGAATAAATCGTGTACACTGTGAAGTGCTCTGCACTACTGCATTATCAAATATACATAATAGATTTATGCGCACAGTGTTGCAACATTAATATATTGGGTGTTTTTGTAAAAGGTTGAGCCAATGAGATACTTCGACCATAATTATTAGATAGAATAACTGGTGGCTGTTACCAGAAAAAGTAAGTTCATCTCTACTACTATAATGGGAGAACCCCTTAGTCCTCAACCCAGCACGTGCAACGCACGTGTTGGAAATTTTTTTTTCCCCCTTTTCATTCCCCCCCCCAAAAAAAAAATTCCCACTTGCAAAGCACGTGTATAATACTAGCGTGCATCGCACGTGCAGTTACTAGTGATAGATGATTAGGTTTTTACTTTCTAAGAGCCCCTGTAGTCCTTGTAGTCGTTAGACTCAAGATTTCAAAAATTTTGCTTTTAGAAATAGGAATTTTGAGTTGGGATGTAGTCGTTGAAACCCAAAATTTGGTTCAGCGTTGGATGGCCATTTTATTTTTTAATCTCAGCCGTTGGTTTTTTTTAAAAAAATTAATCCAAATCATTAGTAAAAACACAAATGTGTATACATACGAACACATAATAATTCCTATAGTCCCATCCCATCTCATCCGTTGATCAAATAATCAAACCAATCTCAAATTAACTTTAGATGCATAAATAATCCTATAAGGTGTAATCCATAGAAATTAAATGGACCAAAATGGGGCAAAAATGTTGGGATGCAGCATCATGTTGCGTCCGTGGCGTTTTTTCCTCAATTTTTTCAATCGGACACAAGAAGAAAACGCAAGATCTTCTTGCGTCCGAAACAATTTTTTTAGAACGGACGGAAAATGATCTTGCAATTTCTATATTTGAGGATTTCCTATTTATTCTCTCAAATATAGACGGCTACTATAGCGAATTTTCCAAATTTTGGAAAGATAGCGAACAACTACAGCATGTCGTAGGCTATATTTTCCCAAATTTGGAAATATAGCGAACGACTACAGATGCTCTAATAGAGTTTCATCAAGTGCAGGTCAAATTTGTGATAGGGTCATCCAGACCAAATAATGCCGAAGGCTTTTTTTCCGTAATAAAATTAAACCCCCTGATTTGAATACACCCAATAAATAATGTCTTGTATCAAAACACTTCAATTTTCAAGTTTTTATGCGGTGGAACATGAAAAATGATTAACAACAACAACAACAAAGCCTTTTTCCCAACTGTTGGGGTCGGCTACATGAATCCTATTTTTCTATTCTGCTTCCAATTCTCAGGTTTGGATCCTCAAAATATATAGTGAATTTCTGGTTCCCATAAAAATCTTAGTGTACATGCTTAGTACGTTTTGAATCCCAAGTGGATCAAATCAACACAAATCCAACCTGTGCCACCGATCCCTGAAAAGTGAGGGATGGGCAAGTTTGTGTAAATTCTGAATGCCAGTTCATTTTAAGTGGAGTTCCCTTTAGGTTTGATGTAGATTTGATTTGGGTTCTGGATCGAGTTTGATTCATGTTTAGGTGTTGGTTTGGACCGTATGGTATAAGTTGGAAGAGAGGGCATACGGGGAATTTTACTAATCATTCGTTGATTTTACTATAATATACTTTGCGTCGCAGATAAATTTACCCACCACGGGGGGACTTATTTCAAGCATAAGAAAAAATATTTTTGTAAGACCCGCTTCACGGGGTTCAGTAAAGAACCTAATGACTCTTCAATCTTCTGCCCTGGTCAATCAAGGACGAGATTGGGTGTGTGACCCATTAATATTACAGCCTTTCCTACTATTAATTAATGAGGAGACCACATATGTCATTTTCTGAGAGAGTTAGCTCAATGTTCAACCCATTATCAAAGAACCCCCAAAGAGAACATGAAGTTGGGCTTGGAACCAATACAATCTTCTCATCAAAAAATTAGATTATGCACAAGTCAACAATATTGATGAGACAGTAAAATATACAATGGTTAATGTGAAAAGAATTGGTCTTAGGGCAACACCGTGTACGTACAGGCTACCACATCAATTGTGCCTCACAGCGAGAAACATTAAGTGTGAAAAAGCATGGACATGAACAGGCCAATACAAACACAATGCGACACGAGACACCAACACGCAAAAAAAAACTATCATAAAATATCAATCCTTGTGTCGATCTCATGTGCCCGAAATGAATGCCCAACACGCACGGCATGCCAACAAATAGGTGTGTCCATGCTTGATAGACTAACTTTGCTTGAAATTGGTGGAGCTCGAGAGGCAGCTAAGATATTGAGGGATTTTTAAAATTTTAGTTGTATGTATTTTTACTGGATTTTATGTAATTAGTAGATAATTGGAACATTAGGAAATTTGTTCTCATTCAAGATCGACAAGATTTGAGGAAACTTAAAACAAGGGGGAAATAGTTCAAAATTTCAAATTAGTTAGGCACATGGTTTTAAGTCTCAGATTTCGGATTCGTCTCGGCAAGGGGTGTTTCGTCTCGGATCGGAGATATCGGAGATCTCGGGGAAATGCTATCGAATGTTCATTTCCTATACTCAATAGATATTTTTTTTGTTACTAAATAAGATATTATATGTCCTATATATCATTTATTATATAAATTACTGTATAATGTAACAACTGACATGAATCAATTACGGTAAATCCTCGTATAATTTAACAATAGTATAGAAGAAAATGTAATATAAGTATATAACTAAATTAAATTTGCATTGATTAAAAAAATGTATTAGTTAATAAGCTTACTTGACTTTGCATATAAAAAAACAATAGCGATACGAAATCCTCGTATTGTTTTAACTTAAGGTCCTATATTGAAAGACATATATGCAAAAAGTAAAACAAATGTTTTTAATATATTCCCAATAACATTTGTCGATTTTGGCTGATATTTTGCCAATTTCGGCAATATTTTTGGCCAATATTTCGGCTGAAATCTACACATTTCGGTCCAAAACAATGTAGAGTATAAAATATGTGATTTCGTATCGGCAAACTAGCCGAAACTTCGGCCGTATCGGAGGAAATTTAAAACAGTGGTTAGGCATGTGCACAACTTGCAAGAAATGGAATGGGGGGGGGGGGGAATTAGGCTGGCGTTTCAGCTCAATCCACGCTTTTTTTCCTTAATCACACAGATTTTTTCCAGTCAGTCCCTGTTTTCCCCCAATTTTGTAGCACTGCATGTGCAGCTAATGCTTATAGGCAACAAGTGTGCTAATCCAAAGGAGTGACAAGGAACAAGAAAGTAACAAATTTAATAGAGTAACGACGACTACAGGCAGAGCTAATCAAACTTGGATTAAGGTAATTGAACAGAAGTAGCGACACAGGATATACCCTCAAAAAGTTGGATGGAATAAAATTCGTGTCGGCGAACAATGATTTGGGAAAACGAATTTCTTATAATTCTATGTTATTAAAATAAGTGCTTGTAATACTATGGTATCAAGTATCAACATAACATTGTGGAATATTAAGGGGTTTGTCTCTGTTTGTGTAAATGTCCCTGAAACTTTCAGATATTGGATAGCATCCCCAATAACTTGAGACCCACTGATAAATAGTCCCTTACATCAACTCCCGTTCAAATTAAATATAAAATATTCCGTTATCTTTAACTAAACCATTGTGTTTTTGTTCTTTCAACTAAAATATATCTCCCTCTCCCCCTATCCTCAAACCTCTTAACGGCTATAAACCACCCATCCATCTATAAAACCCTAACCAAATGGCTCCATCTTCTATGTCACTCCCTCCTCTCCTGCACCTTCATATCTGGATTCGGGTAAATGGGTGAAACATTTGAGGGTTTGACTCCGGGATGGGTAGTTTAAATATAGGTATTGCAGACAATTATCAACCCTGGTTAAGCACTACCCTGGTTTGACTCTGGGATGGGCAGTTTCAAAATGGGTATTTCGGACAATTATCAACCCTGGTTAAGCTCTACCTACGGTAAACATAAAAAAAAGGTACCAGGACTCAGTGTGTAGGCTCAACAATGTAGGAGGGTTAAACAAAAACTGATTTGAGGTGGGTATTTAAGCAATATCCAGATTTATTAGGAGTGAATACACAAAAAACATATTTTTTAACAAATAATGTATTGCTTCATGAATTTCAGGGTTCCATGAAGTACCCTGAAGTACTTCATGGTATTTCTTCATGAATTTCAGGGTTCCATGAAGTACCACGTAAGAAAAGTAATGCCTCAACTACAGTGATAAGAAGTCCTTATGCTCCATCAACAGAGGGAATAATACTTGAACACAACAACAGCTTGCATACCTAAAGGCTATAGTATTACAATAAATTATCGAGCAATTAGTGATCATACCTTCAAGAAACAAGCTGACATCATCAGCAGGGACATCAAACACTGCACCCGTTCCATCAGCTGTAAGAGAAACACCCTTAACCTCTTTAAACTTCTCCTCCGGTAAGAATCGCCTCAGTATAGAAAACACAAACCTATAAACAATACAAGCAATAAGAATCCCCAGCCATTTTCACTTCGTGCGTGCATAGAAACAAACACAATTGAAACACAGACAAATGAATGCTCAAATTTAAACACATGCAGACACAAAACTACGTGGATAGATAAATCAATATGTAAACATAACTAAATATTTGTGCATCATCTTTCTCAAATTTAATCTACTATATTAAATTTGAACTATGATGCACAGATAATTAGTTAAGTTTACATATTGATTTATTTATCCATGTAGATTAAAAAATATATTCATACAAAAATTTCACTACAAGTGTACTTACGAGGGTGTGTAAATGGTGTTGTCTGCCTCAAGAAGTAAAGTCACCTGATCTTCCGCAGAAGAAAGAAGTGATCTCTTTTTTATGTCAGTATATCCCTGGAAAAAAGAAGGCTTAGTGATCCAAATAGTTTATTTTCCAAATCTCGTGCTGGTGAAAAGGAGAAGGAAAAATAATCTTACAGCAGCTTTTGCAAGTGCTTTAGCAATTACATCCACAGCTGGTAAACCAGAAGAACTCAAAAGAAGCTCAGCCTGTTCCCGGAACACTGGAATCATACTGCAGTATAAATTAAAGTTATTGTTCAATATCAACAAGAGAATTCAGATTAATATATATACACACACGAATATGACCAATACCTGTCAGAAACATTGGAAATAGCTTCAGCCGCTTCAGAGCCAGCAGATTGAGCTACATCAGCAGGCTGAGGAGCAGAAATGTGCTCAAACTTAACCCCAGATTCTCTTTCTATTTTGAATATAGTACGAGAGTATCTGGGTTCATAAAGGAGGACGGCAACTCCAGTATTGCCTGAAATATTTCGTTATTACCGTAAGAGATAAAACTTCAAAATTTAGAGAAATAAGATCACCAGTTGATCAATTTGAACCTACCAGCCCTTCCAGTACGTCCAGAACGATGGATATAAGCTTCAACTTCACGTGGAGGCTCACACTGCAGTAATAACACTTGTCAGGAAAAATATTCTCCTTATTAAATGCAAGAATGTTAAGAAACAAGTAAACCTGTATAATCAGCTGCACGTCATTAATATCCAAACCCCGTGCAGCAACATTGGTCGCCACTAAAACCAAGAACGAACCAGACCTGAATCTTGAAAGTATGACCTGAATGACACCAACCATGACAATCAAATAAACACAAAGATATTTACTAAAACAATTTAAGTGAGCGAAAACTGTCACATTATAAGCATATAATTACCTCTCGCTGTGACTGCACTATATCTCCATGAAGAGCACGCGCTCCTGGCAACAATCCAGCAAGCTCGGATGTAGATTCCTTAGTTTCAGCGAAAATAATGGTCCGACCTCCACTGAATCACACGAATAAAATAGTAAGAATTTTAAACTACAGGACACATAAAGAAGAATATGAGTACAAAAATGTTCAGGAAAGGAACACACCGACTATAACAACGAATTAGGTCAGGAATAAGTTGTGGCCGAGCAGCACGAGAACAGGGCATAACTAGATGTCTCACACTCGCACTTGCCTTCATTTTCTCATTGCCGACTAGATCAACAGTTTTCTTCTCAGTTTTTAAGAACCTTGCAGAGATCTGTTAATATTTAAAACAAAAATAAAAATTAGGTAGCACCCAACACAAGGTGCATAATATAGCAAAGAAACAGAATAGAATGAATTCATAAGCACATGTTTGTAAAATAGAAAAACACGATAAACAGAATAAAATCATGAAGTTCTGAAGATTAGAAGCACACTTTTTTGACCCAATCAGGCAGAGTGGCACTAAAGAGAAGGGTCTGGACCTTGCTTACGTCCTGAACCTTGCCTGCAAACGAAACAAATATAAAGGGCTTCTATCAACATCAGTAGATAAGATGATTTTAACTTTTTATAGCTTTGATTACTACCACTTCCAAACAAATAGTGAGAAGACTATTTCTAACAAATTCAAAAATAAATAGGACAAATTGAGTAAAAAATCATCGAAATAAAGCTCAACCAAATACTGATTATGAAATGTTTATTAGCCTTCTAAAGGTCAACCTATGCTAGTTGTCAGCTAAAGCATATTAACAAACTAAGCTGAACAATTTCTAACTCACAATTATAGACATACACTACAATAAATTTATTTACTTAGTTATTTATTCGATAAAAGGATGGTAAATCAATGAGATGATATCCAATATTTGCCTATTCTGCTTCTTTTGAGACCATGACAGCAGCAATCCGAGGCTTAAACCACCAAAAAGATAAACATAAAACTTTGCTTAGAGTACAGATGGTGCTCATGAAGTTCATTTGCTTTACGTGCAATACCTAGAATAAACTCAACATCATCAACAAAACCCATATTAAGCATTTCATCGGCCTCATCCAGAACACGGAATTTCAGTGTCTTCAAGTCAAGCGCATTCCTCTCTATTAGATCCTAAACAATAAAAGGAGAAAAACAGGCCGATATAAAAAAATCTGTCTTTTCAAGAAAAAAATGCCAAATCAGAGAAGAATAGAAGAATACCTTTATTCGGCCAGGGGTTCCCACAATTATATCAACCCCTCGCCTGAGAGCATTTTCTTGTTCCCGCATCGGTGCTCCTCCATAAACACTGCAGGCAGTTAATCCCACTGCCCTACCATAAAACTCAAAGTCTGCATGTACCTGTAAGTAAAGAGTGAACAATATGCGGTTACTATATAATTTTTTAAAAGTCTTCTGTAATAAACTTTTTATAAAAAACGAATGAGCATTCTGGGTTTACCTGTTTTGCAAGCTCCCTAGTAGGTAGAAGTACCAACACTGTAGGACTTCTTCCATGACCAGTCTTCCTTGAATCTTTGAAAGGTCCATGTGTTAGAGACTCTAATAACGGCAACACAAATGCCAATGTTTTACCCTGTATCAACATTAAGATATAATACCATATTTAATCCAGCATATCATACAAATTTCGGTATTATAGTCCATATTACAAAGCCTCCATTTCAAGAAATCATAATGGTACAACCCATCAGTCTAAAAGATTGAATGATTGATGACATATTAACTAGGCCGCTATAGCACTACTGACAAAAATGCAAAATACAGCAAATGATTTAACCATTCAAGCCCTGATTCCACAAACATGAAGTAATAAAACATACTAAATCAGGACTCAGCCATATGAACTTCGTTCTCGCTATAAAATCTACTCTTTCCCCAAACTATCTTAGTCGAAAGATCAAGAGAATAGAACTAAGTAGACAAGTAAGAGAAATTCTATTGCTTGGAATCAGATCTCAAATAACGAGCGGTCGACATTGGCCATAACACAACTTATAACCCAATACTTCATAATCACAATCAACATCCATCTCTCCTGCCTTAGCATCAATCTGCATCATTATTAGCACCACAGCCCTACTCTACTTTCTACCAACTTTTATCCTGAATTCCCATTACAGAACTAAGTCTCACAATGTATACAATTTGTAATTAGCGATAGCTTTTGCGTTAGTTTAATTATCAGACATACTATGTGGATTCAAGACAATAAACTAATAGAAAGAAACTCCAAACAAGAAGAAATTTCTCAATACCTGACCGGTGCGAGCTCGCCCAACCAAATCAAACCCATCGAAAACCAAATCAAACGTCAACGCCTGAATCGGAAACAATGCCTCAATCCCCTTTGACTTCAGGCTCTCCTTCAACGCCTCCGACAACCTAAACTTCGACAGAGCATTCGGATTCACCTCCACCTCCTCCTCCTCAGCAACCTTCGCCTTCTTCGAAGGCAATCCATTCCCATTCTCCTTAATATTCCCACGCCCAATTCCATCAATCGCCTCTTCCTCTCCATCCGAATCTTTCGACCTCCTCTTCTTCGACTTCTTCTTCAACTTCTCGTCATCATCCGACTCGACCTTCTTCTCCTTCTTCTTCTTCTTAGACTTCTTCTCCGATTCGTCCTCCGATTCGATCTTCTTCTCCTTCTTCTTCTTCTTCTTCTCAGATTTGGGCTCATCGATCGAATGGTTGTTTTGAGGGGTTTCGGAATCGAGATCCATGGAATCGATGATCTTCTTCGACTTCTTGATTTTGATCGGAGAGGATGAGGGAGAATCGGCGAGGACTAGGGAAGGCATTGACGCTGATGGTGGTTAGGGTTTTGGAGATGGGGGCTTCGCCTGCGAAAAAAGTGTAAATTGGGGCAGGCAGGAAAAGAGGAATTAGGGTTTTGGGTTATATACGTTTGCAGCGCGTAAGAGTTGGGCTAGGATATTTAAGGCCGTTTCGGATTGGTTTATAAATTGGAGGTTTGGACCGTGGCTTTTAAGGTTGTAAGGTTACCGCCTTAAAGTAAGAGGCCGAATTGTAAGGCCGGGAATGGATATTTTTGTAAGGCCCAATAAAGTAAAAAGAAGGCCCAAAGCTGCAGCCTTATTTAAAATATATAATTTTTACCATTTATTTACTTTTGAAGTATTGCATCTTTCTCTTTGGTATTGCTATTGGAACATCCAAAAATAATACTTGACCTGTTATAATTGTTTGGTAACACAAAAAAATTAATTTATAAAATTATGGAGTCAAAATGACATTTTCAATGATGACGCTTTTACAAATATTTCTTGCGCATCTATATAGTTGAGTTGTTTTAAAAATTCAATGCACCGTGATAAAGTCTTTGGTTTGTTAACAAACAAAGCCTTCTTTGTCTTTATTTAGAGTTTAAAGAGGACCAAGAGACGAGCTGTACTAAACTAATAAGTTCAAAACCCATGATAGTTTTAGCCCTTCTTTTTACATGAACTTTGTCTTTATAATTTTGACAAATATATTAAGTTGCATTGTCTTCTCTCTAAGGATCTGTTTGGTTGGAGGGGGATGAAGGGAAGGGGAGGAGAGGGAAGGGGTTTTTTATTACTTTTCTTGTTTGGTTCGATTTTTATGAGGGGAGGGGAGGAAAATGGGGAGGTGCAACACCCCTCCTGAGCCAATTTTGGCTTCCCTCCAAAAGTGGGGGGATTTGGAGGGAAGAGAAAATAAGGCTAATTTTTTAAAGTGGCATTACTAAATTGCCCTTTAAAATCTAAATCCTAATCTAATTAAAAACCTCTCTTTCTCATTCTTCATACACCTGTGATGGCATCAAACTTTTCAAGTAGTAGCTCCCTTCTCAACCCATTTTAGAACAATCAATTTTCAAATACACCTAAAATTTCCCGGATTTCAAGCAAAAAGCAAGAATAAAATATGAGGTTCCCCTGTTTGATCTTTAAAATATTCTAATCTGTTTTAACTAAATACTGGGGGCTTAATATATTAACTTATACAGATAGAGATACCCATTAATAAACACCATGATTCGAGGAGCCTAATAACAAATACATATACTTTAACAAACTAATAGCACAAAAACCATATCTGTCTTTAATTACATCACAGATTCAGAGTCCCAGTACAATGTAGTAAACCAGTGTGATGGGCAATGCGATCAACATCCCGAATATGACCCTACACAATCAAACAATGATTCAATCAATCACCAACCATAACCAAGCGCCAGTAGGATTTACTGGCCAGCCAGCCAGCCTCTCATCGTTAGCTAGCTGGTGAGCAAAGAATAAACAGAAGAAGAGAAAACGAAGCTTAAAGTGCTTACCCAGTGCTCAGTATCTTAGGATGCACATTGTACTCCTTGGCAAACACAAATGGAACAATCAATTTTCTCAACAAAATTTGCATGCCAACTTTTGATTACATTACATTACATACATTTTATCCAGAAATCAAATCCCAACTCAAATAAATAAAACAGTCTGCTATTAAACAACCACTACAGTGCTCTCTCGACTCCTTTCTTTTTCTTGTACAAAATTTTCCAAATAGTAAACAGACTCTTTTAACTTCCAATACAAACTTTTAATTAGTTTCCTTTCATCATCATCTTCATTGCTCCATTGCTTGGACCAGAAGTGAGGAATCATCAGTAAGATCGGAGTATCACTCCGATGAAGTGGTTGTATGAATTTGCTTGTAATAATATTTAATTAGTTTCGGAGTACAAACTTTTAATTAGTTTCCTTTATGCTTGCATAATTTGCTTGTATCTATTCTAAAGAGAAAAGATAATGCTTGTATAAAATTTCTCTAATTCGTTGTTGTTTCAATTCTTATTGTATGAAGTGGTTGTATGAATTTCTTATTATATGCAAAAGGGTATAAAAGTAATTTTATTATAAAATTCATTCCCTCCCCTTGTGAACCAAACAAGAAAATTATTATTTTTCCTCCCCTCCCCTCATTTGAACCAAACAGAGTTTTCATTAAATCCCTCCCCTCCCTTTCCCTCCCCTTCCCTCCCCTCCATTAAAATCCCTCCCCTCCCCTCCCCTCCTTTGAACCAAACAGACCCTAATCTTTTTTATCTTTTCTACTTTTTTTATTACAACATTTTTTGGGAACAAATATAACATATTACATACATATTCAGAAGAAAGCCAAATAAGACTTTAATATGTGAAACAATATGGGGAACTGAACCAAAGTCGAACATGACAAGAAAATATACTTAGATTTCAACTATTTACATGTTCTACGATCCTCACATACACATAGACTCAATTTTAGTTTGATCACCCAAGAGGTTCAATAGTAACTGTAAGATATGTCGTATTATGTTAGCCTTAAACTAACTCTATACATAAACTTGCTCCAAACTAATCATAAATATAAAACACAAACCGAACGCAGCTTAGATCTAGATTGCTCAAAAATACGATTCTACCCAAATTTAAAGTTGACCCTAGCATCCTTCAGTAATGGGAGATACATGGGTCCATAGATGTTAGGTTTTGTGAGAAATTAACAATTGGGAATTAGGGTTTATCTCTAGATCTAAGTTGCTTGAGATATTCACCCTAGGAATCAAGATTGGAATACCTAGACTGCTATCACAAGCCAGTATTTATTCCTAAATACTGGTTTGGGTATCGGGTATAAGCCCACAAATCCGCGTTCCAATATCCAATCAATTGCACGTTCATTACACGTGTTACACATATGCACGTGCTGTATTTATATAGAGAGAATATACCAATATATCCAACAATCTCCTCCTATATTCTCAATATATAAAGTACAGGATTATCTCATCAGATCAGTATACAACTGACTGGCTGATAGCAGTCCATAAAGGAAAAACATCATAAATGTATAGTTTCATAAGAACCAATAGAATTATAAAACTGAATAGTTCAATCAAGACTAAACCAATATAATTAACTAGTTCCAAACCATATCTAATTCAGAATAGCTCACAAAGACTAAACCAACTGGAATAATCTGTCATAGTTTCAAAATCAAACAAAGCAAATAAACTTCAAGAACAAAATATGAGTTTTAAGCTCATGAACACAAGAGTCTTAAACTCAACAGAAGTTTTTACCAAGCAAGTGACTAATTTATTCTCAAAAGAAATAAATTGAAATTCTATCCTTGCACACTGCTTTATGTTTACTCCTCCATTTTGAGCAAATCATTATTTTTGAAATCTATGTTGACAGATTCAACTCCTCCATCTTTGCTAGCTTATTGAAAACAAGAATATCAAGAGACACATCTCTAAGAATGCCAATAATTTCACAAAGTATCTAGTTCCACAAAAGAACTTAGTACAATTCATAATTAGCTTAGCAAAAATGTAACGCAAGCATCACAATCAAGTATCTTTAATAAGTAAAGTACATGAACTTTATAGTTTCTACACAAGAACCATACTATGTTTCATATTGGAATGAAAAGACTGCCGTTTCAATCATGGTTTAACATTGAATCATCAAAATTGGAATGAAATATGTATCCATAAAAGACATATCATCAAAATTGGAATGATATTTAGGACAATTTAATCATCGGAAACACATCGACAAGTTTTCATGTTTCGTATTGGAATAATATGATTATTCTAAGTAAATTTCCTAGATATATAATACCATCAAAATTGGAATGACATTATATATTTGTGGAATTTATGTCGAATCATCAAAATTATCTAAAACATGTCAACTGCCTAAAAATTGATGCTTAAGTTTGAACTTCTCTATGGCTCCAATTGGATTCTAAATTTCAAAACAACTTGGATATCAAAGCTTTTTACTCAATAGCTTTTAAC
This sequence comes from Hemerocallis citrina, assembly GCA_017893485.1. Classification (NCBI taxonomy): domain Eukaryota; kingdom Viridiplantae; phylum Streptophyta; class Magnoliopsida; order Asparagales; family Asphodelaceae; genus Hemerocallis; species Hemerocallis citrina. Next base: position 550,126 of record JACEHZ010000379.1, read on the forward strand.
TCCACTTTCCCCCACAGTTTTGATAATTAGATCACTTTCAAGTCTCTTAGTAAGAGCATTAGCCATACTTGTCGCAATTGCACTTTATCTATGAGAAAGTTCAACTAGGCTTCTTTAAGCCTTAATATACTCCTCTTACTGTTATAGAGTGAGTTATGAGCTACAGTGCATTGTAGCTTGATAGTCGCATAACAGAATTAGAGAGTTACTTAAACTTCTTAATGGATAACTAGCAACAATTTCTTCAATCCACTCAGCCTTTTTCCCTGCAGAGGATTACACATAGAGGTCTGATTTCATGGATGATAGCACAGTGCCTGTTTGTTTTTTATTTCCATAACATTTCTGTTTCTCCTAGTGTAAACACATATCTACTAGTTATCGCCTTTCACTAAATTCTGAGCAACATAATGCATCAGATCAGCCATTCATTTGAAGAATGACTAGAGTAGCACAAAGCAAACTCTTGAATACCACTCAGGTATCTCATTAGCCTCTTAAGGGCACTCAAATGTGTATGGGATTATTAGTGAATCTGCAGATCATACCTACCTCAAAGGCTATGTCTATTCTAGTGCAGATCTTTGTATACATGAGACTGTCAATTCCTCTAGAATGATCTACATGTCTCATAGTTGCACCATCATTAGGTGTTAACCTTTTATCATAATCATAAGGTGTTTCAAAACACACTTTCAATCACTATATCCCCACTTTTGAAACACATTTTGATTTGATGAGTTTGACTAAGAGTTATTCCTTGCCAACTGAAAACTCACCCTTATACCTATGGTGTCCACGTTACCTAGGTTTTCATGTTGAATTCTTTGGATAGCACAATTTTAACTTCATTTGTAATAAAGAGGTCACTTCCAAGAACATGCATATCAACAGAACAAGTAAATAATAGCCACTATATTTGACACACTACAAAGTTGAAGGCACCGATCTGAATTACTTGATTCATATACTAGGCTCTTTCAAAAATTTGTCGAATTATTTATTCGTTGGCTATATATGTTTTACGAATATACAATGATTTTACTAAATTGTAAATCTTGTTCACTAAACATATTAGTTCAAAACTTTTCAGTACAAAACTGTTCAGTACAAGACATCAAGTACAAAGCCTTTTAATTATCCTTTATGAATGACAAAATTTTCAATAGATGTAGGGATAAGAGGAATACTTATTGTAGCAATATGACAAACATGTGAGTAGACATCAAATAAATCTACCCCATTTTCCTCAGTCAATCTGTTAGCTACTGAAAAGCATTAAAATTGCTACTAAACAATCAAGATTAAGTTTCTTCTACAAAACCCCACTTACTAACTATAGTTTTAGCCCCTTTCGGCAGATCAACTAAATTAAAGTATTATTATATGATACAAAATTATCTCATTGTCTACTAAAGACTCTTCTAAGCTCATTTGTCATTTAGATTTTCAAGTGTCAGTAAGCCTGGTTCTTGATTCCAACTGTGAATCATTGAATATGTCTGTAGGACTAGATTATTTCATACATTTATCTTTGATGAACATATCCTCAAATAACTTTGCAAGTCTAGATTCTTCTAATGCAAATTAGATAGATCCAACATCTGTCCACAGAACTACATTCTGCACTTTTTAAGCACACAAATATTTGTTGTAGGTCCTACTTTAGGCCTTCTAGGGTCATGTACTCTAACAAAAGTATCACAACACACATTTTCACTTTAACAAAATTATTTGTGTCTTCATGCCATGATTTACAAGGTGTATTCAATTTAGAATGTAGTAACACATTAGAGATATGATTAACAATACAACATCACTCATAATTACACAAGACAAACAACAGTCAATAATATAGAATTCAATATTTCACTAAGTGTTTGATTCTAACTTTTATCAATACCGTTTGACTATTGTAAGTAGAGTGCACTAGAGATTATGCCCAATGCAAACTTTTCTAAAGTTGTCAAAACATATTCACTACCTCTATTAAGTCTGAACCCTTATTTTAGCATTTAACTATAATTTTTAATTCATTGAGAATAACAAGTGCTTCATTCTTCATATATATGACACACTTATATTAATCATCTACAAAAGAGATTAAATACTTCTGACCAACAATCGTCTCATCTAGTCACAAAGCTACTGAGATCACAAATATCAGAATGTATTGACTCAAGAAGTTGTGTGCTCCTAGAGACCATACTAAATGATTTTCTAGTGATTATAATCTGAGCACAACTTTCATATTTGTCATATTTTAATGGAGTGTCATTTAGTAGGGTTATGAGTTTTAACAAGAACAAACAATTTAATATATAGTTCATAGTGATTCTAAATTTTAAAACAACTTGGATGTTAAAGCTTTGACTCAATAGCTTTTAACTCCATTTCCCCACAGTTTTGATAATTAGATCGCATTTCCTCACAAACAATTGAATATATAGTTCTCAAATCTTAGCCAACTATGCTATGTTCAAGAACATAATTAGAACTATTATTATTAATTGTTTCATTTGTTAAACTCAACTTATACATACGATTGACAATATATGCACTTTATAAGAGTTAATACAAAATTACTCTATCACATTTTTCAAAAATTATTTGTTTTCTCTAATGGTTCTAACAATGTCCACTAGCTCAAACACATTGAGCAAAGAGTTCTTTCCTTTACTCGTTCTTCATCATCTTCATAACGCTAAATGAGATAATGACTAACATATTATAATTCAACTTTACACACACAGTACAATGAACGAGAGGGAACACAACGTAACTAGTAGAGTCATATTCTACATTAAGAGATGCTCTCTCCTAAGTTACAGGCATTTGTTATACATCTTATACAATTTTATTTTATTTTAAATTTTAGAGAAACAAATATGTAATCTCACACAAACTGCAAACAATGGATTTGTCAAAATATCTATACACATAGTATGATAAAACACTTAACAACCCTAAACATGCTAGTTTTCCAAAGCGAGAATAACTATGATCTAAAACTCTCAATCATATGATCAAATGCACAAAACGTTAACACGTTCATTGTAGCGCCCCAAATTTCTAATATGAGAGCTTAGAAAATAAGTGGCGAAATCCCAGCAATCCACTTCAATACAACAATAGTCACAACCAAAATCACTAAGATTTTCTTTCTTTTATTACAACAAACTTTTCAATTACAGCGGAAGTCTAAACATCTCAACACAAATTAATCTTTATTTACAACTCAATAATGATCTCAAATAAGTCTTTACAATTTTACACCAAACACTAAATAATCCAATTATCTCAAACTGCCCACTCAAGCATCCAACCTCCAATCTAGGCAATAACCTGCAACATGTGAGGCTAGAGTTGAACCCTAACCCCCAAACTACGGGGTCAGCCATAAATGGTGTGAGTGGTAACAAATCAAACAAATAACATAAATGAACTTAAAACATAATATCCAACAAATAATAATCGAACACTAAAGTATGATGTAACAACAAAGAATAATGGGTGATACCAAAACCAAAAGCCAAGTGTGTAAAAACAGGAAATCCAAATGCATAAAAGTGATTCAAGAAAACTTCATGACTAAATGCTGACAACGATGACTACTAAGAGATGAAGATAAACTATGATAATTTACCCATGCTTGATCATTCCGGAGATTGATCCCACATCACAGGTATTTTCCCTGGATAATTCAGGAGATCATCCCACATCTAAACATAGATTCCTTATCACAATAATACCCCAAAAGTGTCGCCTCGACTCCGATCATTCCGTAGTTCAATCCCACATCTCAAGATAATTACTTGGATAATTCAGGAGAAATACCTCGCATCACAGGTTAACTACCTGGATAATTCCGGAGATAAATCACACATCACAAGTTAACTACTTGGATAATTCAGGAGATTAAATCCTACATCAAAAGCCATACTGAGGTGCATAACTCAAGTTCTCATTCGTCATGACACTACTAGATGCTTGTCCTTATCAATTTGGGTTACTAAACAAATCTCCTAGAGTAGTGTACCCTACCGGACTAAAAATCTGATTACTAAAAAATGTGCCTCGATGGGCCTCAACAAATAACTGAACAAACACCGGTATACTAGGGTCACATACCTCTAGAGACTCAAAAACAAATATCTGAACAAATTTCCACTAAACAAGTGGCTCAACAAAATATCTCAAAATCATGTTCTTAACTGAACATCTCAAAAACAATTACTTAACTGAACATCTTAAAATCAAACACTAAACAAAATATCTCACAATCAAATACAAAGATCCTTCAGGACCAGTCGACTGCATAAGGGACCAGTCGACTGTCCAGAGGACATACATTTTACGAAAAATAATCTAAGTTTTTGAGTCGACTGAAAGGTCATAGGTCGACTGTCCCGACAGGACTGAACAAAATTACAAACAGAGGACCAGTCGACTGACCTCAGTCTAGGTCGACTGTCCCGAACAAATCTCAAAGACTAAAAATACACAGTAGGCTCGTACCAGTCGACTGCTTCGCAGTCCAGTCGACTGTCGGCTACAGATTCCCAAAAATAGGTCTGAACACAAATCAAACAGGGGTTTTCTAAAGATTCACTGATCATAAAAATTAATTGTATCCAGGCCAATAGACATCTCTCAATAATCTCCATCATGGATACATTACTCAATCACTCAAATACTCAAATCTCATATCCTCATGATCTAAACTCTTAATCCTTCGATTAGGGTTTTTCTCATCAAAATGTCTTCCTCAACTCAATCAAAAATCTGAACTACAATCATAAGATCCGGGTGTTTATCATCTGATCATAACACAATCACTTCTTAATATGTCTTCCATCAATACGATCTCATAAATCAACATTTCCTCAACAAATCTTAACATTTCTCATCCATGGTCTAAATATCAACAAAAGTTCTCATCCTCCATATCAATATAAAAGATCCATATCATACATACCATGAGACTAATAAAACAATGGTATAACGATCACAACAAGCATAACAAAAGATCTCGCGTCATTCATCAATCAAAACAAGCAATACAAAGCAAACAAAACAAACCACTCACCTTTGATTTGAAGAAAAGATTCACAAAAGCTTCTCCTTGCTAGATCCAAGAATCCTCCTTTGTTCTTCCAAAATAATCTCAAGAAATTCTGAATATACTCAATGACGGCTGGGAAAGAATTTCCCTTAAATATGCCGGGGTAAAATATTAGGGTTATATTCCCACTTTGCAAATTAATCCCTTCCAAAAGTACATCTCACATATATAATCCCTTTTCTTGAAAATTCACCCAAATATCATTTAAATTAGGATCTAATAGAAAAATATGTTTTTAAACCTCAACAAGTGCTGATCGGAATGTCCAGTAAATACAGTTTGCACTCTAACCCTCAAAATTTCAATTTTGCAAATAAGTCCTTCTTTTCCCAAAAATTGCAAATAGTACTAATTAATTTCAGAAAAATCTGGAAAAATACTAAATAATTTTCAAATAATGAATAATGATTTTTCATAGAGAAAACTTAATTTTCCAAACTTCTAAAAAGTCATTTGCACGTGTACAAAAGATAAATTTCTTTTAGAAAATATTTATCAAATACTCAAAATCATTTAAAATTCATTTTCAAATAATTAAAATAATATTTGAAAATACGGGGTTCTACATTCATCACATGAAAAAATACTAAGAAAATTAGATTAGATCATACCGACACTTCAAGTTAGAAGTGTTTTCCAAATTCGATGGAGAAGCCTGCGTGGTGCAGACTTATTCAACCGTGATGCATATCCATCATCTCCAACATACACAATTTGTAGGTAACATTAGAGTTCCTACATTCATCAAATTGTTAAAAATTAGCCAATTAAACAAATTATCAGCACAATCTAATTCTAGCAACAATTTAATTGGAGATCCGATTTTTATAGTCAAAATACAGTTTAACTTATCAAAATAGATATTGTGTTTTAGCACATAGCCAAAATAACCGTTCAACTTGTATTTAATTAAACAAGTGATTAATACAGTCTTGAACTTAACCACTTAGCATCATAGTAATTCTATAATTCAAAACAAAATTTTAGAACGAGTGTTTTGAACTTCCAGCACATAGAAAAATATTTAACAGGAATTTAATACGAGAAAAGTAAAGAACTTATCTTTCACTGTCTCTTCCCCATTAATTGATTAGACTCATGTCTGTTGAGAACAAATCTAAACAACAGACCATTCTGCGCCAAAGAGACCCAGCATCAAACACCAAAAATGTCCAATCAAAAATTGGATCTGGGTTGAAAGTGTAGCAGCCAAGATCTCCTCCTGTGCCCAAACACAGAACACCAAAAAACCCATCCAATAAGAAAATGAAAGGTTGATTTGGATCAGGATATTCTTCAAAAATTCCTGCTGGATCACGATAGTTACGTTGCCCCTCATGAAGTCCTTATCCCATCCTCTTCTCAGATCTGGAATGAGACATGCTGGATCACGATAGATCCACTGCCCCGCAAGAACTTCTTATCCTATTTTGTTCTTAAATCTGAAAGAGATGAAGAGGCAATGTTGACTGCATCGACCGGGCCCTTGTGCGGCGACAGCATCGGCCGGGCCCACACGCGGCGACGTGCCGCGGTTGCAGTGGGGTGGACCGGTGGCCAGCGAAGACCCCGGTGACAGCAGCGACGGCGATGGGTATCGACTCCGGTAATGGAGTTCGACGAACGGTCAACTCACGTCGACAGAGGAGGCTACGGGCGGCGAGCGACTCCGAGGGTTTCGACGAGATCTCCGACGACTTCAACAGGATCCCCGACGAGATCCAATAAAAGCTCTGTTTTCCCTCTTAATTAATCTCACAAAATTAATTAATATCTCAAGATTGTTAGGTTTTGTGAGAAATTAACAATTGGGAATTAGGGTTTATCTCTAGATCTAAGTTGCTTGAGATATTCACCCTAAGAATCAAGATTGGAATACCTAGACTGCTATCACAAGCCAGTATTTATTCCTAAATACTGGTTTGGGTATCGGGTTATATGCCCACAAATCCGCGTTCCAATATCCAATTAATTGTACGTTCATTACACGTGTTACACATATGCACGTGCTGTATTTATATAGAGAGAATATACCAATATATCCAACAATAGACTCCATAATTGGTCTTAATATTACAATTGAAGTTTAATGTATTTTGGCTATAATAAAAGTTAGAATAATTATTACTGTATTCCGGTGCCATCCAAAATCGATTATCTTGGAATAAGCATTGATAAATTTAGAAGACAAAATGAAAATTAAGATATAGGAATGCTCATAGAAGATCTCAGGTAAATTGGAATAAGCTCCAATTAACTATCATAACATCTTCCATTTGACTGCCGATCCAGATTTTTTACATGCACCGTAACCTTTGAGCATCCACACCAATAGTCAATTTAGATTACCATTTTCAAATTTGGCAACCAAAATAGACTATTTTGGTTTCTATTTTGGTTGCCAAATTTGGAAATAGCCAAAATTTTGTCAAATTCGACAAACTTTATAGCAATGCTATATATCACATCATCACTCATTTTTCTCTTTTCCCACCAAATTTGAATATACATACACTATTATAATTATATATTATTATTATTATTATTATTATTATTATTATTATTATTATTATTATTATTATATATAATATAATATAATAATAAAATATATAACATAAAAGTATTATTATAAAATATTTTTATATTTTTATATTGTATATATAATATAATAATATAAAAATACATTAATATAATAAATATATATATATAATATAATAATATAAAAATACATTAATATAATAAATATATATATATAATATAATAATATAAAAATACATTAATATAATATATATATATATATATATATATATATATTGTTTTTGATTTTATAAAATCAGATCTTTTATTAGAAATAGGGAGATCACTTTCAATTTTGTTAAAACTTTTATCTTCCACTGCAGAAAGATAAATAACTTGTTTATCATGTGTAATTATGTTGTTTTCTAAAGAAGGTTCCTTTTTATGAAGAATTTCTTCTCCTTTTGAGGAAGAGTTGTTTTATCTTGACTGGTAGTCTTGTCTTTTCTTAGACAAGATTGTTGGTTTTCTATCTTTGTTAAAGAGTCTACTAGCCTTTTTAATTGGCTAATTAGATCTTCTTTAGCCTCAAAATATTCACTTTCTGTGTCAAACGAAATGTTATGAATATTTTTAGAGGCGGATTGTTCATCCTTTATTTTATCCTTTTGTTTTTTGCTAAAATGGATTGTAGGAGATGGTTGATCATCTTCTTCTCTTTTTATTTTTTTTGTTCCATATATTTTGGTAGGTTTTACCACATTGTCTTCTTTTTTTGTATTCTCCAATACTCTGTAGAGTATTGTAGGTTTTGCTACTAGATAGAATAAGAAGTCATCCATGATATAAAAGATGTTGGTTTAGGTAAGCTATAATAAACTATCTTTTTCAAAAGATTTCTTGTTTTCATAAAGCACTTACTGAAGTAATCATTATAAAGAATTTTTGATATGGCTAAGCTCTTACAGCAATAGGTATTTTGAAGATTTCTTTAACTTTTTTTGCGCTTCGACTATTTCTAACATCACCGGCGTCATAGTATTTTTTTGTGTTTTGAATATTTCTATCATCTCTGGCATCTCACTCCCACACCGTGGATTTATAACGGAGTTCAGCCTCAAATCTAAGCCACAATGGGTAATCAGCAACACACAAGCAAGTCCCTACGGGCAACTAGCACCATAAGGTTATATGAATGAATTAGAGATGAAGATCACAACTCACTAAAAAAATTATGACAACATTGGAGATGAAGAGTACAACTCACAAAACTAATTAAAGCTGAAGATGAATACCTAAAGCATGACTTTCGCTCATACGGCCTAAAGATTAATGTTTTACTACATGGCCTAATTAAACAAGCCTAAGAACAAGTGTTTATTTTCATAGCTAGCTTAACCAACATGAAAGAGATTACTCCTCCATCCTAATCCTAAACTACAAAGAGTTGTTTAGATATTATACCTGATTGAAAGAAAAGAACTCTGAATTCTTTGTCAAGCTCTGATACCAGTTTAGAGATCGACAGCAGAAAAAGAGAGATTTTATTGATAGAAATGGGTGGTAGCACACATACACTCTTTCTTTTATTCTTAGCTAGAGAACTTCTGCCCTTACACCAATCCAAAGCCTCTCCTTATATAGGCGGAGAATGGCTTAGGATACCTTATACATAGGATACCCAATACATACATACATAACATGAAGCTTCTAAGGAAGCTTCTTGAATAAGTATCTTAGGAAACTTGCTTTACACGTTTCCTTTACACATCACCACGCTGATGTGCGTCCACCTGTTGTTGAAGTGGTCCACCATGCTTTTGGCTAGTGCTAGAGTCTTCTGGTAGAGGTTTGTTGTGAGTGGGAGACATTATTACTATGGAACGAATATTCCTGATATATTTGTCAAGTCATTGCTTTATCACATCCTAGAGTTGCTGTTGGAGTAGACGGGTGTCATTTCTGAGCTGATCGATGTATGTTATCAATTTATAATTTTTGTTTTGTAGCTATTTGATATCATTCGTCAGTTGACTGATATCCTTGGTTTGCTGTACTGCGATGTGCTGATCGACGATGCTGTGACTGTTCTTTACTATGCTTTCTCTATCTTCTTCCTTACTGCTCCCAGCTTCATTATGGAGTATCTGTTGATGAGGTTCCGCATATTCATCCATCCCTTCGGGTTATGGGGTGAAAGCTTACATTGGTGGCACTCTGTACTGACCATCACACAAAATCGAGTCATGTTCTTAAAGATAGTCTTCAATTGTATTGTATACATCATGACATCCTAGACATATGTAATAATCGTCTTCGATATTGAATGCTAGATTTCTTCGAGTTGCTGCAACTAATCGTCCAGTTATTGGCAGTAATCAGTTCTTTTTGCGTAAAAAATATGTTTTATGTTTTCTTAGGAAGATTTGTACTTCTTCCCTTTTGATGTAGACAAATTTTAAATCTTTTGCTTCCATAGAAATATCTGCAATTTTTTTTGAAAACACAGTAGTGTAGAATTAATATTGCAAAAAATAGGACAGTAGTCCATTCTTCTACTCTTCGAAGAATACTTATTTTCTCAAGGTTTTTGTTACTTGTATATTTTTTTTATGTTTCTTTAGAAAAAAAAGAAAATACTAGTATAGTAACAAAATGGTAAATTGCCCAGCATATTTTTCATATATTTTTGAAATATTTGTGGTGTAAGTATGTCAGCGGGTGTGTTTCCTCTGACCATATTATCTTTCTTTCTATTCACAGAAGATAAGATAGAAGTATTGCTAAATTTGATCATATTGCTGGCAATGAGTTTTGCTTTTTCAAACTCGTCGTTCTGCTCATACCAATCTTTTTTTAGGATAGGAGTGATAGAAGGATTAATAGAATTTTGCTTCCATGTTGATTGGGTGGGAGGACTTAAAAGGACATGTTTTGTTTGTGGAATAGCAGTTCCTGTATTTTTTGATACAGTAGCATCAGTGGATGTTGTAGCAGTAGCTATATTATTTAGAAAAAAATGTTTCTCAATTTGGAGTGGCAATAGTTTGCTTAGATCACCCATATATATATATATATATATATATATATATATATATATATATATATATATATATATATATATATATATATATATATATATATATATATATATATAGGGAAAGCTTCGGTTGAGCACTCCTCTAGTGCTCACCGCGTGAACACTAGGCCTTCGGGCGTTCATATCGAAGATCCGAACCGTTCACATTGATCTACACATCTAAATTATTCTAAAAATATAAAATCGAATCATTTGAAATTCATTTACTCATTCATTGAAGTGTTACAAAATTGTATGGCTGAAAATCATTGTTTTTATAGTCACATGATGGATGGGCAAATGAATTTCAAATGATTTGATTTTACATATTTAGACTAATTTAGATGTGTAGATCAATGTGAACGGTTCGGATCTTCGATATGAACGCCCGAAGGCCTAGTGTTCACGCGGTGAGCACTAGAGGAGTGCTCAACCGAAGCTTTCCATATATATATATATATATATATATATATATATATATATATATATATATATATATATATATATATTATATATATAATATTCAAATATAATAATAATATATAAATATCTATTATATTATATATATAATAGTGTATATATATAATTGTATATTATACATATATGTATTTATGTATATATACACCATTATAATATACTATTATACATATTTGGCAACAAAAATGGCAATCATGGGTGTAGAACAACCTCTCATATTTTGGCAAAGTTGTCATTTGGGTACTAAAATTTAAAATGGCAACCCACATGGCACTCCCATTGGAGTGGATGCTCTTAGGTCTTAGAAAACAAGAGTAGAGTTTCATAGGCTATGGGGCCGAACATTTATAACAACTATAAACTTTATGAGCCCCAAACAGTCCTCCATTATTGAAGAACAATCAAATGTCCCTTCTTTTAGATTGAAAGATTCACAACTCGAAGCTTGCAGTATTGTAGATCGTAGTTAGGATCTGGATCATGTCCAGTACAAAACAGTAGCATAGGGATATGGACGATTAGTATTTGGTCCCGAAATTAGAACAAGAAAGAAGAAATTTGAAAAGCACATGTTGGGATTGGGGCGTCAACCAACGCCTGTTGTCGCAGCGAAACTAAATAGAGCAATGAGGAAGTCGAAGTAGATGAGACGAATCAATTGAGCAAGCAAGTAGATCCACCAATCAAACACAAACACATCGATGAATTATCCCGGTTAGATTTTGCTTAATCCGGAGCGAAATATAGGGAGATCTAATATTCAACTAGAAGGGATTATATGGAGTTATTGATTCACTAAATACAAGGAACTAAACTCATTCACCAATAACTATCTCTCTCTCGAGTATCTCTTTGCAATGGAGAAAATAATCTATGAAGTACTCTACTCTCATATTGGAGGAGTTTGTAATATATATAAAAGAATAGAGAAAAACGTAGGTCTAATCTTGATTCTCAGTCGTCCGATATAATATGGAAAAGAAGAAACTGAATAGGAGCCGTACGATCTAACTTGGAGTTGAAGATTGGGCTGAAACAATCTAACAAATCAAAGCCCAAAACAAACACAGCGTCGCGGTCGGTCGACCGTCCACCTCTCGGCCAAACCCAGTGCAACTGCGGTCGGGTGTGCGGTCGAGGGGGGAGGGGACTGCAACTATGCCTGCACCTTGCTACTGCTATTTTCTTTTACTCTATTCGACGCTTCAACCTCCGTTCTTCATCTTACCCTCTTCTAATCTGAACCACGAGTATCCAAGACACATTCCTAACAAACTCCACCTTGGATTGCATACGATTGCTATCACATGATGTGTTATTCATCTCTAAACTTTAATGAATTCCACTTGTTAAAAAGACTTAGATCAGTAGCTTCTTCTTCTAATTGAACAGATCTCTACCGAATCTCACCGAATCCAGTATACCCCTTCAAGGGTACACCTCCGTAAATGTACTCACGAAGTTACAAAACTCCGCACGAACTCCACCTACCCTTAGGCTTTCTCCACCTCTTGACGATATTCGAACGTCGTGGTCTCGTCTCGATGAATCTAGTTGCGGCAAACTAGCTGAGCTTGCAGGAATAACGGGAAAAGAAGCAACACTTGCGCAAGTATTTCGGATTCCCCAAAGCTTGTAAAGATTATTTTGGCTTGGCCCAACCACTCTCATACCTCCAATCACCTTACGATGACCTTGAAAAATAGACAGAACTCCACATCGAGCTGTGTACCTACAGCCCCGTGCATAAAGAGTTACCAAGGAAACCAGATTCGGTTTCAGCAGAGGAATATGCAAAACATCCCTTAAAGTGAACATATTTAGACCTGGCATCTTCAAATCAACTGTCCACTCACCTACTACTTCACAAATCTCCCCAGTTATTGTTGTCACACAATGCCCCGTAGTAGACTCATAAGTAGGAAACAAATCCCTCTCGGAGAAAATATGAGAAGAACTCCATGAGTCAAGAAACCAACTAGAATCCACTTTTAAAGAATTTGAAATAAGTAGACACGAATCACCTTAATCAAAGGCACTAACCACATCAGCGGCTGAATTCTCATTCTTTGCGCTCTCCTGATTCTGCAATTTCCAACAGTCTTTCTTGATATGCCCTGACCTCTTGTAATATCAACAACAGATCGAATCTTTTTGCAAAGTACTTTGTCTTCCCCTGAAGGACCATCCACTGCTAGACAACTTGTGGGAATAGACGGTAATTTCTGAGTCTCCTTTCTAAGTTGATTTTCCTTCAATAATTTGATTACACCATCTACCAAAATACTCTTCTTGGCAGATCTACTGTATAGCATGGTAGTGATCAAAGGCTCGTACGAATCCGGCAGTGAATATATCAGATTGAAAGTATTATCTTCCTCACACACATCTGCGTTGATCGCTTTAAGTTCAGATAATACCTTATTGAACTCTGTAATGTGGTCTTGGAGATCGGTACCTTCCTTCATATATAAACGGAATAACTTTCTCTTCCAATGCATCCGATCTAATAGACGAACCGGAGTAGTCAGCTATGAGTCTTTCCCACACACTCGCCACGACAGTTTCTTCAAGAAATCTGCACTTGACCTCGTCCGCCAAGGATAGTCAGATTAGACTTATGACTCTTTCACGAATATCTTCCTAAACGTCATCCTTCATATCAGTTGGCTTTTCCTTCTTCTTAACTGCTGACTGCAACCGTTCTTGAACAAGAACATCATACATGTCAGTCTTCCAAAGATTGAAATTGATCTTACCATCGAACTGCTTGATCTTCAAAATACTGTGGCCTATCATCTTAACTAAGGAACTCATCAACCTGAAGCTCTGATACCAGTTGTTGGGATTGGGACGTCAACAAACACCCTCTGGTCGCAGCAGAACTAATTAGAGCAATGAAGAAGTCGAAGTATACGAGGCGAATAAATTGAGCAAGCAAGTAGATCCACCAAACTAATACAAACACAACAACAATGACTGATCCCGATTAGCTTTTGCTTAATCCGGGAAGAAGTATAGGGAGATCTGATATTACAAGGAATATTACAAGGAGTTACTGATTCACTCGACACAAGGAATTAAATTCACCCACCAAGAACTATCTCTCTCTCGAGCCTCTCTTTGCAATGGAGAAAATAATCTATGAAGTACTACCTCTCATATTGGAGGCATTTACTATATATATAGAAGAATAGAGAGAAACCTAGGTCTAATCTTGATTCTCAGTCGTCCGATATAACCTGAAAAAGAAGTAACTGAATAGGAGTCGTACGATCTAACTTGGAGTTGAAGATTTGACTGAAACGACCTAACAAATCGAGGCCCAAAACAAACACAGCGTCGCGGTTGGTCGACAGTCCAACAAGACCGGTCGACCGTCCACCTCTCGGCCAAACCCAGTGCAACTGTGGTCGGGTGTGCGATCGGGGGGTGCGGTCGACCGCAACTTGGGACAGTCGACCGCAACTATGCCTGCACCTTGTTGCTGCTGTTTTCTTCTACTCTTTTCGACGCTTCGACCTCCGTGCTTCATCTTACCTTCTTCTAATTTGAACCATGAATATTCAAGACACATTCCTAACAGCACACGACTCTACCGTACTAAACAGTACCAGTGAGGATCCAGATGCTTGTAGTTCACTGGTTAAGGTATTCGTTAAGAGATAAGCAGGGCATGGCGTGGTTAGCTGTTGTTGATCCACATTAAACTGATATTTAATTACTTCCATCAACAGAACAAGAAAATATGACCGACAACTGGATTTGGAACAAAGTCAGGAGATATATCAAGCAGTTGTACCTTTATCTAATCTAATATAATCTCTAATATAATAACGGGATAGTTGGGGTTGTCATTTGTAGACATTCAACCATCTAATCTCAATCATTCATTTTTAAATGGGAGTTATAATAATCATTCATTTCCTCAACTGTTGTTAGTTACCATAATATCTTCAAATTCAAATTTTTTACAACATAATTAATTACAAAATTGTCACTCATATAAAATAAAAGTTTGTGATACTATAGGTAATTTGTAAAGCATATGTACTAGTAAAGGGATGTCTCAGGTTCAAGGCTAGATAAAGTTTTGTTATTTATTTTACAAAATTAACAAATTGATTAGAACGTGCATCGTATGTGCAGGTTACTAGTCTAATCTAATCTAATCTAATCTAATATTATATCTAATATTATAATGGGAGAGTTGGGGTTGTCCTTTGTCAACATACAAATCTATGTATTGCACGTGCAACTCCAACTCTCCCATTAATTACAACAAAAACAAATAAATAAAAAAATTCCACCTTTTTAAAACATGCAACGCACGTGTAAAATAATTTTATAATATTTTTTTAACACTAAACATACACATATGTTGTACGTACAACTCAAATTCTACTTATAAATACGTGCATTGCACGTACAAATTGTAGCTTTTCCTTCAAAATATTTTCCCCAATTACGTGCAACGCACGTCCAACTCAAAAACTATTTCTTAACACGTAAATCGCACGTAAAAATCCTCCAAGTCTTATCAAAACGTGCATCGCACGTGAAAAATACTAGTAATGGGAGAGTTGGGGTTGTAATTTGTAAACAACCTGTAATTTGCAGACATTCAACTATCTAATCTGTACCATTTATTTTTACGTGAGAGTTATATTAACCAATCATTTACTTAACTGTTGTTAGTTACCATAATACCCTCAAAATATAAATTTATTTACAACATAATTATTTACAAAAACTGTAACTCATATATAATAAAACTTTGTGCCACTAAAGGTAATTTGTAAAGAGTATGTGACGAGTAAATAGAGGTTTAGGTTCAATGAAAAATTACTTCTTATTAGAGTTGGGGTTGTCATTTGTAGACAACTTGTAATTTGTAAACATTCAACTATCTAATCTCAACCATTCATTTTTAAGTGATGGTTATATTAACCATTCATTTACTTAACTTTTGTTAGTTACCATTGTTGAAGAATCTACCCCACAACCCGTAGTGCTAATAGCGAAAATACACCACAAGCAATAGAAACTCCCACTACTTAGATGAACCAAGAACAAGCCACCGCAATATGCAAGATCTCACAAGAATACAATCAATATGCAGAGATAACCAATACTTCTTATTTCCCAAGAAATACAAAGATTACAAAAGAGATTACAACTCTCAATCTCTCTCTCTCACCATTGAAACATTTGGTACAATCCCCTCTTGAAGTTGAACAATGTAACAGCTCACCTCTTGATTACACAAATTGATCTTTTCAGATATCTAAACCTTAGAGTTTTCGGCCATATATATAGCCCCCAACTAAACCCTAAAAGATAAACACAAATTCAGCAATCGGGCTTTAAACTCGTCAGCTCAAAAACAATCAGCCGCCGAAGTCGGTCGACTACACCCCCACGGTCGGTCGACCGCAACGTGTAGAGCCAAACCCGAGACATGACCAGTAGACCGCACCGTCGACCGTTCTCTTCTCTGTTGGACCTGTACACTTGAAGAATTCTCAGCAGAATGGGTCGGTCGAGGTGCGGTCGATCGTAACTCTTTAGACTACACTTCTTCTACTTGCTGTTGTCTTCTCTTGCTGTCTTTGTCTCCTCCTCTTCTTCTCCAACTTCAAGTACTCAGTGCCTACGTATATTTGAGGCCACAATTCCTAACAACCATAATACCCTCAAATTTTAAATTTATTTACAATTTAATTATTTACAAAGTGTCACTCATATAAAATAAAGGGCAAACAAAGTACCCCCCAACGTTTGGGCTTAATACAATATGCTCATATAACGTTTGAAAAAGTACATTTAACGCATTCCTCCGTTAACTTAACCACATCTGTTAAGTTAGAATTATTGAATTACTTTTTTACCCTTACCCTTTCATAATTAAATCTTTTCTTATTTTCCCTCTTTCTTCATTCTTTTTCTTCATTCTTATCAGTTATTTTATCAGAAAATCAGGTATCGTTGGGGGATTTGACGATCAATCATCATTTTCGAAGTAAGAGTACTTGCAATTGTACATTTTTTATGGTCATCGAAACTGCATACATGAGCATTAATTTAGTGTTTTTTAAGTATTAATATTTCCACATTTGAGCTTTAGGCATATTGGTTACATATACCACTAGACTAGGTAAGCTGGTATTGGATTTCACTGTTTCTTTTGTATTGCCATAATATTTTCAGAATGCTCGATGACCTGTGAATAATATTTTGAGAATGTTACTGTAGTTAGAACAATATTTTGCTACAGTATAATACAGAGTTATTCAATTTTTCTTTTCCAAAATCGATAAGAGCATTCACAACGGTGTTTCTCAAATATGAGAAAATGAAAAAAAAATAAAAATAAAAAATAGGAGGGAAGCCTTCGGTGGTCGTTTGCTAAAAATTTGTCAAAAAAAAAAAAAATCCTGACGAAACAAGTTGTATCATCTAGTACGTTAACTTTTTTTTTTTTTTTTAAATCGCAAGAGACGGGACATGTTGTCCTGTCCCTCATAATTCCTTATATAGTTATTATTTTTTTTTACATTATGTTTAAGTTAATTAACTATTGATTAGATATTAAAATAGTTAAATAAAGTAAATTAAATATTAAAATATATACTAATCTACCTAATTAATACACTAATCTACCTAACACCTAACATTAAGCTGAGAAATGTGCTGGACGGGATATGTTCCCGACCAAGTAATTTTGTGCTTCAAACGGGACAACATGTCTCGTTTGACAATTTTTCGATTTTTTTTTCCAGACGGTACAACATGTACTGTCCGATCATTTAAAAAAAGGCTAAATTTGAAGGGGAAGAAAAAACCCTTAAACTATGGCCTTTATGTAGAAAACCTCCCTTACCTTTTTTTAAATGCAACCCCCTCCTCCCCCCCCCCCCCCCCCCCCCCCCCCGCCGCGAAGTATGGTTGTTGCAAAAAAAACCCTGAAGTATTAAAAGAAATCACATCTAACTTTTCTACTTGTATCAGATAATCACATTCATCTTTGCAAGTTGTTTCAAAAAACATCATCTATCTTTCGCACTATTGTCAAAAATCTCCCTCAACTTTAGCCGAAGTCTCACGTTGGTGGGGCGAGTTTTTTGCAACAATAGTTTAGGGGGTTTTCTGCATTAAAAAAAGGTCATTGAAGTTTTCTGCATAAATGTCATAGTTCAAGCTTTTTTTTTTGGTTTTTTTGTCAAATTTAGCCACAAAAAAAGTCAGACGAAACAAGAACCCATTATAAAAAAAACAATAGTTCACGTTGTTACGTCCCTTATAATTTGAGAATCGCCAATTCGTTTCTCAAATATGAGAACGAACTGTGGTGATTTTGCCAAAATATGACAAAATAGCAAATGACTGCAGCCATTCGTTTATCAAAATATGAAAATTTGGCAAATATAGCAAACGACTGTGGATGCTCTAAGAAGTTGTCATTGAGATGAATGTACAATATAAACTATATTACGCATATTTGATCAGTTTTCATGGAACTGTCACTCTTCAGCAACATCTTCATTATCGTAAGTCCCCACCGACCACATGAACTCCAAAAAAAAAAAAAAAAAAACTCATTGAAATAATAAAGGGAACCCGCATGAACTCAAAATAAATGGAGAAAAGGAATGAAGAGAGACCAAAAAGAATAAGATATTTAATTATGAAATGGTAAGGGTAAAAGATAATTCAATAATCCTAATGTGGTAGGGTAAAAATGGCCTGGGGCCCAACCAGGGCCCAATACAACTCTCACTCAAGAAATGTAAAAATAGCAATCTAGTTCGGCTTCGAACCACTACAGGGTCGGCACCGAACCTCAAGTTCACCCCCGCAGAACTGGCCTCCTCGTATCCGACGAGCCTCAGTGGTCCTCGGCATCCGATCCGTGACAACCCCACGGGCCGTCCCCCCTTTCTGGCGAAGCATGGGGATGACCTGGCACAGCCTAAGCCCTCTGATTCTCCCAGAAGCACAGGAGACCTACGATCAGCCATGTCAGATCCAAATACCACCAAGAGTTTTGCCACGTCAGCCCTATACCACTCCTGGTATTGCCACGTCTGCCCTAAACCCCCTGGGCCCTCTGCCACGTCAGGCCCATGGGCTTTCGGGTCCTGACCCGGCCCCCAAGCGGAACCAAACCTGGTTGGGGTTCTCTATAAATACTAGACCCTCACCCACCTTTTGGAGGTAATCAATCTTTTACCACTTAAATTCACCTAGTTATTGCTACTCTCTCACAGAGACTGACTAGATCGTCGGAGGGTCCGCCACCGGGACAAACCCCGGTGTTTCAGGACCGTCTGCAGGTACACAAGACCTCGGATCCGAACCCAGATCTCCGCCTCAATCCGAGGTCGCCGCAGGTTCCGCCCGGTCAGCCAAGGGTCGTCAGACGAGCAGCTTTCTCCTTCAAATACAAATTGAGTCCGAACTCACACCTGGTGCATCCACACGTCTCCCAGAAATAAATCGCATCAGGTTGGCGCCGTCTGTGGGAAAACTGCTTCAGAAGCCGACCCGAGCCCGACCATCGAGCGACCTCGACAGCCGAACTCCCATGGCCTCCAGAGGCCAGGGGGCCGCGTCCTCCGTCAACCGACGGGACACACCCCCACCAAATACCAACGCCGGGCCACGCGCATCAAGGCACGGAGATTCCCATCAGGGATCCCGGCGAAGCGCCACCCGTACAGTCCAACCCGACCTACGAGGAATAATCGTCAACCGTCAAATCACCCGCTGCAGGGGAAGGGCCGCTTCCAACCCGGCTCCGAACCATCCAAGACCACCACCCGAGAGACGGAGGCCCGCACTTAGCCGCGTCGGAAGGCAACCTTCAGACCAACCGAATAGGGTCGAGGGAGCCCCCGTCACTCAGAAGGAGTTCCAGGACTTCCGAAGAGAAATTCTTGGAGCTCTCCGACGGGCCCCCAGGGGAGAAACCCTCCATTCCCAAACCAGGTCGGACACCGAGGCCAGCGTGTCCCGACCATCAACAATCCAGCCAGAGGACGATGACATACTCCTAAGGCGCCTCCAAGAAATGGAAGATCGCCTCGATCACATAGGGGACGGCGGCCAAAGAGCGGCTCAGGGGTACAGACCTATCCGACCTCCCTTCTCCGCCCCCATCCTCCAGGCAGAAATACCCAGGAACTTCCGACCCCCTCAATTCGAGACCTACGACGGCGAGGGAGATCCTGCTAATCACATGGAGGGCTTCAAAACCCTCATGATGATTCACAGCGCCTCAGATCCCCTGCTGTGCCGAGCCTTCCCGGCCACCCTTCGGGGTCCGGCTCGTGAATGGTTCTCGAAGCTCGCCCCTGGCTCCATTTACTCCTTCGACCAACTAGAGGGCAATTTTCTTGCCCACTTTGTCACCAACCGGAAGGCCGAAAGGACCAGCGCCTCATTACTTGGGCTCAGACAGATAGAGGGGGAGTCACTCAGAGTGTTCGTCCGGAGGTTTACCGCAGAGGCAAGATCGGTCTCCTCCCTCGATCCGGGCGTCGCCTCTGCGGCATTTCGGCACAACGTCCGTCATGGACAGCTGAAGGCTTCTCTGGCGAAGAAACCCCCCGTCGACTTTCCCGACCTCCTCAACAGGGTCGAGAAATACATTAGGGCGGAAGAGGCCCTTAACCCCGAAGATACCAAGGAGGCCATCGGGAAGGGAAAGCGGAAGGTCGAAGAGGTCGAACCATCAAAGAGAGCTAGCTCCAAGGGACGCGGGGGCCTTGAAGAAGGTCCTACCGGTCCCCCGCTTCGAGAGGTACACTCCCTTGACGCATAACGTATCTGCCATCCTCTTAGAAATCGAAGACAAAGGCATTGTTCGACTACCCCCCCGGCCTAACAACGGCAAGAACCGAGACCAGCGCTTCTACTGTCGCTTCCACAGAGATCACGGGCACGAAACCGACCAGTGCCGAGCCCTGAAAGACGAGATTGAGGAGCTCATCTCCAGGGGGTACCTCCGAGAATTCACCCGAGAAGTCCCATGGGATCGACGAGATATTAGGAACCGGAAGACCTCGCCTCCGAACCCTACTCCGAACCGCATCCAGGGTCGGGATCCCGACTCCGAGGGAGCCGCGGATACGCCCTTCATCTTGCATTGTGTCCACGGAAGACCAATGGGAGGAAATTCAAATACTTCCCGAAAAGCCTTCATCCGGGAAGTGAATGCTGTCCACGACAATCCCTCGCCCAAGCAACAACCGATGCCGGTCTCCTTCTCAGGAGAGGACCTCAAGGGCGTTCGCCTACCCCACTGCGATGCCCTCGTCATTAGTCTCCACATGGCTAATTATGAAGTTCGCCGAGTCCTCGTCGACAACGGCAGCTCGGTTAACATCCTTTTTCTTGAAGCATTCGAGAATCTCAAGCTACCTAGAGGCAGGCTCAAGCCGGCCGGATACACCTTGCATGGGTTCTCCGGCGTCCCTGTCGTGATAGAAGGGATTGTCACCCTCGACGTTACCGCAGGATCGGCTCCTGTCAAGAGGACCGAGTCCATGGACTTCATGGTGGTCAACGTCAAGGCGGCTTACAACACCATACTCGGCCGACCCGGACTATGCTCCCTCCAAGCAGTGCCCTCGGCTTACCATCTGAAACTCAAATTTCCCACCCCGCAAGGGGTCGGCACTGTCCGAGGTAGCCAAGAGGCAGCGCGATCGTGCTACATGACCACCGTTGGGGGAGGTGTGTTCTCCCTCGACGCCGTCAAGTTCAAACCTGAGAGGGACGGCCCTGCTTCCAAACCTGTCACCAAATGGAAGAAGACCCCAGTCGAAGCCGAGTACCTGATGAAACTCCTCGAAGGGCAAACATAGGCTCTAGCCTGGCTAAATGTAAACAGGTTTTTGTGTAAACACTCATGTGTACAGGACCGTCTTAGCGGCCCTCCTTATCTTATACAAAAGAGATCTCTTTTTGTTGAAACCCTAACGCCAGATAATGAAATCGGCACCTGAGTCCTCACTCCGGTATCGTCCCCAATGCCTCGGTAGGCTCCAATCGAATCCAAGCTGGGGACTCTCCCTAAGGCCCCACTTCGATCCCTCGCGGGTCGGTGGGCTCTCCTTAAAACCACCATCGTTCACTACACCACTAGCCGAAGCAAAGAAGGAACAGGATTCTTTATTCGTACCCTTTTATTTCTCATCCTAAGAAAACAAACAAAGACCGTTACAGGACCACTCCACTCACCTCAAACTGGAAGAACGGGATTACTCCGAACGAGCGACTAAAATCCCTCTCCTCGTTATAATGGTCCTTAAACTCAACCACGGTCGACTCCCCAGCCACGGAGCTCTGGGCGTCATCTGGTCGCATACGCTGCAATAGCAGCATCGCAGAGGAAACCCCCTCCGCTTGCCGACCCGCCGAGGAAGATGCCGAGGCACCCAGCATGATATTTTGGCGGTGTATCTCCATTTCTTTCTCCGCAAAAACATCACGAAGTAACCTCCCAAAAGTGGACCGAGACACCCAACACGGCCTGTCCAAGGCTCGCGCCGCCGAGTTCCCAATCCAACATCGCCCTTCTCAGCCGGCTCGCCTCCTCGCCAAGGGCTTCAGACATGTTCCTGTAATAATTGAAGGCAGCATCAGCATTACGGGCCCTCTCACGGTACCGAGCCAAAGTGGCCTCCAATGCCTCAACCTTGCTCCGGAGCCACGCCGCATCGGAACGACGGGGGTCCGCCTCGGGAAGGGAAGCCACCACCTGCAAGAGGACCGACTCAGCGCACATAAGCAAGGAGGTTCGGAAATATCCAAGGTCAAAACACTTGGCCAGTCAAAGATACTTTTTATAAATTGTATTTCTTCTTACAAAAAAGGCGGTGGCCAGTCCGCGGGAGGCGAATACAATCAAAGGGGAGAAAAAAGAAAGATGAAACTACACAACTTGATTTCCCACCTCGGCATCGATCGGGTTCACAGGAGGGTCGACGGCCGGGTTGCCAACGGGCCCTTCCTCGGCAGGAGTTTTCGGTGTCCCCTCAATCTCCATGTCATACTCGAAGCCGGACAGGTCGACGGACGGGTAGAAGTGCCTCACATGGCTGAGGGCCTTCGCGTAGCACTCATCCTGGGCCTTGATCACCATCCGCTGACCCGCATCCGTCAACTCTGCCCTCTCCTTGGCGAACGCAGCCGTCAACTCCTCCTTCTCCTTGGCGAACTTCTTCTTCAAGGAGACCACCCTCTTCCCCCACTCGGCGTCCTGAGCCTCGAGCTCGAGCTTCATCTTCTGCTCCCTCTTATGCGAACCCTCGAGCTCGATCCGCATCTCCTTCATCTCCCGCTCGCTCTTGTCCGCCCGAACTCGCTCTTGCGACAGAAACGCTTCGTAGAGATTCTTTACATTAGCTCCCTGCATACAAGCCTGCGACCAACAAATCACTAATAAGAAGAGAACTCCCGAAGCAAGATTAACGAGAAAGATGAGAACGACGAGCTTACCAGCACGGTGGCCTGCGCCAGGCGCGTAAAGGCCACCTCTACGGGCTCACTCTCCATCGCTTGGCGATCACGAGGGGTCGCCAACTTCTCCACCACCTCAACGGCCTGGGCTTCCTCGGTCAGACAGTCGCCCATCCGAACCGACCAGTCCGGCGCCCCACCGTTGCCGCAACATCTCCACCACCGGGTCCTACTCCTCAACCTCTACCAAGGGACCTTTCCCCTTGTCGAGATCGGATGCCCTCGCTGGACCCTTACCCCTCGAAGGGGCCGCCCCCTTGCTCGTCTCTGAGTGAGTCCTCTTAGTCTTCGGCTCGAGCGGGACCTCCGAGATAACCAGGGGCGGCTCCCTCGACCTCTTCGCCTCCTCCCCCTTCTTCTTCTCGGCGTTCTCCTTCTTCATGGCGAGCCTCCTTGCTTTGATCGATGCCTCATCCATATCTGCGGAAAAAACCATTAAGAGCAATGAGCAGGAAAGCACGAAAAGACCAAGAGAAAAGAAACAACTACATACGCAGAACGGCTGGGCTCAGTCCGACGCTCGCCAGGTGGGCCTCCGTCACCTTCGTCCAATCGATACTAGGGGACAAACGGAGGCGCTCGACAAACCCTCACTCCTCGGCCGTCAGATCCCCCGGCCTCGGCGCAGGATAGCTCGGCTTGGAATAGTTCCATCTAGTTGGAATGTCCCAGGGCTCTTCACTCCGGATCACCAAATATTTCTTCTTCCAATCCTTAATAGAGTCCGGATGGCTGCGAACAACCTTCCTCTTACTTCGGGGGGAGATATAGTAAATGCCCTCAGCCGCCGAACTGATCATCAACATCGCTCGGAACACGTTCAACCGCAGGGGTACCTTCTGTGCCTCGCACATCAGTACAAAACAGATTATCTGCTTCCAAGAGTTCGGCCCATACTGCATCGGAGCCAAGGAGGCCCAGTTCAGCACTTCCCGAACAAACGGGTGGACTGGCAGCCTCAGTCCAGAAATGAAGGCGTCCACTGGGAAGACACAACACCAAGCGGATAGGGAATCGGTTGGGCGCAGAGTAGAGCTCGGCAGCATCAATTCGTAGCCAGGACCTATGTTGTACGCCAGCTGCAAAACCTCCAAGTCCCCACCCTCCAAGACGGTCAGAATCGCGTCCATCGTCCCCCTCTTCCGACTCAGCGAGGAAGCCTGCACGCCGAAGAGCTCCTTGTCGGATAGGTCGTCAGGATACTGACGGAAAGGCTTCGGCTGCACGGGCGAACCTGTCCACAAGTTACGATATACGAGCGCCTGGCTCGAACCACCAGTCCCTGGTCCTGCCTTCCTCGGAGCCTTCTTCTTCTTCGTCTTGGTTCGCTCTGGCGAGGAAGTGAATAAGGGCCCCAGGACAGTCGGCATGGAACTCGAACCCGCACCCTGAACTGTGGATCTCTTTACAATGCCACCCTCACCTCCCTCCTCATCGAAAGTCAACTCCAAAACACGGACGCCGCCCGAGCCATCATTCGTCTCTCCCGACTCACTACTCTCCACCACAAAGGGATGTCGGGAGCGTAACGGCCTCACACCATGTACCTCCTCCTCCTCACCTACGGGCTCCTCCCACGAAACCGAATCGGAAGACTCCTCGACGTATACTAACTCCCCCTCAAGTACGGGCTCCTCCCACGAAGTCGAGTTGGAAACAGGTTTCACTTCCCCCCTAGATGTCGACGCTGACGAGCCAGACTGAGCCCTATCCATCTGTGCCTAAAACTAAACAGACTTACAAACTCACCTGGGGTCACTTCGGAAGGGCGACTCTAGTACAGCAAAAGGCAGGGGCAAGCACTGAAGTATAGGGAAATTTTTGAAGAAAAAAAAAGCAGCAAGAAAGGAGTGGGATGAAGGTGGAGAGGGGGGAATATTTATAGAAGATAAGAGCGACTCCTCGATTCCCGCGAGTACTGTTCACCTACTGACGTGCAACTGCCGCCTGGAAAATCGCGCCACGTCCTCGAAACGTACGCTACTGACGTCATCCAATGCCAGGCTGGCAGCCAGACGCGGGGGTCAGTTCGGAGGGAGTATTCGGCGGAGGGAGTTTTTTGCTTAAGATTTAAGGCGCCATCCTTAGACAGACGCCAGGGCTCCGAGGCTCAGTCGGTTCCCCTTTCACCCGTGAGCAGCTTGGGGCGTACGGCCTCGACGGCCAAAACCCCAAACTATTCAAGGGTGAGACCAGAAAAAGTTTTGTGATTCAAAGTTTTAAGGCGCCGCCCTCGGCGAGCACCCCCCGGGCCCCGTGTTTCGGTCGGTATTCTGCCGACCCACGGGCCCCGGTCGAAAGCAGATCAACACTCAGAGATCGAGAGAAGCGCACCATTCCGAGCCAGTTGATTGCAACTGCAAAGGTTCAACCTGCTCTGGCAACAGAACCTTCACAGTTTCTAACAACTTGCCCGGAACGCCTTTCATTTCCTCCAGAAGACAAAACCTTCAGCGGCAAACAGCTCACCCCTCGGATTCGGTCGTTACCCCTCTCGCCCCGATCCCCCCTGGATCTGGCTGCCGTATCAGAGCCATCAGATCCAAGAGAAGATCTGGGCGGCAGAGAAACCACCTCTCCGACACGACCAGGGGAAAATTTTTGCAAAAGACAGACGTCCACCGGAGCAGACACCTTTGAGGACCAGTAGACCACTCTTGCTGTGATCCAACCCGCTGCGGAGAGGGGTACTTATAGCCTCCCCCATAAGCCAGCTTTTATGACGTAGGAAAAACCAAACGACGAAAGACCATGCGCCATACATTTATTAGGCGGCGCCATTAAGGCCCCTGGGAAATTGGAACATCGCACAGATCCCGGGGCGCCTTCAATACTCCGCAAAAGACGGCAGGCTACCCTGCCCAACATTCCTAAGGCACAACAGTTCGCCCCCCACCCTTGTTGGCCCATAAGTTCCTCGCCTGCTCGAGGTCGGGTCTAGCACCAGGGTAGTCTTCTAAGGAAGGCTCCACGGCTCGCCATCGCCCTTGCCGGCCCGTAATCCCCCGCCAAGCTCGAGGTCAGGCCTGGCACCAGGGTAGTCTTCTCAGGAAGGCTCAACGGCTCGCCACCCCCCTTGTTGGCCCATAAGTCCCTCGCCTGCTCGAGGTCGGGTCTAGCACCAGGGTAGTCTTCTCAGGAAGGCTTCACGGCTCGCCATCGCCCTTGCCGACCCGTAATCCCTCGCCAAGCTCGAGGTCAGGTCTGGCACCAGGGCAGTCTTCTCAGGAAGGCTCAACGGCTCGCCACCCCCCTTGTTGGCCCATAAGTCCTTCGCCTGCTCGAGGTCGGGTCTAGCACCAGGGTAGTCTTCTCAGGAAGGCTCCACGGCTCGCCATCGCCCTTACCGGCCCGTAATCCCTCACCAAGCTCGAGGTCAGGTCCGGCACCAGGGTAGTCTTCTCAGGAAGGCTCAACGGCTCGCCACCCCCCTTGTTGGCCCATAAGTCCCTCGCCTGCTCGAGGTCGGGTCTAGCACCAGGGTAGTCTTCTCAGGAAGGCTCCACGGCTCGCCATCACCCTTGCCGACCCGTAATCCCTCGCCAAGCTCGGGGTCAGGTCTGGCACCAGGGTAGTCTTCTCAGGAAGGCTCAACGGCTCGCCACCCCCCTTGTTGGCCCATAAGTCCCTCGCTTGCTCGAGGTCGGGTCTAGCACCAGGGTAATCTTCTCAGGAAGGCTCCACAGTTCGCCATCCCATTTTCACGACTATGAACACTCCTCCCCGGCCAGCTCCCGCACCCCCGCAGGAGTGGGGGGCTTGTGTGGTAGGGTAAAAATGGCCTGGGGCCCAACCAGGGCCCAATACAACTCTCACTCAAGAAAGGTAAAAATAGCAATCTAGTTCGGCTTCGAACCACTACAGGGTCGGCGCCGAACGTCAAGTTCACCCCCGCAGAACTGGCCTCCTCGTATCCGACGAGCCTCAGTGGTCCTCGGCATCCGATCCGTGACAGCCCCACGGGCCGTCCCCCCTTTCTGGCGAAGCATGGGGATGACCTGGCACAGCCTAAGCCCTCCGATTCTCCCAGAAGCACAGGAGACCTACGATCAGCCATGTCAGATCCAAATACCACCAAGGGTTTTGCCACGTCAGCCCTATACCACTCCTGGTATTGCCACGTCTGCCCTAAACCCCCTGGGCCCTCTGCCACGTCAGGCCCATGGGCTTTCGGGTCCAGACCCGGCCCCCAAGCGGAACCAAACCCGGTTGGGGTTCTCTATTAATACTAGACCCTCACCCACCTTTTGGAGGTAATCAATCTTTTACCACTTAAATTCACCTAGTTATTGCTACTCTCTCACAGAGACTGACTAGATCGTCGGAGGGTCCGCCACCGGGACAAACCCCGGTGTTTCAGGACCGTCTGCAGGTACACAAGACCTCGGATCCGAACCCTCTGATCCGAGCCCAGATCTCCGCCTCATTCCGAGGTCGCCGCAGGTTCCGCCCGGTCAGCCAAGGGTCGTCAGACGAGCATCTTTCTCCTTCAAATACAAATTGAGTCCGAACTCACATCTGGTGCATCCACACGTCTCCCAGAAATAAACCGCATCACCTAACTTAACAGATGGGGTTGAGTTAACGTGAAATGGGTTAAATATACATTTTCAAACGTTATATGAGCATATTGTATTAAACTCAAACGTCGGGAAGTACTTTGTTTTTTGTCATCAAATAAAATTTGTGCCACTAAGAGCATCCACAATGGTGTTTCTTATTTTTTAGAAAATGACAACTACAGTAATAAAAAATAGAAAAATTGTCTGCAGTGGTTGTTTGATAAAGTTTTACTAAAATTTGAGAAAAACGAGACATGTTGTTTCGTCCGGTTTTTCTTATTTATAGAATTAATTAATTAGTGATTAGATATTAAAATAGGTTAATTAAATAAATTAAATAATATAATATAACCTATAACCTAATTAATTCCGCACTAAACTACTTTACACCTAATTAAACCCCCCCGGTGGACGGGACATGTTGTCCCTTCCAAGAAAAAATTGCTTGAAACGGGACAACATATCTCGTTTAAGCATTTTTTTGATATTTTTTTTCCAAACGGTACATGTTGTACCGTCCGATTAATTAAAAAAAATAATTTGTCAGACGAAACAACATGTCTCGTCTGATCTCATTAAAAAAATGAAAAAAAATTGGGGATGAAATATGTTGTCTCGTCTCTTATAATTTGAAAATCGCAATTTAGTTTCTCTAAAATGAAAAACGACTGTAGCTATTTTATGCCAAAATAGCAAACGATTACAGCATCAACTTTTTTAAAAAATGAGAAATTGACCAATATAGCAAACGGTTGTGGATGCTCTGTGGATGCTCTAAAGGAAATTTATTAAGAGTATGTGATAAGTAAAGAGAAATTTTAGGTTCAATATCAAATTACATTTGATTATTTATTATATATTAAAAAAATTAATTAGAACGTGCATCGCAGTCGTACTATATAGAAAATTGTTAAGTCTTCTTTATAATCGAACTCAAAGCGAAGAAACAGTCTATGCAATTCCGCAACATTAAAGGGTTCGAACGGTGCATCTCTGAATTAAAAAAGTAAAAATCTTAAATGGGAAAAACATTTTTTCAAAACAAAACAAGAATTTCATCAAAAAAAAAAAAAACAAAACAAGAAAAACTGGCGGGGCACCGCACTGTACCCACATTTATTGCATATTATTCAGTATATATTATATGCACCAATATCCGGCCCACACTACAGGACATTCTTCTTTTCACATTTTCACTCTGCCACAACCATAAATCTAAATCACCTCCCAATTCTACACTACTATCGTATAGTACTCTCCACAAGAACAAGTAAAAATAAAAATAAAAATAAAAAAAATCATAAAACATTTACAAAACCATCCTCACCATTGATCATTACAACATCCCATCCTCACCGTTGATCTTGCCACTCCCCACCCCCACCTCCTCCCCCTCCTCTTCCCCCTCCCTAAACCTCCCCATCACTCCCTCCACTGCCACGTCGAACGCGTCCCTCATCCCCCCTCCAATCCCCTGCTCCCCTCCTCCGTACACCAATCGCGGCAAAATCTCCACCACCCGTTCCCTCATCCTCCTCACCTTGTCCTCCCCAATCCCCTCCAAAACCCCCCTCACACTCACGTTCCCACTCCTCACCTCCCTCCTGTCTATAAACACCGACCACTCCTCCAAATCCTCTGGCAAAAACCACGTGTACTGCACGTATGCACTCTGCTTCCAAAATATCACCGGAATTGCCCCCGCCACCATGCAGTCGAACATAGACCGCCGAGTGTAACTGTCGCCTCTCGGCTGTAAACAAAAATTTGAGTCCAAAAACAAGCTCACCGTCTCTCTACTACGATTCCCACATCTCCCACCCCCGCAATCAACCGACCTGCACGTGCCCTCCGCACGTGCGCACTGGTCCAACAGAATCCCCCTAAAGTCGTTCTTGATTTCGGTTCGAGCCGCACCAGCGAAGCTGAAGAGCTTGGACCGGTTCCGATTCGACACGAAGCGCTGCCATTCTTCCATTTCCTTGACGGATTTTGGGTGAAACCCGGTCGGGTACGGAACTCCGATATCCTTCTCATCCCAAGGGTTTCGCTCGATTAGCAGACGCGTCACATTCTCCATTCCCGTCATGTAGATGAAACTCCCACCCCAGTCCTCGTCGTTCGACCGTCGAAAGTCCCACGTGATTCGCCCCAACATGATGAAGTGATCCGCGCCGTTGGATCTGAGGTACGGGTCTTGGTTCTTGATCCAACGGAGGATATCCCTGCACGCGCGGTCGCGCTCGTCGGAGGTGGAGTTCGCCGACCAGAGGTGTTTGCCGACGGCGAGGCCGGCGTAGAAGGGAATGTAGAAGGCGGTGGCGTCGGTCGGGCTTAGGGTTCGGCACGGGTGGGAGAGCATGCGGTTGTGGTAGATGAGCTCGGCGGCGAACTGGTCGGTGGCGAACCAGGAATGAAGGAGGGAATCCGGCACGATTCCTACGAGATCGGTGGATTTTTGGCCGTACCCGGCGTTGGAGAGCGCGTTGCATCGGGATTTCCACGGATTAAGCTCGTGGCAGTTGTCGATGAGGTCTTTGTTGAAGGACGGGGGGAGGTCGTAGACGAAGACCTTCCCTGAGTTGCATTCCGGGGCAGTGGGGGCCGCGGCAACGGCTGTGGTGGCGGTGGCGACGGTGGTGGTGGAGGAGGTGGAGGTGAAGAAGCGGGGAGGGGAGAAGGAGAGGGCGGAGAGGAGGAGGAAGAGTTGGAAGGAGAAGACCGCAGAGAAGAGGATTATGCGGGTGCGAAGAGAGAGGGTGATGGCGGTAACCTTACCGGAGGGAGAAGACGGAGGCGGTGAATCGAATTGATTAAGCATTAGAAGGGAATGTGACGTGGACGGTGACCGGATCTTTTGGGGTGGAATTTTTTAAGGGAACGGAGGAGGTTACGGAGAAAAAGGAAAAAGTGGACGAAATGGAAGGCTGCAACGGACAAAACCCTTTGCTTTGGAAGAGATGGGTTTTATAAATTGGACACGTGTCGGTGGAGGTAACGTATAGGTGACAGTTTGTGCAGTGCCGTCATTGTGAAAAATGTTAAAGGTGGGGACCACGGAAGATGAGGAGCCGTGAAAAGACATGATGATTTTTGTTTTGGGCCTTTTAACTTGTTTGTCAAAGGACGGAAGGAAGAATAAGAGCATCTGTAGTTCGGTGGCCATTTTGTCAAAATTTTGAAGTTTTTGGCAAAATGACCATTGTAGTCGTTGGCCAAATACTCAAAAATCAAAAATTAAGTTTGGTTGCTACAGAACCGAGCTACACTTGCCAGACGGAATGACAATTGTCAAATTATAGCTCACGAACGGTAATCTTTTGTTCGTTCGATCGGACGAAAGATTGTTTTTCGTCCTAATTTTTTTTTCGCGCGTGCTCATCGGACGAGGAATTATTCCCCGTCCTTTTTTTTTTAAACGGTCAGACGGGAAATAATATCCCATCCGTTCCATTTCAAAAAAAACAAAAAACCTCAAACAGTAGATGATCCTTCGTCCTACACATCAGGGAGTTTTTTTGATTTTTTTTTGTTTACAAATGTCACTATCAAACTTTCCATTCCCATTTTTTAATAGTTTCTTTTTTGGTTTTTTTATTTTTAACGTCGGACGAAAAATTATCATCCGTCCGTCCTATTTAGATTTCCTAAAAGTCAAATTTGGACTTACAACGACTACAGAGCGTCGCAATTCTTTCTATTTCTATTTGTCAAATACCCAAAATTTGAATGTCTAATAGTGAAAATTGGGAAGGAATTAATGTGGAATTCAGAATTAATGATTAGCTGACCAAAACAGCATTGTGTTCAATAGGTATATTTTACCCAATAATTTTAAATCTGAATCATAATTATTCTGTTTAATGATGGTAATTTTCTTCCCAACTATGAAAAGAGTTGATTTATTTATAATTACGGTTGTCCAAATTTTCCTCAATTATCTACAGTAGTAATTCGCCATACTGTTTTTCAGATTGTTCAGAAATTATAATCGAATCAGTTGCTGGATCAATTTTTAATGGAGTAATTAAACCAAAAAAAAAAAAATTACTTTTATGAGTTACATGTACGCTTGAGGGTATGTGTTCTTGGCAACTATGATTCTACTGTACTATAATTTATACATGTGATGCACATCTTAATAAATATATATATTTTAAAGAAATTTTTTTGATGTACTAGCTTCCAATCTGAGACATCTTTTATATTAGATATACAGAGACAATTCTTGTCTGAATAAAAATAAATAAATAAATAAAAAATCTGACGTAGTGAGAACTCAACCCTGAAACATCTTTCATATTAGTTATGTACGTACTTTGACATGTTCGATGAAGAAGACAATGAAATGATGAGATGGATCAAAGCGAATAGTTGAAGATAGAAAATGAAGCAGTCAGCAGCAGCAACTGAGCAAGTGCAGTCGACCGTACTAGGGGTCGGTCGACTGGTCAACCGTACAGGGTTTTCCCAAGAGGGGGACGCTGAAAATAAAATAACCATCATCCAAATAATACATCAACATCGGGTCAAGTTGCCCGGGAATATAAGGTACCATAATTAAAATAGTACGATAAGCAGTTCGCTATAACAACTAGATAAAATAGCGACTGAAAAAAACAACAACATGGAGTAGTAATAAAGCAGCAACAATCATCTAGAAGTCTGTTCTGCAGATCCATCAGTACCTGTATAATTATTAACTCAAAGAAAAATAGAAAAGTACCCGTTAGAGCAAGTTTCGGGCAGCAAGTAGCAATAAGAAGTAAAAAGGGGTAATATAACAAGATATAACATGAAAGAAATAAGAAGTAGAAGTACAAATATAATATAGAAGGAAGCAAAGAATTGAGACAATATGATCATGTAACTAATTACCGTAAACTAGTGTAATCAAGACTTCAAAGTATAATCAATTGATACCCAAGTCTCAGTTAATCAATAATCATGTAATCAAGGATCGAGAGTCATGTAATTAAGAGTCATGTAATCAAGAATCATGTAATCAAGAATCAAGAGTCAAGTAATAAAGAGTCATGTAATCAAGAATCATGCTTAGTAAAAATCTCAAGTTCATCTATTTTATTAACTTATCTAATGCACACAATCATGTGTCCTATACCACAAGTTCGATGCATATCAATCATGTGACATTTAGACTTAAATAGTGAATTCTATAGGATTATGTACTCGGGTCTTCCGGTGATAGTGTCAAGGCATGTAATCATGAATTATGTAATCGAGAATTATGTAATCAAGAATTGTGTAATCAAGAATCAAGAATCAAGAATCAAGAATCACTATTTCGGGAAACACAAGCTCCCTTCCGAGTATACTCCCCTATATTGTCCACTATTAAGTCGTACCCTTATAATCCCGACTTGTTATTTTTTTATAATTAATTATGAATATACAATTGGTACGACTAGTGGAACGGTATAATCAGGGGCGTAGCTGCCCCGGGCCCGGGGGGTGCAGCTGCGCCCCCTGAAATTTTAAAAAAATTTCAATTTTTTTTTTAAAACTAAAATGAAACTTAATAACGGTTTATATGTAAAATTCCCAATCCATTTAGTCATTTACAGATTTTACTTTACTCTTCTTCCACTCTTTTGTTTCCACTCTACTGAATCTAAACCCACTTCATAATGAATTTGTAAGAGGGATTAGAATCTACAAGTGATTAGTTGGGTTTGTAGAGGAGGTCAGAAGAGAGAGCGCGAGGAGTCGATCGATTCCAAATCCTATTGTAAGTAAATATTTTTGTACATTTTGATAATTAGGGTTCATATTCTGAAATTTCGTGAATTCATATATGATAGGATAATTAGATTGCTAAGTTCTGTTTCAGTGTTACTGATTTGTTTGAGAATGAACTGAATTAGTATGATATGTAATCAAATTAGAATCCAAATGGGTACAGATTATAGTGTTAGTTTTTGTCCCAATTTGGAGCTAATTTTCGAAATTTTTTATTTTTAAACACATGGAGTTTAGAGTTGAATTTTTTATATGCGTATCTTATACATGGAGTTTAGAGTTGAATTCTAACTATTAGTTTTTACTCTTTCTATACAATGATGCATATACTTATGAGATGAACATCTAATGCTTGATGCACTTAATTACTTTGAGGTAGACTGATGATTGAAGTTAGAAATAGAGAAGGTTTAACTACTGATTTATTTTAATGGTTCCAAGTTGTTGAAAATGCACGCCACTTGTTTGATGAAATGCCTAAGAATGATAAGGTTTAGCTTGCATAGGCATAGTTTTACTCTGCCAAACCAGTGTTTTGATCAGCCACCTATTTCAGGAGGAGATAAAATGACTATAAGATAGTAATTCCACATATGGATGAATTATTTGTACAACATGAAAGATCCCGTCGCAACTTTGAAGGAAAAACAAATCTTCATCATTATCGCGCATACTGATTTGTTTTATGAAGTGATTGATTTGCAACTTCAGGAGTTGAATAATCGTTTTAATGAGGCAAATACGAAGTTGTTGTTGTGTATGACTTGTCTTGATCCAAGCAATTCATTTTCTGCTTATGATAAGAGAAAATTGCTTCGCATTGCTGAATTTTATCCATCCGATTTCTCTAACATTGAGTTAATGCACCTTGACCGGCAACTTGATACCTACATTTTGGATGTACGCTTTGATGACCGATTTTCTGAAGTTGCAGAGATTAGTAGGCTTGCTAGAAAGATGGTTCAGTTAAAAAAAATATCGTGCATATTCGTTGGTATATTTGCTCTTGAAGTTGGCATTGCTATTACCCGTTGCAACCGCAACAGTAGAGAAAGTATTTTCTGCAATGAAAATCATAAAGACTTCATTACGAAAGCAATTGGGAGATGAGATGATGAATGATTGTTTGGTTGCATATATTGAAAGAGATGTATTGGATGCCATTGACAATGAAGATATCATTCAATATTTTCAGAATATGAAATCTGGAAGGGTTTTATTGCTAAAGAAAAATGCTATTTAGTAATTGTAATAGTTTGTGACATTTGATAGTAATATATGATATTTTGAGCCTTGCAAATGTGTTTATTATAATTTTTTTTAATAGTAAGTGTCGCGCCCCCTAGATGAAATTCCTGGCTACGCCACTGGGTGTAATAAAGACAGTTAATCTAGAAAAATATCAAGAGCAGTAATCATGGTATGAGATATAACGGATATATGTATCGATCAAAATACACTAATCATTATATTCATGAAACAGAGAAAAGAGGAGAGTAATATGGATTTAGTAAATAAGGGTAGAACAAAATTTTGAAACAAAGTAGGTATGTGCATTTATAACAATAATAATAATAATAAAACTAAATGGTTCAAAACAAATGATGATTATTAAAGTGAGCTGGCATGAAAAAGAAAACATACATGACATACTATTTTAGCAAATCATCACTTCCTAGCCATCAGTACACAACCTCAGGGGGTTTACCATCAAGAGATTTGCTACGATACACTTTAGACAACATCACATATATGCATTCAAATTCACTTTTTCGTTGTTACAGAAAAACAAATCCGATTCTGTCAGAGATTCTAGAAAGTAGACTCTCTTCCGGTTCCAACGCATATTCACACGATACATTCTAGAGACATTATCTATGCGTATAAATTCATTCTTCGCCGGTTTCGATGTTTTGCGCGCATTCTGGAAATTCGGAGTCACAATACTAAAATTGTGATATCTCACAATCTATACATCGGATTGAGAAACCGTAGGATGTTCTGGATATCTAAACTCGAAGGGCCACAATTTTCATGTTGAAAGTTTCTCGATCCAGTGTCGGGAACATAGTAAAATTCTCATTACAAGAGTGGTTAGTGATCCCGTGCAGGTCCAGAAATTCACGATATGACAATACTAAAATCGCGATATCTCACAATCTATATATCGGATTGAGAAATAGTAAGATATTCTGGATTCGAGACTCGATGGGCTACGATTTTCATGTAGAAAGTTTCTCGATCCAGTATTGAAAATATGGTCAAATTCTCAGTGCAAGGTCAAGAAATATAGAGATAACAAGGTTGATTATTCGATATTCGATAACACGATTCGAAGTGTGTTAACAGTTCACTCATGAGTTGATATAGTATGGAACAAGTGACTAGAACGGAATTTGACAATAAAATATGATGATAACTAGACTATTTACCACGAGTTCAAAAAAATGCTTGTACGAGAACAAAAAAATTGTACAAGATACTTGCCTTATAACATGACGATTACGATGGTGGTGTTAACCACGAAAATAAGAAGCGACGTCGGCAATGGACGGCGGCACAATGAAGGTAAGAATGGCGGTAAGACGGCAGCGAGCGAGCAACGGTAGCAACGGTGAGTGACGGTGATGAGCGACAACAATAACGAGGAGATGGCGTGGTGTCGGATTGTTTTTCGAGGTTCACGGGACCGTATAAGTGCAATTGTCGGCTCGAAGATGGAAGATAAAGTGGAGCTCGGATATTGGCTTGGGCTCTCGGGTGTGAAGAAGGCAGAGAAAGAATGAATAATGAGACGTAGAGATGAGGGGAGAGACACAGCATGATGAATGCATGCATGGTGTGTGTGTGTGTGTGTGTGTGTGTGTGTGTCTATATATATATATATATATATATATATATATATATATATATATATATATATATATGCATGTAAGTGCATGCATGTGAATTATTATATAGGTAGTGTAGTGTTAGGTGTAGGAGTGTGGAAAAAAAATGAGAAGAGTTAGGCTGTTAGAACAAAAATGAGGGAGTTAGGTTAGAAAATAAGAATAAGGAGGAGAAGTCAGGAGTAGGAGTGAGGCTGTAGGAGAAAAATGGGAGGGAGATGTTGGCGTATGCAGAAGTGGAAATTATAGGGAGGGAGAAAAAGAAGCGTAGGGAGGAAGAAAATACTGTGTAGGAGAGTTAGGTTAGCTGTTGGATTAAGAATTAGGATTAGGATTAGGATTAGGATTAATCAGGGTTAGAATTTGTATTTAGACTCCGATCGAATCACAAAATTATAGAATTGTTCAGAAAATATTCTGGCTCTAGATAAAGAATCCAAAGAGAAGAAAAATAAAATTGATCTGAAAAATGAAGTAAAAAAATTTACGTAATAAAATACGTACAATTGAAACAGGGAGTTACAGTGAGTGTATCAAACTAGGGTTTCTGTACATTGGCAAATTCATTGTAATGGCTCAAAAAAATATTTAATTTTATTGAGTGCTGAATAAGAGCAGATAGTACTTCATCTTAGAGGATAGATTTCTCCATTGTAAACAACAAGCAAGTTCTAGTTAGACTTGAGAGATGGTCGTTATGAGAATTGTTATATTCTTGTATCTTTTTTAGTTGAAATAATATCTCGGTTTTTACTCCTCCGGATTAAGGCGAAAGAAACCGGGACAATTCTTGTGTGTTTGTGTTACTGGTGTGATCTAGTGTTTTCTTGGTAGTTTTTATTGATCGTATCGAAGACTCAACAAGATCCTCTAGTGTAAACTCTACTGCTCATTATTTGTATTTTTAATTATATTTAATAAAATTATTGATTTATTTATTTTATTTTTGGTTGTATTTATTTTCATTTCTTTTGAATAGTGTATTGTGTTCCTCTCTCTCTTGTGATTCATTCTCTGTTACATTCAGCTTTTTATTCCCTTAATTGATCTAAAATTTGTTCTAAATCTCGTCTATTATTTGAACCTATTTGTCTCTTATTGGATTCTATTCTCCCTATTGGATATTATCCAGTTCACACAAACCCATATTGTCCCTATATAAACACCGTAATTATACCCTAACCATAATACTACATCTCTTTCTCTCTCTCTAGCCGTCGTCTACCCCCATCCCGACCCCCTCTCTCTCCTCTTGCTGTCGTCGTCTTTGTTTGCCAACGCCGGCGACACACCCCACGACCACCCATCTCCCGCTCTGGAACAATTAGGCGATTCTCTGGAAGAAATACGGGGTTCTGCTTCTGGTGGCAACATGCTATTAGATGGGCCGCAAGAAATCGGGCTTAAAACTCTCGCCTTACCAATGAGCCGACTGCTGATGGCTGTTAGTCATGACTACTACAAAACTCGTGCTCTCACTCGCAGACCATGCCGACCCCCGCTGTCGTCGACTTCTAGGTGGTCGACATCACCCCAGGTGCCGCTCCGATTCGTCTTGTCCTCGAGCAGTCGCGACACGCCCTAGCCACCATCATCGTCTTCCCTGGTGTTACTGCTGCTACCGGTCTTTATTGATTGTTGTTGTCCCTTGTGTGTGTGTGCATACGTCTCGTGCATGTATTTTGGTGGTGTGGATTCTCGTCTCTTTGTTCGTGGTGTTCGTTGTTTGGGATCCGTTCCCGTTATTCTATTCCTCGTTCCTTCGCCTTCATTCAGGCAAGTAGCTTGTATGTATTCTTTTTGTCAAACAAGTTAATACCGTAAGTAATCTAGTATGAAAATATTTGTACTCTCATGATGATCCTATTTTGTTAGGTTAACCATTGACATCACCTCTTGATCATGAGTAGTTATAATAGTTGACACCCGTTGCATGAAAACAATTAGATTAGTGGACATCTTGACTGTATGTTGTTTTGTGACACACCGTATGTTGTAGATGACTATTACATAAATGTTTGTTAGATGTATGATCTCATTATAGACCATTTTATTCACGTGCCATGCGGATTTGAGTAACCCACATATACCATGCTTTGTATGACATTTTAGATTGGACCAATTGTAGTTAAGTTGTTTGATAAAATGCATAAGAGAACTTTTATTTTGCTGCTGCCCTATTTTGTATAGTAATTTTGACCCTAATAATATCAGTAAAATAAATAAGTTTGTGAACATTATTTGTAACCTTGAACTTTCGACGGATCCAAATTCTGATTTTTGATGCATGAGTTATTGCTGTTTTACTGCAGTCATATCGTATATTCCAGATTTTGAACTATATGTATTCTGTAAGGTATTTTATTTTAAAACTGAGACTAAAAGTAGAATTTGAACTTTATATTTTACTGAGTATGTTTAGACATGACTGGGATCAATCTCTAATTTTTGTAGAATTAATTAATGACTATTGTGTCTCAATTCATACTTATGAAATTAGTTGATATATTTTCAAACTGCATGCTTTTCAGTATAGAACTATATTTTCAACCTGATTCTATTCGTTTTTTATGAAAAATTTATGAATATAAACAGTATCCTGATTTGTCTATTTTGCTACCCTTTTGACGGATCTGGATTTCGAATTTTATTTTATAAATTATCTCTGTTTTGGTACTGCTATGTCTGAACTTTCAGAATTGAGAATTTGTTGCATTACTCTGTTTTCCCAATTTTGTTGACCATACTATCTATAATATAATTTCATGATATTTTATATTTTGAAACTAGATATATTAGGAAATCTTCCAGATTTTTCTCAGATTTAATTATGATGATTTTAAACTCTTTTCATGCTTATAAACAAGATTTTGCATTTTCTGGCTGACACACGATTTATGTATTAAACACTATTTTCAACCTGTTTCTGTGGCTGATATGTGACATATATGTGTGCTGGAATCGGCAGAGAGTCTAGTTTCTGGATTTTCTAATGGATCTGGATTTTCTATTCTGTAGTAATGGGAATCTCGGATTTGGTACAGTAGTGTCTTGCTGTCCAGAACTGAAAATTTCGTTGTTTTGACTATTATGAGTTGTTTTCAACCGTTGTAATTACTAATTTATCTTAGACGTATCCTTTGTTCATGCCATGTCATTAGCCTGTTTTTATTTGTTTGCAAATGTTTATTAATAATAAAAGAAATCAAGCTAGGGTTTTTAAGGAAAAAGATCGAGTAGTGGACAATACAGAAATACATATTTAGAAGGGACTCGTTTCCCCACTGTTTACTGCGGTACCTACTATTTATCTCTGGATGCATGGGGGCATGATCCATGACACTGTTTGTTATTACTGTTACTATTACTATTTGTTTGAATATGTTGCCCTATAGAAGTTCCACTTCAACATCTCTGTTTGCTGTAGCAACCATGTTGTAAAATATGGGACGCATGAAGTGCTACCTAGTTAGTAATAATCATTAGACATAAGAATAACTGTTTACACTGTCACATCCTATTACAATTACTGTTGACTTTACTGTTACAGTTGATTACTGCTACCGTTGACACACTGTTACTGTTGATCCTTATTGTTACTATTATGCTCCTCCTGTTATCACTACATTGCTTACTGTCATCTGTAGACTGTTATATTTGTTACTCTCTCCATGTTAGTATTACATGTATAGTTTAGTTTTTTCTTTATTTTCCTACTTATATTGCTTGTGGCCCGGACTTGCATCTAATGGGCATTATGTTTTCTTGTTTTCCTATTTTCCTTGTAATTTCCATATGAGCAGATTTTGCTGATCAATTGCCTACTGGAGTTGGTGAGCAAAAGTTTTGAACTGTGCAATTGGAATAATTTGCTTAGATATTTGATGAACTATTTTATTTCATGAATTGTATTAAGACTTGTATTTGGACTTATTGTCCCAGGATTATAGTTTTGTTTCGGATCTAGTATTTATTGGGATATTTATTATTGATGCAATAAATACTGTTGAGTTATGATTGTTTTTGTATGCCTGGTTGGAGTAAACTATTATATTTATTATTATGATGAGTCAAACAGATCCGTACAGCATATGGATGGTGAAAACTATCCGCTGGGCTTAATCACGTACTGTGTTCCGTATTCTTTTTGGGAAGCAGGGCGTGACAAGATTTTTTAGTGGTATCAGAGCCTCGGGTTTGACTAATGTGTTAGTTTGACTAATATATTAGGAAGGCTTGACTCGATCGGGTTTACTTGGCTCCCGACAGGCCATGCATTGCACAAACAATTGATAAACAACTTGATATGAATACTTGTCTCATTCCATTCATCTTGATCCCTTCTTTTTCAATTCCTTGATTCCTTGCTTCTTCCGTCTCTTGCAATTATCCTCGTTGCCGATTCCTTATTGGGTATGAATTGATTTCTTTTGTACCCATATTCCTTTGATTTTGGTATTCTTCGGTATTCTTCTTTCCTTTGTTGTTCTGCTCTTTGCTCCTCGTTTCATTTATTTCTCTTGCATCTTTCTTTCATGTTGTCTTTCCTGCATCATATTTTTGGTTATCTTTCATATGTTCATCTTTTCCCTTGTTTGGATCTATCTTAGGTGTTGTTCTTGTTCACTCTGTTCCTACTCGTGTTCTTTTTTATTCCGGAGCAACCCATTCCATGCTATCATTGATTATCAAGCGAAGAAGGTTGTTTTCAGGATGCTAGGCCGTGAGGAGTTTGAGTTCCATGCTAGGGAGTTACTCTATGGGCATGGTCAGGAAGTTGTTGTTGATGCTGGTTGTGCAATGGAGTTGCACTCAGGCTGTGAGGCTGCACCTCTTGTTATGCGGGATTTTATGGATGTGGTTCTCGAGGAGTTGCCTGGGCTACTCCCTGATAGGGATGTGGATTTCGGTATTGATGTTCAGCCTGGTACTGCGCTGATATCGAAGAGTCCTTACCGGATGGCACCAGTTGAGCTAGCAGAGCTGAAGGTGTAGGTTCAGGGTTTGTTGGATTTGGGTTTCATCAGGCCCAGTGTGTCCCCGTAGGGCGCTCCTGTCTTGTTTGTCAGCAAGAAGGACGGGATTCGTTGTCTGTGCATGGATTACCGTGAACTGAACAGTGTTACAGTGAAGAACCGGTATCCGCTACCCAGGATTGATGATTTGTTTGTTCAGTTTGGTGGAGCTACTGTCTTTTTGAAGGTGGATCTTCGCTTTGGTTATCATCAAGTGAAGGTGAAGGCAGCTGATGTACAGAAGACTGCATTCAGGACCAGATACGGGCACTATGAGTTCCTTGTGATGCCTTTCGAAGTCACAAATGCGCCAACAGTGTTCATAAGTCTGATGAACAGAGTTTTCTCTCCATTTCTTGATAGATTCGTGGGGGTCTTCATAGACGACATTCTGGTGTATTCTCGGAATCGGAAGGATCATGCTGATCATTTGGGGTTGGTTCTGCAGACCTTGTGGGAGAATCAGCTCTATGAAAAACTCAGCAAGTATGAGTTCTGGCTTGATTGAGTTACCTTTTTGGGGGCACATTATCTCAGGCGATGGTATCTCTGTTGATCCGTCCAAGATTTCTGTGGTCAAGGATTGGCCTGTTCCTATGTCAGTTTCAGAAGTGAGAAGTTTCCTTGGTATGTCCGGGTATTATCGAATGTTCGTCCAAGATTTTTCAAAGATAGCTGGTCTGTTGACTTAGCTGCCTAAGAAAGATCAGAAGTTCGTTTGGGATGGAGCTTGTAGTAGAGCTTTTGCTGAGTTGAAACGCCGGTTGATGTCAGCGCCTGTGCTGACTATTCTAGATGGTTCGGGTGGTTTTGTGGTTCACTGTGACGCTTCTGGCAAGGTTCGAGTTGTTGCTTATGCGTCCTGATAGTTGAGGTCGCACGAGAAGAATTACCCTACCCATGATTTGGATTTGGCTGCGGTGATCTGTGCATTGAAGTTATGGGAGTATTATCTACTTGAAGACCGAGTGGAGATCTTTACTGACCACAAATGTCTCAGGTATGTGTTCACTCAAAAAGAGTTGAACATGAGGCAGAGATGATAGTTGGAGTTGATGGCTGACTATGACATCAGTTTACAATACCATCCTCGTAGAGTGAACTTGTTGCCAGATGCTTTGAGTAGGAGACCAGTCATCATGTTCTTAACTCAGCAGAGAGAGCTTGTTGAGCAGATGAAGAGGTTGGATTTGGATGTGATCTTGCCGGGTTCTGTTCGGAGTTGCATGATGCTTCAGTTGCAGTCGTCTCATGTTGAGTAGATTAAGGAGGCTCAGGCAGGTGATGAGAAATTGCAAGGGTTCAGAGCCGAAGTTTAAGCGGGTACGAAGACCGATATGGTTGTTCACTCAGATGGATCTTTTCGTTTTGGGTCAAGGTTGTGTATTCTGAAGGGTGATGTTCGTCGAAAGTTGCTTGAGGAAGGCCACCAATTGTCGTACTCTATTCATCCTGGTGATACAAAGATGTACCGGGACTTGAAGCTTCATTTTTGGTGGCATGGTATGAAGAGGGCCGTGGCGAGATTTGTGTCGCGGTGCTTGATCTGCCAGTAGGTGAAAGCAGAGCATTAGAGGACCACCAGACTTCTTCAGCCTCTTCCCATTCCGGAGTGGAAGTGGGAGCATATCACCACGGATTTTGTGACGATTTTGCCGAGGAGTCCTAAGGGTCACAATGCCATTTGGGTGATTGTGGACAGGTTGACGAAGTGTGCTCACTTCGTTCCCTTCAGAGTTGGACAATGTACTG
Organism: Hemerocallis citrina; assembly: GCA_017893485.1. Lineage (NCBI taxonomy): Eukaryota > Viridiplantae > Streptophyta > Magnoliopsida > Asparagales > Asphodelaceae > Hemerocallis > Hemerocallis citrina. Next base: position 593,832 of record JACEHZ010000379.1, read on the forward strand.
AAAGCTTAGCTGAGAAGTACATGCAAGAGATTGTCAGACTTAATGGGGTTCCAGTCAGTATTGTATCCGACAGGGATACGAGATTTAGATCGCAGTTTTGGGAGAGTCTTCAGAGTAGTCTGGGAAGTATGTTGAAGTACAATACAACTTTTCACCCTCAGATAGATAGACATTTAGAGAGGACCCTCCAAACTCTATAGGACATGTTGAGGTCTTGTGTGCTGCAATTTGGAGGTTCTTGGGAGGACCACTTGCATTTCGTAGAGTTCTCGTACAACAACAACTTTCAGGCTAGTCTTAGAGCAGCTTTGTTCGAGGCACTCTATGGGTGTCGGTCGCCAGTGTGTTGGGATGATATTGGCAATAGAAAATTGTTGGGCCCGGAGTTGATCACCAAGACGGTGAATGATGTGAGTTTGATCAGGAAGCATCTTCGAACCGCGCATGACAGACATAAGCAATGGGCTGATGTTCATCGTAGAGTCTTGGAGTTTGAGGTGGGAGACCATGTTTTCCTTAAGGTATCGCCGAGGCGAGGTGTCATTTGTTTTGGTGGCGGAGGCAAGTTGAGCTCAGGTTCATCAGACCATATGACATCGTGGAACGAGTAGGCAAGGTGGTCTATCATCTTGCATTGCCTCCAGCTTTATCTAGAGTGTACGACGTCCTCCCGGTCTTGCAACTGAGAAAGTATATCCGTGATGAGAGCCACATGATTGACTACCCGGAGTTATCTGTGAGGCCGGATTTGTCTTATGAGATCCCGACTGTTGCTATTGTGGATCGGCGGGGGAAGGTTTTGAAGAACAAGGTGATCAAGCTGTTCGTGTTTCTTGGAATCCTCACTCGCCGGGTGAGTTGACTTGGGAGCTGGAGGAGGACATTCAGCTGAGGTTTCCTCATTTATTTATGTAGCTCTTGTTTTGTTGTTTTTGCTTTTACTATTGTATTTTTTTTCTTCTTTTCTTTTGGGGTTACCCTATGTACTTCTGGTTGAATTTCGAAAACGAAATTCTTCTTGTTAGGTGGGTAGGATTTGTAACCCCTATTGCTTATTATTTGTATTTTTAATTGTATTCAATAAAACCCTTGATTTATTTATTTGATTTTTGGTTGTATTTATTTTTATTTATTTTGTATGGTGTATTGTGTTCTTCTCTCTTGTGATTCATTCTCTATTTGATTCAGCTTTTTATTCTCTTTATTGATCCGCAATTTGTTCTTGATTTCGACTATTGTTTGAACATATTTCATGACCTATTTGTCTCTTATTGAGTTCTTTTCTCCCTATTGGATACCACCCAGTTCACCCAAACCCATATCGTCCCTATATAAACACCCTAATTGTACCCTAACCATAATTACCAAACCCCAATAAGACCTCTCTCACTCTCTAGCAATCATTTACCCCCATCCCGACCCCCTCTCTCTCCTCTTGTTGTCGTCATCTCTATCTTTCGACGCCGGCGACCCCCCCCCCCCCCGGGACCACCCAGATCCCGATCCCTACTCTCTTCTTCCTCTCGTGCTCTCACTCGCAGACCAGGCCGACCCCCGCTGTCGTCGACTTTTAGGTGTTCGACATCACCCCAGGCGCCGCTCTGATTCGTCCTGTCGTTGTCTTGTCCTCGAGCAGCTGCGATGCGCCCTAGCTGCCGTCGTTGTCTTCCCTGGTGTTACTGTTGTTGCCGGTCTTGCTGTTGATTGCTGATGTCCCTTGTGTGGGTGTGCATAAGTCTCGTGCACGTGTTTCGGTGGTGTGGATTCTCGTCTCTTTGTTCGTGGTGTTCGTTGTTCGGGATCCGTTCCCGTTATTCTGTTCTTCGTTCCGTCGTTTTCATTCAGGCAAGTAGCTTGTATTTGTTCTTTTTGTCATACAAGTTAATACCGTAAGTAATTTAGTATGAAAATATTTGTACTCTCATGATAATCCTATTTTGTTAGGTTAACGATTGACATCACCTCTTGATCATGAGTAGTTACAATAATTGACACCCATTGCATGAAAACAATTATATTAGTGGACATCTTGACTGTATGTTGTTTTGTGACACACCGTATGTTGTAGATGACTATTACATAGATGTTTGTTAGATGTATGATCTCATTATAGAACATTTTATTCACGTGCCATGCGGATTTGAGTAACCCACATATACCATGCTTTATATGACATCTTAGATTGGACCGATTGTAGTTAAGTTGTTTGATAAAATGCATAAGAAAACTTTTGTTTTGCTGTTGCCCTATTTTGTACAATAATTTCGATCCTGTTAATATCAGTGAAATAAATAAGTTTGTGAGCATGATTTGTAGCCTTGGTTTCCTAGTTTTCAGAACTTTCGAAGGATTTGAATTCTGATTTTTGATGCATGAGTTATTTCTATTTTACTGCAGTCATATCGTGTATTCTAGATTCTGAACTATATATTTGTAAGGTATTTTATTTTAAAACTGAGACTAAAAGTAGAATTTGAACTCTATATTTTACTGAGTATGTTTAGACATGACTGAGATCAATCCCTAATTTTTGTAGAATTAATTAATGAATTTTGTATCTCAATTCATACTTATGAAACTAGTCGATATATTTTCAAATTGCATGTTGTTCAGTATAGAACTAAATTTTCAACCTGATTCTATTCGTTGTTGATGAAAAATTTATGAATATTAACTGTAGCATGATTTGTTTATTTTGCTACACTTTTGACGGATCTGGATTTCGAATTATATTTTATGAATCATCTCTTTTTTGGTACTGCTATGTCTGAACTTTCAAAATTGAGAATTTGTTGCATTACTCTGTTTTCCCAATTTTGTTGACCATACTATCTATAATATAATTTCATGATTTTTATATTTTGAAACTAGATATGTTAGGGAATCTTTCAAATTTTTCTCAAATTTAATTATGATGATTTTAAACCCTTTTCATGCTTATAAACAAGATTTTGTATTTTCTGTCTGAACACGATTTCTGTATTAAACACTATTTTCAACCCTGTTTATGTGGCTGATATGTGACTCATATATATGTACTGGAATCGGCAGAGAGTCTAGTTTCTGGATTTTTTGACGGATTTAGATTTGCTATTCTGTATCAATGGGAATCTCGAATTCGGTACAGTAGTGTCTTGCTGTCCATAACTGAAAATTCTGTTATTTTGACTATTATGAGTTGTTTTTATCAACCGTTGTAATTACTACTTCATCTTAGACTTATCTTATGTTCATGCCATGTCTTTGGCATGTTTTTATTCGTTCAAAAATATTTATTAATAATAAAAGAAATCAAGCCGGGGTTTTTAAGGGAAAAGAACGAGTAGTGGACAATATAGAAATACATATTCAGAAGGGATTCGTTTCCCCACTGTTTACTGTGGTACCTACTGTTTATCTCTGGATGCATGAGGGCATGATCTATGACACTGTTTGTTATTAATGTTACTGTTACTGTTTGTCTGAATATATTGCCCTACAGAAGTTCCCCTAAAAAATCTTAAAACGAAACTGTTTGCTATAGCAACCATGTAGTAAAATCTGGGACGCATGAAGTGCTACCTAGTTAGTAATGGACATTAGACATAAGAATAACTATTTACACCGTCACATCCTATTATGGTTACTGTGGACTTTACTATTACTGTTGATTACTGCTACCGTTGACACACTGTTACTGTTGATCCTTACTGTTACTGTTATGCTCCTCCTGTTATCACTACACTACTTACTGTCATCTGTAGACTATTATATTTATTACTCTCTCCATGTTAGTATTACCTATTTAGTTTAGTTTTTCCTTTATTTTCCTACTTGTATTGCTTGTGGCCCGGACTTGCATCTAACAGGCATTATGTTTTCCTGTTTTTCTATTTTCCTTGTAATTGCCATATGAACAGGTTTTGCTGATCAATTGCCTACTGGAGTTAGTGAGCAAAGTTTTGAGCTGCGCAATTGGGAATAATTTGCTTAGATGTTTTGATGAACTATTTTATTTCATGAATTGTATTGAGACATGTATTTGGCTTATTGTCCCAGGATTAATATTTTGTTTCGGATTTATTTTTTATTGGAACATTTATTATTGATGCAATAAATACTGTTGAGTTATGATTGTTTTTGCATACCTGGTTGGAGTATACTATTATATTTACTGTTATGATGAGTCAAACAGATCTGTACATCTTATGAATGGTGAAAACTATCCGTTGGGCTTAGTCACGTACTGTATTCCGTATTCTTTTTGGAAAGCGGGGTGTGACATCTAGAGAGAATGATTCCTAACAAACTGTTTCATAAAATAAGGAATTAATTAACTGTACATGTAATCACCGACATAATAGTTGGAAGAGTAAATAGAATTGGCCTGACGCACACACTTAGCTAAATATTGCCTTCTTCCATGACTCTTTTAAGGTAACTTATGGTTTGTGTAATATTCCCTAGTATAACCATGCACAATATTTGCCTCTGTTCGCCACGAAATGAAGGATGCTTGGTACATAGCCATTGCGGCAACTACTTGGGTGTTATGGCTAGACAGAAATAATTTTATTTTCGTGCTTTAAGTAATAGTATTTCTGGTAATCTTACTCATATCATACATCTTATTTTTTTTTGGACCACAGCTGCTGCTACAGGAGCAAGATGGAGAATTGCCAAAGTCTTCCAGGTGGAGGAATTTGATGATGAGGAGGTCGAGTTTGGACCGACACTGGACTGAGGGGTAGACGCCTTTCATACTCACATGGAACAAGATACAATTAGGAAACCCACAGTCCGCAGCTAGCTCTATTTTGTATTTTGTTTCGGTCTATTGTACCTTTGGTTGTACTTTTGTACTTTTGGTTAGACCCGCCCTCCAGGGTATTGTTGGGGGGTTATGTTCTATTTTCTGCACTATTACTTTTTGTACTTTTCCCCGGTACGCCGGGGTTGTTTTATTAATCTCTTATTAATGAAACAGAGTGGCGTTATTCCACCTTTAACCTAAAAAAAAAACCATGCACAATATTGCTATTAATTTAAAAAAAGAAAAAATAACAAAGTTTTTTGTTGTGTGGAAATTTTATATAATCACATTATACAATATTGTAATATTTTTAGGTTTGGTTAACGGATATGATTATAGTTTAAAATTTGTAAGGATAAAAAGCAAATGGGAGTTTATCTCTTGCACTATTATCGAGCTGTTCAGATCGGGTCCTGCTCTACCGAACTCGGACCTGCTTCTCTACTGCTCCAAATATTGTACTCAAACCCGACTTGGAAAAACTGGGTCCGGACCCTGTTAAAAAAATACTATACATTGGGTCCGGGTAGCAGCGAGCTGGTGGTGTCGAGTAGGAGAGGTAGGTTGGGCCTTTTTTTTTTGAGAGGTCAGGTTTTTTTTTTGTTCGGGTCCGGGTTGGGTCAATTTTGAACTGGGCAATACCTGACTCGAAAAATATGAAGGGGTCATATTTTAGGACCCGGACCTTACCAGCAATAGACCAAGTCTAGGTACGGGTACCGGTTAAGTCCATTTTTAGAGACCCAAATCTGATCCGAAAATATTAATGGGTCCTATTTTAGTACCCAAATACTACCAGCAATAGACCAGGTTGATTCCGGTTCAATGTCGTGTCATGGTCGGTTTTGAGATTCATATTTTTGTGACGGTGCTAGTTTTTTTTTGACAGTGCTAGATACCTTCTACATTTTGTTTTTTTTAAAAAAAATTAAAAAAGAAAAAGAGAGAAAAAAACTTTGGATCAAAAGTGGTCTTAGCATAATATATTGTACAGATAGTATAACTCTATACAATAATGCACATAACTTATTAAAATGAGAAAATTATATAAAAAATTTTGAAAAATTCATCTAATAACATCTATAAATTATTGCACGATTTTTGAGGTTTGATTATGGGATAGGATTTCAATTCAAAATTTGGATGGAGCAAAAGTGGGAAGTTGTCTCATACATTTGCTCTTATTTTTTTTATCTAAAAAAAAAAAAAAAAAATCCAAGACAAAAGTGGTTTAGCATTATATATTGTATAGATTATTCATTATCGGCTTACATGAAATGCCAAGACAAAGAAAATGCGAATGTGTGAAGATGCAAACATAAAAGAATTTTTTATTTTTTATTTCCCCTCTAACAATTTTTTTCCCTAACATTTTCTCTTTAACATATACTAGTGTTATCCCTGTGCAAATTGCACAGCCTGAAATAGTTTTGAGGGACGCATAAAATTATATAAAACTCAAAAAAAATGTGAGAGAATTGGGAGAAACTTAAGAATATCATTCCTACCGTAATTACCGAAATTTTCACTATCATCCTCACATAAGCAGATGGTTTCGGGAATCACTGTCAAACCATAATGTTATATAATTGAATATTACTAAAGCTGCTTTTTGTGGGGGAGGGGGAATTTGGGAAGAGTCGTGAGATTTTGTAAGATTGAGAATGAGAGGGGAAGAGACTTATTCAAGAGATTAGAGTTTTTTATTTTGTTTTTTTTTTTTAAATCATACGTAGTGCACGTGTTAGTTAAATATGAATCCCTACTTTTTCTCACATTTCTCCATTTCAAAATAAAGAAATGAGAGATGGGTAAACTCTCTCTCTTATTAATATAAGAAATAGATATAATTAGATTAGATTAAAATAATGTAATATAATTTTATTTATATTATAAATTCCAATATATAGAAATTCCCAGCATACCCTTGTGCAATATTGCACCAACTTATATAATATAAATAATATAATATAATACAATATAATATGTAGTGTAAATCGTGTAATACTGCACATAAATTTTATTTTAAAATAAGAAAATAATAAAACTTTTTTTGAAAAATTCATATAATTACATCTATATAATAATGAAGATTCCAATTCCAATTTGGATGGAATAAGAGTAGGAAGTTATCTCCTGAGAAAAATCCTTGACAAAAGTGGTTTAGCATAATATATTATATTGATTCCAATTTTTAAATTATTTTTAGGATTTCTAATTAAATTTCCTTATTTAATAATATTTTTTGGAATTTTAATTTAATTTCCTAATTTTCAATTTTTAAACCATTTTCTGTGATTTTTTTATTGATTCATCGAGCTGGTGCGATTTTTGGAGCGTTCTCGATCGCCCATCGAGCCAGTGCTTGCCGGCTGAGTGGAATTATTTTCAGAATTTCTAATTAAATTTCCGTTTTTAATCATAACTTTGGGAATTTTAATTTAATTTTCTAATTTTAAATCATTTTCTGTGATTTTTTATTAATTCATCGAGTTGGTGCGATTTTTAGAGCGATCTGGATCGCCCAGCGAGTCTGTCCTCGCCCGCTGACTGGAATAAAGTGTCAGAATGATGTGGTGATGTGGCGCGAGCTGGGATCTTGATCACGTGATGGGCTCGCTCGCTGAGTGAATTGGACATTCGTGATTGAGTGGTAACGTGGCACGATCGGGAGCCTCGATTACGCACGTTTTTGCGCATCTGGATGATCGATGGTTGAAAATTGAGTGAAGGTGGTGGCTGGGCGTGTGCACGATTTAAGGTATGTGTGAATTCCTACTTTTGCTCTCTTTTTTTATTTTAAAATGGAGAAAGGGGAGAGGATACAATCTCTTTCATATTCGCATAATATATAGATTAACATAATCTCTAATATTATAATGGGAGAAGGCCTTAGTGTCATTTGTAAATCTACCAACATGTGCAACACACGTACATAACTAATATTAAAAAGGTTTCAGATTCAAACTCATACTATATCTAAATTTTTACTTTTAAAAAATTAACTTTATTAAGACGTGAGCATGCCTTAGTGTCATTTGTAAATCTAGCAACGCGTACATTAACTAATATGAAAGAGGTCTCAGGTTCGAATCCTCACAGTTTTTTTACTTTAATTTTTTTTAATATATTAAATGTGCATCACACGTGTAAATTATTATTTATCTATCTATGCATCTATCTCTAATATAATATATAATAACTATTATAATGAAAGAGTTGGAGTTGTAAATCTGCCTACTTACGCGCAATGCACGTGCAACTTCAACTCTCCCATTATAGTCTTCACAATTACTTTTTAAAATATATAATCCTATTTATTAAGACATGCATCGCACGTGTAAATCGGAATTTTTCTTTAATTATTTTTTAAATTTAATACGTGCATCGCACCTGTATATTACTAGTATTGATATAATATGTCCTGATATCAGAGGCTAAACTAAAACACGTCTCCGCTGGGGACTCTCTAATCTACAGCCATATGTTTATCTTTTTGTTTTTTATTTTTTATTTTTTATTTTTTATCTTCGGTTCAAACTTTTCTTTCTCTCACAAACAAACAAACAAACAAACAAGTGAACAACAAAACTATTTTCCTCACATAAAAAGAAGGGGAAAAAAGGCTTCATATTTAAGGCATTCATTTGGGGCAGACTGACAGTGACTGTTCAGATGGGCTTTTTACAAGGGCATGGGCCCTGTGCAGTCTCCTTTTCAGTCCTATACACACTCCTGTATAAGGATGCCACAATCAGTATGGGCCCAATTATTATTTTACTTCACTAATTTACTTTACTTTTGTTCCCATACATTTTGTTAAATGACTTAAATCACTTTTATTCTAAGAATATTTTTTCCTTTTTTAAAATAAAAGAAGAGAGCAAACTTCGGAGGTAACCATCAACTATTTCTCCAACCAAATTTTTAACGGAAATTCTTTAATCAAACCTCAAAAAGCGTGCACTGTTATATAAACGTTATTAGATGATTTTTTTTTGAATTTTTTTTTACTTATTTTCTTATTTTTGGAACATTCTGCACAATTTGCACAGGACTATATTTTTAGACAAACTAAAAAGCTTTTCCCCTCCCAGGACTATATTTTAGGACCCGGACCTTACCAACAATAGACACCTTACCAACAATAGACCAAGTCTGGGTACGGGTACCGGTTAAGTCCATTTTTAGAGACCCAAATCTGATCCGAAAATATTAACGGGTCCTATTTTAGTACCCAAATACTACCAGCAATAGACCAGGTTGATTCCGGTCCAATGTCGTGTCATGGTCGGTTTTGAGATTCATATTTTTGTGACGGTGCTAGTTTTTTTTTGACAGTGCTCGATACCTTCTACATTTTGTTTTTTTTTCAAAAAAAAATTTAAAACGAAAAAGAGAGAGAAAAAAACTTTGGATCAAAAGTGATCTTAGCATAATATATTATACAGATAGTATAACTCTATACAATAATGCACATAACTTATTAAAATGAGAAAATTATATAAAAAATTTGGAAAATTTCATCTAATAACATCTATAAATTATTGCACGATTTTTGAGGTTTGATTATGGGATAGGATTTCAATTCAAAATTTGGATGGAGCAAAAGTGGGAAGTTGTCACATACATTTGCTCTTATTTTTTTTTTATCTAAAAATAAAAAAATAAAAATCCAAGACAAAAGTGGTTTAGCATTATATATTGTATAGATTATTCATTATCGGCATACATGAAATGCCAAGACAAAGAAAATGCGAATATGTGAAGATGCAAACATAAAAGAATTTTTTGTTTTTTATTTCCCCTCTAACAATTTTTTTCCCTAACATTTTCTCTTTAACATATACTAGTGTTATCCCTGTGCAAATTGCACAGCCTGAAATAGTTTTGAGGGACGCATAAAATTATATAAAACTCAAAAAAAATGTGAGAGAATTGGGAGAAACTTAAGAATATCATTCCTACTGTAATTATTGAAATTTTCATTATCATCCTCACATAAGCAGATGGTTTCGAGAATCACTGTCAAACCATAATGTTATATAATTGAATATTACTAAAGCTGCTTTTTGTGGGGGAGGGGGAATTTGGGAAGAGTCGTGAGATTTTATAAGATTGAGAATGAGAGGGGAAGAGACTTATTCAAGAGATTAGAGTTTTTATTTTATTTTTTTTTAAAAATCATACGTAGTGCACGTGTTAGTTAAATATGAATCCCTACTTTTTCTCACATTTCTCCATTTCAAAATAAAGAAATGAGAGATGGGTAAACTCTCTCTCTTATTAATATAAGAAATAGATATAATTAGATTAGATTAAAATAATATAATATAATTTTATTTATATTATAAATTCCAATATATATAAATTCCCAGCATACCCTTCTGCAATATTGCACCAACTTATATAATATAAATAATATAATATAATACAATATAATATGTAGTGTAAATCGTGTAATACTGCACATAAATTTTATTTTAAAATAAGAAAATAATAAAACTTTTTTTGAAAAATTTATATAATTACATCTATATAATAATGAAGATTCCAATTCCAATTTGGACGGAATAAGAGTAGGAAGTTATCTCCTGAGAAAAATCCTTGACAAAAGTGGTTTAGCATAATATATTATATTGATTCCAAATTTTAAATTATTTTTAGAATTTCTAATTAAATTTCCTTATTTAATAATATTTTTTGGAATTTTAATTTAATTTCCTAATTTTCAATTTTTAAACCATTTTCTGTGATTTTTTTATTGATTCATCGAGCTGGTGCGATTTTTGGAGCGTTCTCGATCGCCCATCGAGCCAGTGCTTGCCGGCTGAGTGGAATTATTTTCAGAATTTCTAATTAAATTTCTGTTTTTAATCATAACTTTGGGAATTTTAATTTAATTTTCCAATTTTAAATCATTTTCTGTGATTTTTTTATTAATTCATCGAGTTGGTGCAATTTTTAGAGCGATCTGGATCACCCAGCGAGTCTGTCCTCGCCCGCTGAGTGGAATAAGGTATCAGAATGATGTGATGATGTGGCGCGAGCTGGGATCTTGATCACGTAATGGGCTCGCTCGCTGAGTGAATTGGACATTCGTGATTGAGTGGTAACGTGGCACGATCGGGAGCCTCGATTACCCACGTTTTTGCGCATCTGGATGATCGACGGTCGAAAATTGAGTGAAGGTGGTGGCTGGGCGTGTGCACGATTTAAGGTATGTGTGAATTCCTACTTTTGCTCTCCTTTTTTATTTTAAAATGGAGAAAGGAGAGAGGATACAATCTCTTTCATATTCGCATAATATATAGATTAACATAATATCTCTAATATTATAATGAGAGAAGGCCTTAGTGTCATTTGTAAATCTACCAATTTGTAAATCTACCAATATGTGCAACACACGTACATAACTAATATAAAAAAGGTTTCAGATTCAAACTCATACTATATCTGAATTTTTACTTTTAAAAAATTAAATTTATTAAGACGTGAGAAGGCCTTAGTATCATTTGTAAATCTACCAACGCGTGCATTGCACGTGCATAGCTAATATGAAAGTGGTCTCATGTTCGAGTCCTCACAGTTTTTTTACTTTAATTTATTTTAATATATTAAATGTGCATCACACGTGTAAATTATTATTTATCTATCTATCCATATATCTATAATATAATATATAATAACTATTATAATGAAAGAGATGGAGTTGTAAATCTACCTACTTACGTGCAACGCCGTGCAACTTCAACCCTCCCATTATAGTTTTCACAATTACTTTTAAAAATATATAATCCTATTTATTAAGACATGCATCGCACGTGGAAATCAGAATTTTTCTTTATTTTTTAAAAAAATTTAATACGTGCATCGCACGTGTATATTACTAGTATATCTCTACTATTATAATGGGAGAAGGCCTTAGTGGTATTTGTCATCAATTTTTTTTTTTTTTTTTTGTCATTTTGAAGCCAAATGACTCACTTTGGTAAATATTTTCGAAAGTGGACCAGCTTGGTAAATATTTTCGGAAGTGGATCGGTTTGGAAATTATTTTCTTTTTATCCTTTTCATTATCCCTTTTTTTTATAATCCTTTTCAGTCGTTTTTTTTTTGGTCTTTTTCCTTCTTCCTCCACGTGCATCGCACGTGCATTTTTTTTAATCCTTTTCATTTGGTTTTTTTTTGGGTCTTTTTCGTTCTCCCTCCACGTGCATCGCACGTGCATGATACTAGTAGATTTAATGTGTCCTGATATCAGCCACAGGTTTATTTTTTTATTTTTTATTTTCGGTTCAAACTTTTCTTTCTCTCACAAACAAACAAACAAGTGAACAACAAAACGATTTATATTTTCCTCACATAAAAAGAAGGGAAAAAAAGGCTTCATATTTAAGGCATTCATTTGGGGCAGACTGACAGTGACTGTTCAGATGGGCTTTTTACATGGGCATGGGCCCTGTGCAGTCTCCTTTTCAGTCCTATACACACTCACTGTATAAGGATGCCACAATTAGTATGGGCCCAATTATTATTTTACTTCACTAATTTACTTTACTTCTGTTCCCATACATTTTGTTAAATGACTTAAATCACTTTTATTCTAAGAATATTTTTTCCTTTTTTAAAATAAAAGAAGAGAGCAAACTTCGGAGGTAACCATCAACTATTTCTCCAACCAAATTTTTAACGGCAATTATTTAATCAAACCTCAAAAAGGCGTGCAATGTTATATAAACGTTATTAGATGATTTTTTTTGAAATCTTTTTTACTTATTTTCTTATTTTTGGAACATTCTGCGCAATTTGCACAGGACTATATTTTAAGACAAACTAAAAAGCTTTTCTCCTCCCAGGCTTTTACAAAAATAATTCTCTAATCTCTAGTTCTTCTGTTCACCCAAATAAATGTGAAGTGCGATGATGTCCATAAAATAAAGTTATATCCGAAAACCGCAAATGTAGAACCAGATTTTATACAAGAAAGTTCAAGGAGAAATAAGATCAGGGAGGAATAAGATCTGATTGATTTCTTTTTAAGTTTTTGAAATAATTGTTTGTTTTGTAGCTATCTATATTAATTTAGATTGACGGCTAAAAAAAATATGCATCAAACACCTCTGATTATATGCAAACCAAGATGACTCTGAATCCGTTATCCCAAGTCCACAAAATCATAATCTTTACCTCCAAATCTTTGGTGACATACTCATAATGTTATAGTGGGTGTAGCATTATTTTTTTGAAATAGACAACTCAAACAACAGCTACAATAAAGTATTAAACAGCCAAGTTTGGCAATTGGGACTTGGGAGAAACGGTGACAGCATGCATGCATGATTAGTATCCCACCAACCTAAGCTGGCCCAAAATTTTAAAATCTTACCCCAATAATGCAGAGACCAAAAGAGAAGGCCATAATATTGGAGGATAACAACAAGAAAAAGCCAAACATTCAGCACAGCCAATATCTCAAGAGAGGAAAAGGTGATCGCTGAAACACCTTACTCGAGATAAAAGATGGAGAGAGTTGGAAGGTGCGGTTTCGAACAAAAAGCGAGAGAAGACAGCAGGTATATATGTAGAAGAGGGTGGGGGAGGCTGATCTAGAAGCAGCAGCGAGTGCGATATTTGCCTTTGAATTGGTGGTAGGGTTTATGATATGGTATTTTCGATGGTTGTAGTTGGTTTTTTGTTATTATGTTAATTGATGGAGGATCGGTTACGTTATGGTCGCTTGGGTTCTTCGTAGACCTGGCAAACGGGCCGGGTCGGGTACCCATGGGTACGGGTTGCTTGACCCACGGATCCAACGGGCCGGGTCAAAAAGTAACCGCAACTTTTTTTAAAGTTTTTTTCCAATCCGGACCCGGCCCGCGGGTACCCACAAGTATCCATGGGTACCCGCTAATATTTCATTGTTTATTTTGAGTTTGTTTTGGGGTTTTTAAAAAAAATTAAAAATTTATTTTAATTGAATAATTGATTAAAAACATTAGCAACATGCTATCATTTTTAAAAAAAATGTAAAATATAAAATTGAATAACTGAAACAACAACAAATGTAATCAAGCTTCAAGAACGATAATTTAATAAGCTTGTTGTTTGTTGTTTTTTTATGCTTCTTGTTCAAATAAATATATATATATTAACATTCAAAATCCAACTAGCATTTTAATTTATCATTTCATCAACAAAGACAAAAGAGCAATAATTTGTCCAATCATGAAAAGAAAGAGCAATTACTTTTCAAAGTATACAAACATAATTGAGTCTAAACAAAATTTAAACATAATCAAAAATACAATTGCAAAATCAAAACAATGAAACCATATGACAAGTTTCTAAAGTATTGAAATTAATTACATTAAAAACAATGAAACCAAATAAAATTCAAACTCAACGCACTCAAATAAATTACAACTCAAGTTGATGAGTGTTTAATTTAATTTAATTTATTTAAATACATGGGTACCCACGGGTACTCGTGGGTATAACTGACCCGGCCCGCGGGTTCACGGTCCGGGTAAAAAAGTAACCGCTCATTTTTTTTCAAAATTTTTCTTACCCGTACCCGGCCCGTACGGGTACACCCGTGGGTACCCACGGGTCACGGGTCAAGATTGCCAGGTCTAGTTCTTCGTACCTTCAACTAGTAGATATTGTTTTCTAGTACTTACTTTCTTTTGATGAAACGGATAGAGCCTTGCGACTCCAGCCAAACCAAAATATATATAGAGAACCAATTAGTACGTGCTTTCTTATCTTCCGTTTTTTTTGTTCTGTACGTTTTTGTTAGTTTAATTGCATATGCAATCATGGACATGTTTATTGTGTTTTGATGATGGTAAAAATCACAGCAGATCAGAACCGTATGATCAGGACCGGTCCTGAGTTTCGGGAGGCCCGAGGCGAACTTCCGAAATGGGCCCCCCTGCCCCCATACATAAAAAAAAAAAAAACATGTATAAAAAAAATTTGCCAAAGCAAAACATGCAAAATTTGCATATTGTTCAAAGCAAAATATTTAAAATATATATCTTTGAATAACAAGTTACTCATAAGCATCATACATATATGCAAAAATAGAGTGAAAACATATAATCAAATATGTAAAACCTGTCAATGGAAAGCTCTGATTGTATCTCATTTAATGCATGAAGTTGCGTCAACAATTCACCTCCACATCTACATAGATGAAATGAAAATTATGAATTAGAAACAGAAAATTATAAAATGAAAATGAAATAGCACTGAAGTGAAGAAATGAAACATAAGAGAAACATAAACATTAAGTAGTTATACCTACATCATTAATCATCCCAGTGCATGACTTCTTCTCGCATTTTGTGCAGCAAACTCACTAATTAAATGTTCATAATCAAGCTTTTCTACCATCGCCTTCTCAATACATAGTAAGCCTAATCCATTCAATCTCTCTTGAGACATGGTATCGAAGATAAGACTTGACAATTTTCAACTTCGAAAAACTTCTTTCAGCAGAAGCAACAGTAACTGGTATGGTCAACAAAATACGATACGCAATCCATGCATATGGAAATATACCATCCATCCTTTGCAAATAATTAAGCACATCAATTGCACATGAATAATTAAGCACATGAATATTAAAAGATTGTACGACATTCTGTATATCTTTCACTATATGTAGGAGCTTTCATTCATTTATATTTAAATCTGTAAAGTAGGGCTGGCAACATATAAGCTCGTGCCTGACGAATGACTTTGCTTCAATTTCTTCTCCAATCTCTCTCTTGATTCTTCCATAACACTCTCTTTTACCGAATTCACTCCATTCACATCCGATCTATAACTAAACTCACCCTAAATCTCAGGATAAGTGCATTTAACTAAATTTACAAATTGTAAACCCTAGAAGGCGATAGAATTCAAGAAAATCAGCAGATAAAACTGAAATTATTCCTTCAAATTCGGAGGAAAAAATAGAGTTTTTTGAAATTTATTACCTTCGATTGGTTACAGATACGGAGAGAAGAAGCACCTCGGAAAGCGTGCCGCCGTCGATCTGAAGGCGCCGTTCAGGATGGGATTGGTTACAGATCCGGAGAGAAGAATCAGGCTGAGATGGGATTCGATCAACGTTTGGGAGCAAAGAAGGCGCCGTTAGGGTTTCGTTCGTGATTTTTTGGGGAAAAGAAGGATTGAAGGAATAAGTGGGAGAGTGGGAGTGGGATTTCGGGTTTGGGTTTTGGGGAAAAGAAGGAAGTGGTTGGGTTTTGTTTTAAAAGAGGGTTTGGGTAATCGGGTTTCGGGTTGTAAATTGAATGTGGGTTTTTAAATTGAATGTGGGTTTCGGGTTTTATATCCATTTAAATGTGGATTTGTTTTAAATCACTCAAATTTAAAACCTCAATTTCAATCAAGCCTTCCAGAGTACCCCAAATAAGTTTTAAAATTTTTTAAAGGATCAAATAATTATTTTGGGAGCCCCTAATAACATTTTATTTTTTTACGCTCAAAATACGTGCCTATATTTATAAGAAAAGTTCAAAATTGGGGGCCCCTAAAATTGCAAAATCTGCGGGGGCCCAAGGCGGCCGCCTTACCCACCTATATAGTGGGGCCGGCCCTACGTACGATTCCTGCACGGATCTCAAAGCATCTACAGGCAGATTAGCCATCACAGGCCTATTTTACAAGCCTGGGCCCAATCCGAAACATGTGCTTCTCTCATGCCCATAAAAAGTGACAGGCTAGGCCCACTAAGAGAGACACCCAGCCCATGCTCGCTAAGAGTCAAATCTCTTATCCCCTAACAGAAATATCTTATCTCTTCAGGGGGGAGACATGAAAGATCCAACGGTCACGATTCGATCTCTAGAATGTCTTCCAGGCCTATAAATACCCCTCCCCCTCTTCAGTCACCAGGTAATTAACAATTCACCAGTTTTCACTCACTTACTCTCTCTCTCTTTCTGGTTCTGACTGGAGCGTCGGAGGGTATGTCGCCGGGGGCCACCCCCGGTGTTTCAGGCGTTTTGCAAGTCCATCGGCCGCATCATCCATCGTCGAATTCATATCACAGGAGGTCAATCAATGATCCAGATTCAATCTCAGGATCTCTAACCACTTGTAATGGCCAAGGCACAGGTTTGACTTTTAATAGTTTCCATTAATTATTAACTCACTACATGTTTACTCCCACACCAAAACAAGCAGCAACAGATTGGCGCCGTCTGTAGAAAATTACACAAGTAAGACTTATCGCAATGCCACAAAGACTAAGAGGTAAAGGGGTGGCCTCCAGCCGTCGCATTACCACTCTTCGTCAACCAGCTCCTCCTATGGTAGATCAGATTCCTCCTCAACACTCACCCCGACATCCAAATCACGTTCCTTCCAACGGAGAGCACCGGGGGGCTCCTGACAAAACCGTCCAGAACAACATCCTCAGTACGATCGCATCTCAGTCCACAATGCTTCAACTGGATCCCAAAAGAAGGACTACCAAGTCCTTCACCGTATCCAAGAAGTAAAAGATCGCTTAGAACAAATGGAGAATGAGAGAAACTGCTCCAATAGGGCTTATCGCCCAAATCAACGTTCCTTCAGCAGAACCGTCTTCGATGCACCCGTTCCAAGGAACTTCAAAGCTCATCTATTCGAATCCTACAACGGGGAATCAGACCCGACGGACCACATCGAGAGCTTTAAAACAGTTATGATGTTCCGTAACGCCACCGATGCACTCATGTGTCGGACATTTTCCGTTGCACTGAAATGATCAGCTAGGGAATGTTATTCACGTCCGAAACCCGAATCCACATTTTCTTTCGATTAGCCCGAGGAACTCTTCATTGCACACTTCGTTCCTAGCCAGAGAACTGAAAAAACCAGCATCTCCATGCTAGAACTGAAGCAAAAGATGAAGAACTGCTCAAGGACTCCGTTAATCGCTTTACAACTAAAGCAAGGTCAATTTCCGCCTTGAACACTTCATTCGCAATTGCAGCTTTTCGCCACAACTTCACTGATAAAAACCTGAAAGCCTCCCTCGTCAAAAGGCCTCACAAAGGTGTCACTAAGCTCCTGGAAAGGAGTGACAGATACACCAGGGTTGAGGAAGCTCTCTATCCTCAAGGCGAGAATGATTCACCTTTCGGGAACAAACGGAAGAACACAAGCGAGGAAGAACTCAAGCAGTTACAGAAAAACGGAGCAAGTTTACGCCGTCCAACTCTAGTGCCACGCTTCGACAAGTTCGCTCTTCTCAATGCAAGCGTATCAGCCATCCTCATGGATGTCGAGAAGGACGGAATAATCCACCTTCCCCCCACGATGTCAACGTCTAGCAGAAGAAAAGACAAAAATAAGTGGTGCACATTTCACAGAAATCATGGACACACTACTGACAACTTTCGAACCCTTAAAGAAGAACCAGAAGCCCTGACTCGCAGGGGCTATCTCTCCAACTTCGTTCCGAAAGACAACAATGCCGAAAATCCTTCGCCCCGGGGGGCTCATAAGCATCAGCAGAGGTCATGCGAGTCGCAAGACTCTGAACACATGACCGTCCTCCGCTCCATTCATGAAGACCCAGTGGGGGGAGATTCCAACTCCTCCAGCAAAGCTTTTGTCAGTAAAGTCAACTCCATAGATAACATTTCGCCTGCCAAATGCACCGGGATCCTGATATCTTTCTCCAACAAAGATTTAGAAGGCGTCCAAACACCTCATTGCGACGTATTGGTTATAAACCTTTGCATGCTAAATCAAGAGGTATGCCGCATCCTGGTGGACAATGGTAGCCTAGTAAACATCTTCTTCATGGCCACATTTCAGGCTCTCAAGCTCTCTCAAGACCGACTCAAGCCAGCCGGTTATACACTTCATGACTCCTCTGGTGCACCTACTCAAGTCAAGGGAATTGTCGCACTCGACATAACAGCAGGGAAAGCCCCCGCTATTCAAACATAAGCACTGGAGTTTATGGTAATCGATGTCAAAGCTGCCTACAATGCTATATTTGGCCATTTCGGCTTAGCTGCATTCCATGCAGTTGCCTCCACATTTTACATGAAAATGAAGTTCCCAACAACAGCTGGCGTAGGCCAAGCTGTAGGAAGCCAACAGGCGGCACGAGCATGCTACACCGCTACAATGGGAGTCTCCATTTTCCCCCTCGACGCCATAGAGTCACTGCCAAAAAGCAGTCACAATAATTCAAAAACTGTAAATGAGCTTGAAGCCACTGCCATAACCAACTCTACCGAGAACTTCCAAACCTGACACCTCATCTTTCACTAGGTCCGAACCAGTTCTCATCATGACACAATAATAAACCTTAATCCCTCGCTGAGGCCACTCCACTTATTCAACGGAGACAAATAGTCATGCCTAAACACATTGGTGCATCAGAAGATTCTTCTTTCACCATGCAAAATAATGGGGGGCTCCCTCCAAAACAGGAAAGTCCAGGCAAGGTTTGCCAAGTTGTTCGCCTGACAGCTTATCAACTTGAAGACCCGGGCAAGGAGATATTAGCAGAGACTTGGAAAGTAGAACACCTTGTGAAGTACAACTAGTTCGGTGCCAAACTTGTACACAAAAATGGCACCAAAAAATCGTTAAAAACTTCCTACGAGACGGGTTCGGAGCCCACATCTATAGTGCGAAGTTACTATAGTAATTTACAACGAAACAAGTTCAGAGTGCTTCACCATTCGATCTGCTCCTGCAACCTGTTAATTCATCAAAGCAAACAACGAGCTACACGCCCAACTTACATTTAAAGCGGCACTAGGCACTCGTTACAAGCTTTCCTCAACGCAAGTTTGGAATCCAGAACTCGGGAGTTACAGCGTGCAAACATGCACGTTTAGAACATAACTCACCGATCAATCTGTTTCTACAACTAGTTGAACTTCCTTGGAGGCTCTGAAACAACGAGTTGAGTGCTACACTTATACACTTAAGCATCACCAAACACTCATTGCGAGTCTCCCCGTAAGACGGATTCAGAGTCCATACCCAAGGCTCAACAGGGACTCTAACAATTTGCAATGACACAAGTTCACAGTGCACTTCGCTATTCGATCTTCTCCTGCAATCTGTTAACGCCTTGACGACCGGTTCGGAGTCCATATTCATGATTCAAAAGAGACTCTGTCAATTTACAAAGAGGCAAGTTCAGAGTGTGCTTTGCCATTCGAGCTTCTCCTGCAACCTGTTAATACTTAAACTAACAAGTTCGGAATCCATGTTCATGGTTCAGAGTTACTCTCGCAACCTGTAATGACACACATTCAGAGTTCAACTCGCCATTCGATCTGTTCCTACAACTAGTTAAATTTCCTCAATAACAGATTAAGTGGTCCAAAATCATGGATCAGAGTTACTCTAGCAACACTTGTAAAAAGCAACACTTGGAGTTCAACTCTCTATTCGATGTGACCTCACAATCTGTCAGAGGCCCCATACAGCAAGTTTGGAAAATGACCCTTCTTCAGAGTTGTCCCTACAACTAGCTAGGTTCAAGACAGAGAAATGCTAAACTCTGTCATACACCATCGACAGCTCTCTAAGCTATACGCAACAGACCTGAGGCCCTGTTATTTAGCGACAGAGAACCCGTCGATGACACCTCAACCATGACAGCAAGGGTCAAGCATGTGAAATGAATCCTGCAAATAACAGAACTATCACAAACTCGTATGATCAGATCCAGTAGCACTACAGACGTCTGCAATTACAAAACGGCTAGTCCAAAGTCCAACTCTCCCCAAGAGCAGCTCATACGACAAGCCAACCCCCAAGACGAAGTATCACAGGACAAGACACCGGCATGTAGAAGACTTCTCATTCCACAAAGTACAAGTCTTATTGCAACAACAAAGTTACAATTAGTCCACTTTTCACGTTCAACAATCGTTACAAAAAGTCCTGCGAACACTGTACAACAAACTGTCATGTAAACTATTCTTTCAACTACACACTGGAGAGATGCTCTACTTAAGAGAAACAAACCTCCTCTCTGGCCTCTTACCAGCTAACAGCTCCATAGGGTTGCCTCAACTCTTGATGATGATATTCAAGACAAGTCTTCCTTAGACGAGCAAACTCCAGGTTTATCCGACCATCTTCACTTGAGCAAGATCCAACTCCGTCTCGCTTGAAGCGTCGGGAAAACGGGAGAGTCCTGACTCCGTCAAGCACAACGTATCTCGAAAGAGGGCAAGCTCAGTGTCCCGGGGAACCTTATTCGATGCACGCAACTACTTGTCAGTAAAGAGAATAATGGAATCATCTCATTGCTGAATAAACACAAGTGACTTCACTTCCACACTAAGAAGATTCAGAATACCCAGAAATCATTCGCTCTAACAATGAGTTCGGTGCTATGCACGCCACTTGGGTTCCTCCGGTCAACTATTCGTCAGCATCGAGCAACAGGTCCAATGCTTCGCTTACCACTTGAGCTCCATCAACAACTCATTGGTCCCAAACAACGAGTTCAGTGCTCTGCTCGCCACTTGAGATCCATCTCGTTGGTCCCAAATAAAAAGTTCAGTGCTCTGCTTGCCGCTTGAGCTCCACCAACAACTCGTTGGTCCCAAACAACGAGTTCAATGCTCTCCTTGCCGCTTGAGCTCTATCAACAACTCGTTGGTCCCAAACAACGAGTTCAGCGCTCTGCTCGCCGCTTGAGCTCCACCAACAACTTGTTGGTTCCTGTCACACCCCACTTCCCAAAAAAAATACGGAATATGGATATGCGACTCAACCCCGCAAAGGATTTGCATCATCCATAAGCTGTTCAGGAATCTTTACAATATCTCACAAAATAATCAAAGTCGGAAGCAAAAGAGAATCAACCACACATATGCAAAATTGAATTGATAAACCAACATAATTTACTTGAAACAAAATGTATTAATCTTAAATAAATCAGAATTAGGATAAGACAAAATCATGGGTCACATCGTCCAAAATACAAAGTAATCACCCAAGTACTCAAAATACATTATTTAAAGCAACAATAATAGTAATACTAATAAGCAAGAAATCCAGCACTAATATATTATTTTGCTAATGCCGACGGGCAGCTGACCATCCTGATCTGCAATTAAAAATTGCAGGAGAAGGAAAGAGAAAACAAGTACCTGCCAATGCAAGTTATGGGCCACTTATAATGTAGGATACAAGCACATGGAAAAGATAAACAAATAGCATGGAATAATGCAACAACAATCATAACTAGCATGAATCAGTAAAACAAAGTCAAATAGCATGGTATACTAACAGTACAAATGAATATGTCAAATATAATGTCATATGGCAACTAAAAGTGTCCAGTAACAGTAAGCTCAGTATATCAGTGTAACAGTATAACAGTATCAGTCCAACAATATCAGTCAAACAATATCAGTCTAACAGTGTAAGTCTAACAGTATCAGTCTAACAGTATCAGTCTTGTGTTCTTACAGTCTTGTGTGTATTACTAGCTAGGTAGCACTTCATGCGCCCCATATTATAACACATAGTTACTACAACAAACAGTTTCGTTTTTAGATATCATAGTGGACCATAATGAGGCAATGTACTCAGGTATCATTAACAGTAGCAGTAGCAGTAAAAGTAACAGTAACAGTTGCAGTAAAAGTAACAGTAACAGTTGCAGTAAAAGTAACAGTAACAGTAATAGTATGGAATAGTAGTTCCCTTCCAAGTATACGTTTTCATATTTTCCACTACTAGATATTCCCTTAAGAAACCCCTGCTTGATCACTTTTATTATGGTTATCAACAGACATGATAGTTATAAAATAGTATCAAACTAACATGGTATAATCAGTATTAGGTTCAGGGAAACAATAAACATGCATAGGTGATATACGGTCACATAAACGAGCAAAACAGTGTATGTTCATATTCAGGACAGCATGACAGTACAGTTCTAAAACAGTGATTCTCTTCACTAAAGAAATCCAAATCTGAATCCGTCGAAGGATCTGGAAAATAGACTTCCACACAAATCCATCGATTATATATAAGCTATATAGTATTTCACAAAATCATAACTCAAAACTGATTTGAATCCAGAAAATATGTTCAGCCAGAAATCATTAAATCGCATTCAAAGTCAGAAAAACAGCATTAAAAATCCACAAATAAATCCAGGAAAAATCTGGGGTAATCTCCTATATGTTTAGTATCAGAATAAAAAGTTTTATAATATTCCAGAAAAATTAGTTTAGCCAACGAAAATCAGAAAACATCAAGAAACAATAGTTTGGCAAATCTGGAATTCCCAACACTGCTGTACGAAAACTATAATATCTCGCAAACCATGAAACGAAATCCAAATCCGCCAAAGAGAGATGAAAATAGAAAAAATAATATAACTTTCATATTTCATAAAAATTTTCCATACAGTAAAAGGAAATATGGTGAAAATACGATTCTTTACAGAACAGCGAGCAAAATACAGCAAGTATAGCTTTCATAAACAAGCATGAAACGGCGTAACTCATCAATAAAATCCACCAAAATTCTGGGTAATCCCTAGATAGGTATAGAAATATTGTGCAAAGTTTCAGATCAAAATAATATAATTAGGAGTAGTATCAAAACAGTTTAACCATCAAAATCATCAAGAAACGAAATCTGAAAATAAATTACACCTCTGTAGTAAAACAGCCATAACTCACTCATACGAAAACAAATTCGATCAAGGTCAGAGATTTTGGAAAGAAGACAGATTTCTTTACAATTCATGTATAATATAAAAATTAAGAATTTTGACCTTAATAGGGTCTAAAATACAAATCAAAACTGATCAACGACAAATACAGATTTTTCTTTAACAACAAAACCAACATAAATCATACGAAACATGTTCCAATCACAATCAAACATGGTATAGAGTCTACTAAGTGTCCAAACATCATGAAATAGAGTATATAACATATTCACAACCATCATATCACATGGATCTCATCAAACACATAATTTCACCTAATTATCTCACATATATGAATAGATCAAGAACGGTCAAACCTAGTTATTTTCATGTCGATTTTGTGTCGTGAAGCAACCTTGGTCAAATAGCACAACAGAGAAAAACGACATCAAAAATAACACACATACGAGTTGTCTCTAGAACCCAACTACACTATAAGCGGTATTTTTGACTTGTATCATACAAAGAAATTAGAATACAAGTTACTTGCCTTAACCGAAGACGAAACGAACACCAAGAATAACGGGAACTGATTCTCGGGCAATGAACACAACGATCGAACGAATCCCACGAACCAAAGCAACCACGAACCAAGAACCAACGATCCACACGTGCGAACTACGTGCACGTGCAAACCAAGCGAAAGAGGGAGAATGGTCGGGATGCACGGCGGCGCGGTGCTGGCCGATGTTGGCGCTGCTGCTGTTGTTGTTCCTGGCATTGGCGGACGGCAAGGAGGATGGAGAGAGAGATGGAGTGATGGATGGTGAGGTGCTCGGTGATCGGGATAGGGGTTTGTGGTGTGGTCGGGTGAGGGATGCACCGGGGGAGAGATGGTCGGATGGGTGTGTTGGACGATCGGGAGGAGGCCAGGGGGTGCGGCTAGTAGGATTGTGGGTAATGGGAATTGGTTTTAATTGGGTTCAATAGGAGTAGTAGGAATAGAATTGATCCAATAGGATAAATTTGTATAGGATTAATAATAGGATTGTAGGATTTAATTTGGCATTGGTAATCAATTAGGGATCAAACAATAGGATTGGGAATATGATGAGCAACCAAACCACCATGAGCACCCAAGGATACAAATAAAGAGAGCAAGACACAATGAAGAGTAAAAATAACAACAATGACCGGAACAAATCAAGGAACTGAAAATAAATTATAAAAGATCAAGATTGAGCCAAAAAATGAATATATATTGAAAACAACTCCAATATACGTCCAAAAAATACAAGAGAGTACAAATACTCAAGAAAGAAGAAAAATACATCAAAAATACGAAATACGAAAAACGAAAAACAGGGGTTACAGTCCCAAACAACGAGTTCAGCGCTCTGCTCGCCGCTTGAGCTCCATCAATAGCTCGTTCGCTCCAAACAATGAGTCAAGTGTTCTGCTCGCTGCTTGAGCTCCATCAACAACTCGTTGGTCCCAAACAACGAGTTCAGTGCTCTGCTCCCCGCTTGAGTTCCATCAACAACTCGTTGGTCCCAAACAACGAGTTCAATGCTCTGCTCATTGCTTGAGCTCCATCAATAACTCATTGGTCCCAAACAACGAGTTCAGCGCTCTGCTCGCCGCTTGAGCTCCATCAACAACTCGTTGGTCCCAAACAACGAGTTCAACGCTCTGCTCGGTGCTTGAGCTCCATCAACAACTCGTTGGTCCCAAACAATGAGTTCAGCACTCTGCTCGCCACTTGAGCTCCATTAACAACTCATTGGTCCCAAACAATGAGTCTAACGCCTCGGGATTCGCTCAAGCTCGACCAAATAGCTCGTTGGCTCCAAACAATGAGTTCAACACTTTAGTCTTGCTCAGGCTCCATCAACTACTTGTTGGTCCCAAACAACGAGTTCAATGCTTTGCTCGTCGCATGAGGTCTGCCGCTCGTTGATTCCAAACAACTAGTTCAACGCTCTGAACGCCGCTTGAGCTCCATCAACAATTTGTTAGCCCCAAACGACGAGTTCAATGTCTTGGTCTTTGCTCAGGATCCATCAACAACTTGTTGGCTCCAAGCAACGAGTTCTACGCTCTGCTCTCCGCATGAGCTCTGTCTATAACTTGT
The DNA here is from genome assembly GCA_017893485.1 of Hemerocallis citrina. Lineage (NCBI taxonomy): Eukaryota > Viridiplantae > Streptophyta > Magnoliopsida > Asparagales > Asphodelaceae > Hemerocallis > Hemerocallis citrina. The sequence goes on from JACEHZ010000379.1 coordinate 619,425, forward strand.
TGCCTTCGAACAACGAGTCCAATGCTCTGCCTTCCGCGTGAGCTCCATCCACTACTTGTTGGCTTTATGCAACAAGTTCAAATTTTGCTCTTCGCATGAGATCCTTCAGCTACTTATTGGCTCCTAACAGCGAGTTCGATGCCTTGGACTTCGCTTAAGATCCATCAACAACTCGTTGACCCCGAACAATGAGTTCAATGCCTTAGTTCAACACCTCAGTTTTCACTGAGAGTTCTCCCTACCAATTCGCTGGGGCCAAACAATATGTTCAAGCTCAAGTTCATCTCATAGCTCTCCCTACGAACTCGCCGGGATCAAACGGCAGTTTCTACATCAGCTCTATCTCAGAGTTGTCTCTAAACTCGCCGGAGTCAAACGGCAGTTTCTAGACCAACTCAATCAAAGAGTTGTCACTACACGCTTGCTGGGTGCAAACAGCAGGTGCAACATCCAACTCTGTCATAGAGTCCTCTATACACTCGCTGGGGTCAAACGGCAGTTCTGGACCAACTCAATCAAGGAGTTGTCCTTACATGCTTGCTGGCTGCAAACAGCAGGTGCAACATCCAACTCTGTCATAGAGTCCTCTCCAAGCTCACCGGGGTCAAACGACAGTTTCTATATCAGCTCCACCACGAGTTGTCCCTCTAAACTCGCCGAAGCCAAACGGCAGTTTCTGGACCAACTCAATCAAGGAGTTGTTCCTACATGCTTGATGGGCACAAATAGCAGGTGCAACATCCAACTCCGTCATAGAGCCATCTCTAAGCTTGTTGGGAACAAACAACAAGTCCAATACACAACTCCATCACAGAGTTTCCTTTACAAACTTCGTCGGGATCAAACAGCAGTTTCTATAACAACTCAGTCTCTGAGTTATCTCCAAACTCGGCGGGATCAAACGGCAAGCTCTACGTCGACTCTATCTCAGAGTTGTCTTGAAACTCGCCGGGGTCAAACGACAGTTTTTACAACAACTCTATTTTAGAGTTCTCTCCAAACTTGCTGTGATCAAACATCAAGCTTTACGTCACCTCAGTCCAAGAGTTATCCCTCTAAATCTGCCGAGCGCAAACAACAAGCTTGAACGTTCAACTCTATCTCAGATTCGTCTCCAAACTCGCCGGGATCAAACAGCAGTTTCTGCATCAGCTCTATCTCAGAGTTGTCTCTAAACTCGCTGGAGTTAAACGACAGTTTCTGGACCAACTCAATCAAGGATTTGTCTGTGCACACTTGCTGGGCGCAAACAGCAGATGCAACATCCAACTCCGTCATAGAGCCATCTCTAAGCTTGTTGGGAACAAACAACAAGTTCAACACACAGCTCCACCACGATTTACCTCTACAAACTCGCCGAGATCAAACGGCAGTTTCAACATCAACTCTATCTCATAGTTGTCTCTACACGCTTGCTTGGTGCAAACAGCAGATGCAATATCCCACTCGGTCATAGAGTCCTCTACAAACTTGCCGGGATCAAACAGCATTTTCTACATCAACTCTATCTTAGAGTTGTCTCTACACACTTGCTGGGTGCAAACAGCAGGTGCAATATCCAACTGTGTCTTAGAGTCCTCTCCAAACTCGCCGGGGCCAAATGACAGTTTTTGACATCGATTCTACCACAGAGTTGTCTCCACAAACTCGCTGGGATCAAACAACGAGCTTTATGCCAACTCAGCCACGAGTTGTCCCTACAAACTCGTCGGGATCAAACGGCAGTTTCTGGACCAACTCAATCAAAGAGTTGTCTCTACACGCTTGCTGGGTGCAAACAGAAGGTGCAACATCCAAATCCGTCATAGAGTCATCTCCAAGCTTGTTGGGAACAAACAATAAGTTCAGCACACAACTCGATCACGAAGTTTCCTCTATAAATTTATTGGGGCCAACCAGCAAGCTCAACACTCAATTCTACCACTGAGTTCCATCTAGATTTGCTAGGATCAAACAGTGAGCCATACATTGACTCAGTCAAAGAATTGTCTCCCCACACTCGCTGGGATCGAACAACGAGCTCTACGTCAACCCAGTCACGGAGTTGTCTCTACAAACTTGTCGGGATCAAACGGCAAACTCTAACATTCAACTCTGTCCCGGATATGCCATAACAACTTGTTGGGATCAAACAGCAAGTCTGCAAATAACTCTCCCAGCATAGCTATTTATATACATGCAAGATCCACCAATCGACATTGATGGAGTAAAAAAGCTGGGTATACACGTATAAGTATATATATATATGAGTTGTTGCATATACATGACAATATATACATATATAAAAATTTATATGCAAACCCAAGCTTAAAACAGCTCTAAAAATCCCCAAAAAGAAGCTCACAAATTCAAAGAGAGAGGAAAAGAAGATTTCGGGTTCAGTTCGGGTTCAATCCACAACCCAAAACCACTTACAAAAACCCAAACAAATCCAAGTGGCAACATAAAGGGATGTGGATCCAAACCCAAAACACCAAATCTGCTTCTTTCCTTCTTCTTCTTCTCCAAATTTTCCCGCCAAAAGCTCTGCTTTGAAAACCCCAGGAACAGAGCTCAACAGAGAGCTCTCCTCCTCCTTCGCAATGCCGATCTCGACGCTCTCAGCTCCTCCAAAACCCTCCGACATTGAGCTCCGCCACACCGAGGTCACGAGCTCCCACTTTGACGAAAGTTTCGTCGAAAGCAGAGCTCAATAATCTCCAAAAAACCCAAAAAATTCTAAGTCCATAGTTCGGCGAGAGCTCCATGGCCATAGCTCGGCGAGACGAGCGAACGCATAGCTCGGAGAAACCCACATCTCCATAGCTCGGTGAAGATCACTACTCCATAGCTTGGCAAAAACTAGCTACCATAGCTCTGCAAAAGCTCCATAGCCATAGCTCTGCGAGACGAGCAAACGCACAGCTCGACGAAAACGAGATACCATAGCTCGACGAGAGCTCCATGGCCGTTGCTCAGTAAAGCCTCGATATCCCATAGCTCGGCGAAGGAGTTAACTCGACAGAGAACGAAGCTCGACCACCATAGCTTCATAGCTCGACTCCGTAGCTCGGCGAGAGCTCGAGCTCCATAGCTCAGAGAGATCCCCGTAACTCGGCGAAGCCACGATGACCATAGCTCGGCCATAACGAGCTATCGCCATAGCTCGGCGAGAGAGTTTGACGAACTCCATAGTGTGGCGAAGTCGAAGCTTCCATAGTTCGACGGAGCTCCGAATCCCTATAACTCGACCAAGCGGAGCTAGCTCGACACTCCCAGAGGTCGACGAGGGCGTGGAAGCTCGGAAAGATCTCGAAGAATTGACAGCAGATGCATAGCTCGGCGAATTGGTTTGCCGAGCTGAGGGGTAGATGAAGACAGCCCACCACCGTCCGATCTCCACGAAATCAATGCTACCTCATGATCAACACCCAGCCATTTTCGGCCCTTGATCTTGCATTTTAGCCATCAGATCTCCTCAAAGCGCGAGTCAAGATTCGACCGCGCCTCAGATCGCTTCAAACATCGAGCCAGATCTCGATAAATCAGAAAAACCGATTAAAAATCATTTCTAATTTGAAAAATTAATTAAAAATTTAAAAAATAATTATTTAAATGCGGAAAAATAATTTTAAAATTTGAAAAATAATTAAAATTGAATTTGTTAATTATATAATTCGAAAGAGTGATTTTGAGATTGCAAAACATTCCATAAAATTCGGAGAAATCCTAAGAACTATGGAAAAATTCTCAGAAAATTTCAGAAAATTCGAAAAAATCTGAAAAAAATAAGGGAAAATCCAAGAAAATATTCACTGCCTTCAGAAGCCACAGATCAGTTCCAGGTATCTCCGAACACTCCCACTGCAATGATTATTCGCTAGATTCTAAAAATACGACGTACTACTTCCCGAAAGCCATAAAAGTCGCCTTCAAGGAGTGGGGGGCTTATGATGATGGTAAAAGTCATAGTAGATCAGAGTCGTACGATCTCTGCACGGATCTCAAAGCATCTACAGCCAGATTAGCCATCACAGGCCTATTTTATAGGCCTGGACCCACTCCGAAACATAGGCTTCTCTCAAGTCCATAAAAATTGACAGGCTAGGCCCACTAAGAGAGACACCCAGCCCAAGCTGGCTAGGAGTCAAATCTCTTATTGTAACACCTCGAATTTTAAATACCAAAAATATTCGTTTTTATATTTTTATAGTGGTGAGAATTATTTTTGAGTTATATCTTATTGTATTTTATTTTTAAATATTGATATTGGTATGAATATTTTGTTAGATTGGTGTAGATGATATATTGGAGTTTATGAGTCGAGTTTTGTGTGAAGAAATATTGTTCACTCTATTTTCTATTTTTGGAAGATTATTATGAGACAATTTTATGAATTTTACATTGTTAGTATTTTTAAAGTGTAAGAGTTGTGGGTTTATTTGAAATAAGTTGGAGATTGGGGGCTTATACGTTAATACTCCATATTAATTATATATATATAAATTTTATTTTACCAAAACACCCCCTCCCTCCTTCCTCCTCATTTTTTTTCTTTCTTTGATTTTCCCCGACCGAAGCAGCCGAACCCATCGGCTGGCTTCTCCACGCCCTAAATCCACCTCGTTACTCCGTAGTTTTCAAATTAAATCGAGGGATAGACTAATTGGAGAGTCCTCTACATCGTGGCGGAGTCTGTTTTTCTAAAGGATTTCGAAAAGGTAAACCCTAGATTTATTTATTGTATGAAATTTAGTGTGGTTAATTTATTTTGAGTAAGAGTATTATGGTAGGGAGATTAGAAGACGTTGGGGATAGATGAAGTGAGAAATTAGCAAATTCTTGGGGATTTTACAAGTTGCTAATAAATTAGGATTTTGGATTTGTAAAAGAGAATTATGTAGGTATGAATTATTTCTTGTATAATAAGGAAAAATATAGTTGAGTTATTAAGATATTTTGGGGGTGAGTCTAGTTATCGTTTGGGGGATAAAAATCCCACTGACATTAGATTATTACGTGCATCGCACGTGTATCCCAGACGTTCAATAAAACGTCTGTGTGATAGTAAGATAATTAGTATTATTGTTTTTCCGTGACTGGTTTGAATGATTTGAGCCTTAATTGCGTTGAAATTTGATAATAGGATATGTTGGCGACTTTGGATGCGGGATGGCGAGATGGCGCTTCGAGTCTTCGCGGGATGCTATGTGAGTATGATCTTTTTATTACATGTGCATAATGTGCTATGAAAATTTTAAAATATGGTTGGGTGTGTGGTGTGTGATGTGTGAAGTATATTGAATATAGAAAAATTCATAAGTATGATATGGAGTAAATTATGAGGTGTAAGAAATTAGTATATATATGTATGGGAGTGTGTTGATGCTTGTAGATAAATATTTATATGCTTCGGGGTTATAAAGATCAGAGATATGTATCTGTATATGTGATGTGTGATCTCATGACTGATGTGATAAGATAGAAAGTATGGTGTGTACGATATGATATTGTGATGCGATGATAGGACGAAGTGAATGATGTGGTGTGTGTGTAATAGGTGTGCGATAAATTGAAAGTTTGGTGTGATAAAGTGATGTGAAAATTTGCATGATGTGTGTGTGCCGTGTGGGTGATAACTGAGAATTTATGCGATAATCGATGAGATTAATGGTATGCGTATGCTTATGAATTTAATGGAGTATATGCTTTCATGTTATGTTATAACGGTCAAATTAGAGTATAAAGGACTTATATTGTAAATGAGTTATTATATAAAGGAGTTATACTGTAAAGGAGATATACAGTAATATATTATAAAGGAGTTATATTATACAGGAGATATATTTATATATGGAGTATATTATAAAGGAGATATATTATAAATGTATGCGGAGATATTTTATTAAAGGCGTTATTATATTAAAGGGGTTATTATAAAGGAGTTATATATTGCCCCAAATTATATTTGGGGAACAGAAGTTACATATATATTTATATTGCCCCAAATTTTATATTTGGGGAACATGAGTTATATTGTGAAGGAGTATATAATAAAGGAGATATGTATATGTATATAAAGGAGAATTAAATATTGCAGTGCCGCACAATCTCTCGGGGTTTGGGCTAGACCCCACAGGCCCGGAATACACCCGAGAATAGGTGTTATATTTAAATTGCCCCAAATTTTATATTTGGGGATCAGGAGTTATATATTGTCCCAAATTATATTTGGGGATGAGGAGTTTTCCTCGCTGGTATAGGGCCAGGAGGAAGACGTAGCCTCGGACGTGTAAGACTCTGTGTGAGCATCGATCCGCGTGTTATATTTTACTTTTGACTAGCCTTTTGGCTTTAGTCTTGGTTGGACAAGTGCGCAACCGTACTTTCAATCCAGCCCACAAATGGTAGATGTTTAGGACACCTGGATCTGGGTGATGTGGTGGATTAGCGGGATTGAAATGTACGGGATGGGAGGCACAGAGATCCCTGTGTTGTACGAGGAGGTCAGTTGTGTGGGCACTGAAAAGGAGAAAATATAAAGGTGTATATGTGTATTGAAAGAATGTATGTATATATAAAGATATTGATGATATGATATATTACGGAGACTATTTATAGTATGGGAGATGTGAACATACTACGGGAGATATATATGTATATATTGGCATTTGGTTTGAGATGTGATGTGATATTACCCAGACTATGTGTTTAGGGTGCGGTGAGTATTACCCAAGCTATCGGCTTTGGGGTGTGATATGTGATTTCCCAAACTATGTTTGGGATATGGAGTATATTGTGATGAGAATAAAAGTGAAGCTAATGGCATTTTGTGTTATAAAAGATATGTTAATGATGTGATGAAATGCAAGTAAATTGCCGTGTGTACTGAGATGTTATGTTTGTGTTATAAGAGATGAGTTAATATGATATTATGAGAAGAGATGCTTATGCTTATGATGTGATACGTGATATAATACAAGAAGATAAATACCTGTATTATGAGTTTGGTTATGGAAATGGTTATTTAAGAAAGTATGCTGTGTTATAAGTTGAGTGCCTTGGAATTGTGACTAGGAACTACCTGCCTGCTATTTCGGAGGAAATAGTGGGAACTACCTGCCTAGGCACAATTTTCAGGATTAATAGGTGAGTTGTTGATATGAGGCCGTTATTTCAGGTTGGAAATAAAAGAGAAGTAAATTGAAATATGTGTTATATGGGAAAATGAAGGTAAGTTATATCTATGATGGGTTCGATGAGAGTGGAGGTGATGATGAGCATGATGATGTATTGAGAGTGAAAAGAAGGTAGTTGTAAGGTATGATGAGAGTAGAAGTGATGTATTACGAGACGTGATGGCATGTATTATAAGAAATGATGGAATGCGATGTTATGGGATATGAGAATGAGAAAGAGTATGAGCTGTGAGTTTGTAGATGCAAATGAATGGTAAATGAAATACGTGGTCGAATAGTGTGAAGAAAATAAGGTAGTGACATTATGTGATTATTTGTGAAAATGAAGAAATGATGAGGTGATGGTAATTGTGAAAAGATTAGTTTTTGTGTGGGAGAATTCAAAATGAAAGGTAATGCAATGTGAGTCAATATGTTGCCTTGTAATTGAGTGTGAATTGAAGGAGTTGTATTTATATATATATATATATATATATATATATATATATATATATATATATGTATGTATACATAGTTGCATATTAATATGATGTGTTTAGTGGAGGGTGTGTAGTTATGGATACATATGTAGACGGCTGTAGTATTGCCAAGTACCTGATATAAAGTTGTATGTCGATGCTTTAATGCTCCGATTCAGGTTGAATCTTCTTCTCTTGATAATTGTAAGTTAATTTATTTTATCTATATAGTTTGATTTATTTACTAGATTAATAAATTATACTCACACCAGAAATGGCTAACCCCTTAGTGTTTGGGGGTTCGGGAGTCCTTAAACTGCCCTAGATCTCCTACTGTTACAGGTCCTCAGCAGTGAAGATGTGAGGGATAGATTGGATGGTGCGAAGCTTTTCTTTTTTTTAAATTACTGTTTAAGTTATTATGTTAAGTGATAAATTTATGATTTAAATTGTATTATGGATGTATAAGTATGTAAATGATAAAGATGAGTATAGTGTGGAGTAGTATGGTATGTTTGTGACCCGTACCCATCTCGTTGTGGGGTACCGGGCTCTGTGATAGGTTTTACAAAGATTTTTCTAAATTTTTACCTCGTTTTTCATAGAAATTTATAGTTTTTATTTGATATTTGATAATCCGTAATGAGTTTGGCCCCCAGAGCATTATATTATATTGCCTGTATGTTTCTGCTCATTTTGGCCTGGGGAGCCCGTGAAATGATTGTATGTGTTGTGAGCTACGGAATTTTGAGCAGAATTCCGTAAGCTATCTGTGTTTCGGGGCAAAATTTACAGGGAAAACTCTGCCGAAATTTTCCTTGAAATATAACTTTCTTAGTTTATGTTTAAAGTAACATAGAAATTGAAAGAATTGAGTTTGGAGTCAAAAAAAAAAAAATGGGGCGTTACACTTATCCCCTAACATGAAAGATCCAACGGTCATGATTCGATCTCTGGAATGTCTCTCAGGCCTATAAATACCCCTCCCCTCTTCAGTCACTAGGTAATCAACAATTCACCAGTTTTCACTCTCTTACTCTCTCTCTCTTTCTGGTTCTGACTTGAGCATCGGAGGGTCTGTCGCCGGGGGCCACCCCCCGGTATTTCAGGCGTTTTACAGGTCCGTCGGCTGCATCATCCTCCATCGAATTCATATCATAGGAGGTCAATCAATGATCCAGATTCATTCTCAGGAACTCTAACCTCTTTTAACGGTCAAGGCATAGGTTTGACTTTTAGTAGTTTTCATTAATTATTAACTCACTATCTGTTTGCTCCCACACCGAAATAAGCAGCAACATGTTTCATAGAACTTCTAATTAACGAAATATAGATGGCTCGATTGGATCATCTTTGCATTAAGAAAAATAAGTAAATGATAAGAGAAGAAGACATACCATATCTTAGGAAATTGCATATTTAGACATCAATATTAGAGGAACTTGTTGAATGTAAAATTTGACAGATAAGTAGATTGCGGTTTATATGAAGCAGTAAGGAGAAAATGATTCGTAGTATACTTAAACAAATTGATCAGAACTATACCTATAAGATTGTAATGCTAATGATTAGCTCATTGGCATGGAGATACTGTTGAATTTGTAACATTTGCAGTATATATTGCAAATACTTGGCTAATTCGCAACTAGAATTTTCTTTAAAAGGAGTCAAAGAGAGAACAGTTGAAAAACTATTGCTTCGGAAGCTAATTCAGTGTGGTAGTTTCTGTTGCTGCTGATTTTGGTGTAGGAGCAAATAGATGAATTTGTGAATTCTTGGAGAAAACGATAAAGCAAACCTGTTAACCTGTTGACCTTCACCAATATGTTGACTTGGTCTCTTGCCACTGCTGCGAACCTGTAAAAAGTGTGAGACACCGGGATGGATCCCGGCGACGCACCCTCCGTTGCACTTGTCAGTAATCTGAATGATTAAGCAAGAACTTAAAACTGGAAAAGTATTGATTACCTCTTAATGGTGGTGGATGGGGGGTATTTATAGTCACCTTAGGGATCAGATTAGAAATGTAATCCCTAGAAACAGATTAGGAATGTAATCTCTAATTCCCAGTGAAAGGATAGATGTGAATCAGGGCTGTTGATTAGGATTTAATCAGAAACCCTAATTCTATCCTGCCGGACCGGATTCATTTCGGGTTGGGGCCCGTACCCGGTCGAGGTGGATCCGTTCGTGGGTTATTGGGCTTTGAATAAAGACCCGGTTCCCATTTCAGACCCGTTTGCAGGTGAAATTACCGTTTTACTCCTGAGCTTTAAGATTCGTGCCCGATTTGAATGGTCTCGATTTAATCCCATTTTTAGCCATATCACGAGCCCCCCACTCATGGAGACTAAGTTTTACAGTCTTCGAGGAGTAGTTTTGTTGTTCTAATGGCGTACGAGATTTTATCGGTGTTCTTAAGGGAGTTCAGATCTTGCTCGGGGTGTAACGGTGTTATTCTGGACTTATAAAGTGCCCAAAAATATCCTCAGAATTTTCTGGATTTTTGGTGATTTTTCCAGATTTTTCTGAGTTTTTTCTCATTTTTTTGAATTTTTTATTCATTTTCAGAATTAAATAATTAATTATCGAAAATATTAATTAATTATTCTAATTGAATAATTATATTTTTCAAAATTTCAAAATTATTTTTCTAAATTAATAATTATTTTTAGAATTTTTAATTAATTTTTTTCAATTTTTAAATATTTTTTCAAATTTTTTAAATAATTAAAACAAACAAATTAATTAATTAATTAATTAAATATTACCTGGACACGTGGCACGTTTCTGAGCGTTGATCGTGATCAAATGTGCGCGCATCGCAAAGCAGATCACGTTCTGGACACGTGGCGCGTTTCTGAACGTCGATCGTGTCGTGACGCGATTTTTGAGAAGATCGGACCGCGTGTGTAGCTCGGTCGCGTTTTTCTCCAATTTCGAGGTCGGATCGCATGTTGCTCGGAGTCCGAGCTACTTCGTGCAAATTTCGCGCCGCTCGGCATCCGACCTCGAAGGTGACGCCACGTGGCAAATTTATTTATTTATTTTTTCTTTTTCTTTTTCTTCTCTCCCACCAGCTCTTTTCTTTCTCTCTTCCGCTCTGTTTCTTCGACTTGTCGTTCCTTCCCGCTTCGACATCGGCCACGCTGCCTTGCCCCCGACCTTGCACCCTCTCCGACCTCGTCTAGCGCAGTGGAGAGGTCGAGCTTGGAGGGAGAGGAGCTCGTTGGTGAATAGCACGAGCTCCTCGACCAAAGCCCTCCCTAGCTCGAATCTGTTGCTGCTAATTTTGGTGTGGGAGCAAACAGATGAATTTGTTGATTCTTGGAGAAAACGATAAAGCAAACCTGTTGACCTGTTGACCTTCACCAATATGTTGACTTGGTCTCTTGCCGCAGCTGCGAACCTGCAAAAAGTGCGAGACACCGGGATGGATCCCGGCGACGCACCCTCTGACGCTCTTGTCAGTAATCTGAATGATTAAGCAAGAACTTAAAACTGGAAAAGTATTGATTACCTCTTAATGGTGGTGGATGGGAGGTATTTATAGTCGCCTTCGAGATCAGATTAGGAATGTAATCCCTACAAACTGATTAGGAATGTAATCCCTAATTTCCAGTGGAAGGATAGATGTGAATCAGGGCAGTTGATTAGGATTTAATCAGAAACTCTAATTCTATCCTGCCAGACCGGGTTCATTTCAGGTTGGGACCCGTACCTGGTCGAGTTGGATCCGTTCGTGGGTTATCGGGCTTTGAATAAAGACCCAGTTCCCATTTCAGACCCGTTTGTAGGTGAAATTACCGTTTTACTCCTGAGCTTTAAGATTCGTGCCCGATTTGAACGGTCCCGATTTAATCCCATTTTTAGCCATATCATAAGCCCCCCACTCCTGGAGACTAAGTTTTACAGTCTTCGAGGAGTTGTTTTGTTGTTCTAATGGTGTACGAGATTTTATCGGTGTTCTTAAGGGAGTTCGGATCTTACTCGGGGTATAACGGTGTTATTCTGGACTTATAAAATGCCTAAAAATATCCTCAGAATTTTCTGGATTTTTGGTGATTTTTCTAGATTTTTCTAAATTTTTTCTCTTTTTTTTGAATTTTTTATTCATTTTCCGAATTAAATAATTAATTATCAAAAATATTAATTAATTATTCTAATTAAATAATTATATTTTTCAGAATTTTTAAATTATTTTTCTGAATTAATAATTATTTTTAGAATTTTTAATTAATTTTTTTCGATTTTTAAATATTTTTTCAGATTTTTTAAATAATTAAAACAAATTAATTAATTAATTAAATATTACCTGGACACGTGGCACATTTCTGAGCGTTGATCGTGATCAGATGTGCATGCATCGCAAAGCAGATCACGTTCTGGACACGTGGCACGTTTCTGAGCGTCGATCGTGTCGTGACGCGATTTTTGAGAAGATCAGACGGCGTGTGTAGCTCGGTCGCGTTTTTCTCCAATTTCGAGCTCGGATCGCATGTTGCTCGGAATCCGAGCTACTTCGTGCAGATTTTGCGCCGCTCGGCATCCGACCTCGGAGGTGACGCCACGTGGCAAATTTATTTATTTATTTTTTCTTTTTCTTTTTCTTCTCTCCCGCCAGCTCTTTTCTTTCTCTCTTATGCTCTGTTTCTTCGACTTGTCGTTCCTTCCCACTTCGACATCGGCCACGCCGCCTTGCCCCCGACCTTGCACTCTCTCCAACCTCGTCTAGCGCAGTGGAGAGGTCGAGCTTGGAGGGAAAGGAGCTCATTGGCGAATAGAAAGGCGAGGGGGTGCTCGGCGAGCTAGGGAGGGCTTTGGTCGAGGAGCTCACGACTTGGAGGCGAGCTTGGAGCCTCAGGAGTTCGGCCAAGGCGAACGATCGCGCTTCGGAGATGGAGCTCGGTTGAGGGAGACGAAGGAGGCGTCGGAGCTCGGCGAGGTCTGGAGCTCAGAGGTGGGCTCTATTCCCGGAAGAAGTTGATGAAGCTCTTCGTTGGAGCTCGCAGCGGAGGCGAGCTCGCCGTTGGAGCTTGGCGCAGTGGTGAGCTCGCGAAGGGACCCGCTCAATGCAGTGGTGAACGTTCGATCTCGTCGATGTGTTGGGTTTTGGAGCTCGACGACGGAGGGAGCTCGACGGTGGGTTGGGGCCGAGCTCGGCGATGTGCTGAAACGATGGGTTTGTCGAGGAAGGTGCTCGGAGCTCGGAGTTCCGGAGTAGGAGCTTGGCATGGCGAGGAGTTGGTGGCTCGGCGCTTCGACGGAGGAGCCCGATGAGCGGAGTGGAGCTCGAAGGTGGTCGTCGGAGGTGAAGCTCGGCACGGCGAGGGGTTGGTGGGTCGAGCTCGATTTTTTCTTTTTTTGTTCTGATGGGTTTTGGCGCCAGTTTGTTGAAGAAGAGGAAGGGGAGAAAACTGTTTGTTCGGGTTATTGGGTCCAAACGGGTTTGGAACCGACCCGTTAGCCCATCTCTACCCTCTCTTCACGTTCTTGTTTTGTTTGTTCGGCGATCCGAGCACGGAATTAGAGGTGCATTTTTCGCCACTTTGCAGCTCGGCAGGACAGTAGCTCGGATTGTAGATCCGAGCTACGTGGCTCGATTTGGACGGTTGATCACGATCGTAATGCGAATCACGAGACAAGAGGCTCAAATTTTGAGAAAACTATATCTTATCGTTTTGTGGAGACGTGGCAAAATCTGAGTCATCCATCAGCCAGGGTGCGAATATCTGGATGATCTGACGGTCCGAGGAGCTCGGGGGTGTTTTTTCCCAAATACGGAGCTCGGAATGCTAATTGCTCAGAATCCAGTGCCGACCCACCAGATGCTGACACATGGCCGGTCAATCGTTGACTGCCAAGTGGCACCATTTTTTTTGTGCGAATCCGAGCCGTTGATCTTGATTTGAGCACGGATTTTGAGGTAGAGTTTTTGCCCTTTTGCAGCTCGGCAGGACAGTAGCTCGGATTGTAGATCTGAGTTACGTGGCTTGATCTGGACGGTTGATCACGATCGTGGTGCGAATCACGAGACAAGAGGCTCAAATTTCGAGAAAACGATAGCTTGTCGTTTTGTGGGCGTGGCGTGATTTGAGCCGTCTAATCGAGATCTTGCACGAATTTTGGGGAGAAAGTCGTTTTTCTCCAATTTGCAGCTCGGATTGGCACTTGCTCGAATTTTTCGTTCCGAGCTACGTGGGGGGATCTAAACGGTTGATCACGATCATGGCGCGAATCTCGAGGCGATAGTTTTTGCCATTTTCTTGCTCGGCGCAGCTGTGTTGTGATCCACTTTCCCAGTGCTACGGAGGTCCGATCGGGGCCTGCAACCACTTGTTTCGAAGCTAACTCGAAGATCTACAACTTCTATTTAGGAGTGGGATGAAGATTCACCCTCCTTCATGGTCAAAATAGCCCCGCAACATCCTTATCTTCATGAAGTTGAGGAGTGTTTTGGTCTTGGGGATTTTTGAAGAGGAGCTCCACTCCTAGGGGCGGAGAAGATGTGCTAGGAAGACCCTCGTAGGAGTCATGGGAAGACCCATTCTTTGAGGTGAGTGCAAGGAGCAACTCTTGGGGGGAGTTCTAACTCGGAGCCCATCGAGAGGAAGGGCACTCGTGAGGCGAACAGAGTGAGGAACATCACAAGGCTTTAGGAGAGAGCCATTTATGAGACGAGTTTGAGAAGCAACTCTAGAAGAGAGTTGTGAGCTCGATCTGAACCGTTGGATCTCGGCGCGGATCTCGAGGCAGGCTCGATTCTCGAGAAAACACTATCTTGTCGTTTAGTGGCACTGGAGCGATTTGAGCCGTTCGATTGAGATTTTACACGAATTTTGAGGAGAAAGTCGTTTTTCTCCAATTCGCAGCTCGGATTGGTACTTGCTCGGATTCCGAGCAGCCTGGTTGTGTGATCGGGCTCAGATCGCTTGTCGCTCGGGTTTGATTCCGAGGGACGTGGAGGGTCATTTAGGAGACGAGTTTGAGGAGCAACTCTAGGAGAGATTTGTGAGCTCCAAACTCGTTGAGAGGAGGTCCGCCTTGGAGGTGAGTGGAGCGAAGAGCTTGGCTCTAGGAGAGAGCCGTTTGGGACACGGGTTTGAGGAGCAACTCTAGAAGAGAGTTGTGAGCTCCAAACTCGCCTGGAAGAGGTCCGCCTTGGAAGTGAGCGGAGCGAAGAGCTTGGCTCTAGGAGAGAGCCATTTGGGAGACGAGTGTGAGGAGCAACTCTAGGTGAGAGTTGTGGGCCCCGAACTCGTCAAGAAAAGGTCCGCCTTGGGGTGAGCGGAGCGAAAAGCTTGGCTCTAGGAGAGAGCCATTTGGGAGATGTGGTAGGGTAAAAATGGCCTGGAGGCCCCACCAGGGCCCAATACAGCTCTCACTTAAGAAAGGTAAAAATAGCATTCTGGTTCGGCCTCGAACCACCGCAGGGTCGGCGCCGAACCTCACGCTCACCACTGCAGAACTGGCCTCCTCGTCTCCGACGGGCTTCAGCGGTCCTCGGCCTCCGATCCATGACAGCTCCACGGGCCGTCCCCCCCTCTCTGGGCCTAGGGGGGATGACCTGGCACCGCCCAGGCCCTCCGATTCTCCCAGAAGCACAGAAGACCCATGATCTGCCCTGTCAGCCCCAATACCACCAAGGGCTTTGCCACATCAGCCCTATACCACTCCTGGTATTGCCACGTCAGGCCTAAACCCCCTGGGCCTTCTGCCACGTCAGGCCCATGGATTTCCGGGTTCAGACCCGGCCCCCAAGCGAATCCAAACCCGGTTGGGATTCTCTATAAATACTAGACCCTCACCCACCTTTTGAGGTAATGAATCTTTCTCTACTTAAATTCACCTAGTTATTGCTACTCTCTCACAGAGACTGACTAGATCGTCGGAGGGTCCGCCACCGGGACAAACCCCGGTGTTTCAGGACCGTCTGCAGGTACACAAGACCTCGGATCCGAATCCTCTGATCCGAGCCCAGACCTCCGAATCACCCCGAGGTCGCCACAGGTTTCGCCCGGTCAGCCAAGGGTCGTCAGACGAGCAGCATTCTCCTTCAAATACAAATTGAGTCCGAACTCACACCTGGTGCATCCACACGTCTCCCAGAAATAAACCGCATCAGGTTGGCGCCGTCTGTGGGAACTTTGCTTCAGAAGCCGACCCGAGCCCGACCATCGAGCGACCTCGACAGCCGAACTCTCATGGCCTCCAAGGGCAAGGGGGCCGCCTCCTCCGTCAACCGACGGGACACGCCCCCACCAAACACCAATGCCGGGCCACGCGCATCAAGGCACGGAGATTCCCATCAGGGATCCCGGCAGAGCGCCACCCGTACAGTCCAGCCCGACCTATGGGGAGTAATCGTCAACCGACAGATTAGCCACAGCAGGCGAAGGGCCGCTTCCAACCCGGTCCCGAACCATCCAAGACCGCCGCCCGAGGGACAAAGATCGGCACTCAGCCGCATCGGAAGGCAGCCTCCAGACCGACCACACCGGGTCGAGGGAGCCCCCGTCACTCACAAGGAGTTCCAAGACTTCCGGAGAGAAATTCTCGGGGCCCTCCGACGGACCCTCGGAGTGGAAACCCTCCGCTCCCAAACAGGGTCGGATGTCGAGACCAGCGCATCGCGCCCTTCCACAAACCAGCCAGAAGACGATGGCATACTCCTAAGACGCCTCCAAGAAATGGAGGATCGCCTCGATCATATGGGAGACGGCGACCGACGGGCGGCTCAGGGGTACAGACCTGTCCGACCTCCCTTCTCCGCCCCCATCCTCCAAGCGGAAAAACCAAGGAATTTCCGACCACCTCAGTTCGAGACCTACGACGGCGAGGGAGATCCCGCTGATCACATGGAAGGTTTCAAAACCCTCATGATGATTCACAGCGCCTCGGATCCCCTGCTATGCCGAGCCTTCCCCGCCACGCTTCGGGGTCCGGCTCGTGAATGGTATTCGAAAACTCACCCCCGGCTCCATTTACTCCTTCGACCAACTAGAAGGCAATTTCCTCGCCCACTTCGTCACCAGCCGAAAGGCGGAGAGGACTAGCGCTTCTTTACTGGGGCTCAAGCAGATAGAGGGAGAATCCCTCAGAGTGTTCGTTCGGAGATTTACCACGGAGGCGAGGTCGGTCTCCTCTCTTGATCCAGGCGTCGCCTCTGCGGCCTTTCGACACAACGTTCGTCATGGACAGCTGAAAGCTTCTCTGGCGAAGAAACCCCCCATCGACTTTCCCGATCTCCTCAACCGGGTCGAGAAATACATTAGGGCAGAAGAGGTCCTTAACCCCGAAGACACCAGGGAGGCCATCGGGAAGGGAAAGCGAAAGGTCGAAGCCGTCGAACCACCAAAGAAAGCTCCGAGGGACGCGGGGGCCGTGAAGAAGGTCCTGCCGGTCCCCCGCTTCGAAAGGTACACTCCCTTGACGCATGACGTATCCGCCATCCTCTTAGAAATCGAAGACAAAGGCATTGTCCGACTACCCCCCCGATCTAATAACAACAAGAATCGAGATCAACGCTTCTACTGCCGCTTCCACAGAGATCACGGGCACGAAACCGACCAGTGCCGGGCCCTGAAAGACGAAATTGAGGAACTCATCTCCAGGGGGTACCTCCGAGAATTCACCCAAGAAGTCCCGCGGGATCGACGAGATACTAGGAACCGGAGGTCCTCGCCTCCGAACCCTACCCCGAACCACATCCAAGGTCGGGATCCCTACTCCGAGGGAGCCACAGATACGCCCTTCATCTTGCACTGTGTCCACGGAGGGCCGATGGGAGGAGATTCAAACACTTCCCGAAAAGCCTTCATCCGGGAGGTGAATGCTGTCCACGACAGTCCCTCGCCCAAGCTACAACCGATGCCGGTCTCCTTCTCAGGAGAGGGTCTCGAAGGCGTTCGCCTGCCCCACTGCGATGCCCTCGTCATTAATCTCCACATGGCTAATTGTGAAGTTCGCCGAACCCTCGTCGACAACGGCAGCTCGATTAACATTCTTTTCCTCGAAGCCTTCAAGAATCTCAAGCTACCTAAAGGCAAACTCAAGCCGGCCGGATACACCTTGCATGGGTTCTCCGGCATCCCTGTCCTGATAGAAGGGATTGTCACCCTCGACGTTACCGCAGGATCGGCTCCTGTCAAGAGGACCGAGTCCATGGACTTCATGGTGGTCAACGTCAAGGCGGCTTACAACGCCATACTCGGTCGACCCGGACTATGCTCCCTCCAAGCGGTGCCTTCGGCTTACCATCTGAAACTCAAATTTCCCACCCCGTAAGGAGTCGGCACCGTCCAAGGTAGCCAAGAAGCAGCACAATCGTGCTACATGACCACCGTCGGGGGAGGTGTGTTCTCCCTCGACGCGGTCGAGTCCCAACCTGAGAGGGACGACCCTGCTTCCAAACTGACACCGAGCGGGAGGAGACCCCCGTCGAAGCCAAGTACCTAATGACACTCCTCGAGGGACAAACATAGGCTCTAGCCTGGCTAAATGTAGACCCGTTTTTGTGTAAACACTCTTATGTACAGGACCATCTTAGCGGCCCTCCTTACCTTATGCAAAAGAGGTCTCTTTTTGTTAAAATCCTAACGCCAGATAATAAGATCGGCGCCTAAGTCCTCACTCCGGTATCGTCCCCAACACCTCGGTAGGCTCCAACCGAATCCAAGCTGAGGACTCCCTAGGGCCCCACTTCGACCCCTCGCGGATCGGTGGACTCTCCCTAAAAAACCACCATCGTTCACTACACTACTAGCCGAAGCAAAGAAGGAACAGTATTCTTTATTCGTACCCTTCTATTTTCATCCCAAGAAAACAAACGAAGACCGTTACAGGACCACCCCACTCATCTCAAACTGAAGGAAATCGCCATCTTAGAGCCCCTCGGGTCCGCCGGAGGGCGGGATTACTTCGAACAAGCGGCTAAAAAATCCCCCTGCTCATTAGGATGGTCCTGGAACTCAGCCACGGTCGACTCCCCAGCCACGGAGCTCTGGGCGTCACCTGGTCGCGTACGCTGCAACAGCAGCAGCGCAGAGGGAACACCCTCCGCTTGCCGACCCACCGAGGAAGACGCAGAGGCACCCAGCATAATATTACAACGATGTATCTCCATTTCTTTCTCCGCAGAGACATCCCGAAGTAACCTTTCAGAAGCGGGCCTCGGTGCCGAGGCACCCAACACCGCCTGCCCAAGGCTCGCACCGCCGAGTCCCCAATCCAGCATCGCCTTCCTCAGCCGGCTCGCCTCCTCGCTTAAAGCTTCAGACTTATTCCAATAAAAATTCAAAGCCGCGTCAGTGTCACGGGCCCCCCTTCGGTGGCAGACCAACGCGGCCTCCAGGACCTCAACCTTGCTCCGGAGCCACGCCACATCGCAACGTCGGGGGTCCTCTTCGGGAAGGGGAGCCGCAACCTACAGGAAAACCAGCCAACCCAATACACACACGCGAAAAGGTTCAGAAAAATCCGAGTTCAAAACACTTGGCCGGTCAAAAAACTTTTTTTTTCCCTATAAATTTAAGTACTCTTTACAAAAAAGGTGGTGGCCAGTCCGCGGGAGGCAAATACAGTCAAGAGAAGGAGAAAAGAAAGACAGAATAATACAGCTTATCGTCCCACCTCAGCGTCGACTGACGGATCTACAGATGGATCGGCCGGCGGGTCGAGAGCAGGCCCTCCTTCGCCAGGAGTCTTCGACATCCCCTCAATCTCCATGTCGTACTCAAAATTGGACAGGTCGATGGTCGGATAGAAGTGCCTCACATGGCTGAGGGCCTTCGCATAACATGTGTCCTGGGCCTTGATCACCATCATCTGGCCCGTAATCGTCACTTCTTCCTTCTCCTTGACGAACTTCTTCTTCAAGGAGGCCACCTTCTTCCCCCACTCCGCATCCTTGGCCTCGAGCTCGAGCTTCATCTGCTGCTCCCTCTTGTGCGAACCCTCGAGCTCGATCCGCAGTTCCTTCATCTCCCGCTCGCTCTTCTCCGCCCGAGCTCGCTCTTGTGCCAGGGACGCCTCGTAGAGGTTCTTCATATTAGCCCCCTGCATGCAAGCCTGCGACCAACGAGCGCAGATAAAGAAAAAGACTTCCGCAGAAAAAATTGACAAGGAGAATAGGGTCGACGGAATTACCTGCACGAGGGCCTGCGCCAGACGCGTGAATGTCACTTCCACGGGCTCACCCTCCATCACCTTGCGGTCACGAGGGGTCGCCAACTTCTCCACCACCTCGACGGCCTGGGCCTCGTCGGTCAGACGGTCCCCCGTCCGAACAGACCAGTCCGGAGCCCACCGCTGCCGCAGCAACTCCGCCACCGGGTCCTCTTCCTCAACCTCGACCAAGGGACCTTTCCCCTTGTCAAGAACGGAGGCCCTCACTAGGATCTGGCCCTTCGAAGCAGCCGCCCCCTTGCTCGTCTCCGAGCAAATCCTCTTGGTCCCCGATTCGGGCTGGACCTCAGAAATGACTAGGGGCGACCCCCTTAGCCTCTTCGCCGCCTCCTCCTTCTTCTCTGCATTTTCCTTCCTCATGGCGAGCCTCTTTGCCTTGATCGATGCTTCGTCCATATCTGCAGAAAAAGCCATTAACAGCAATGAGCAAGAAAGTACGAAAGGACCGAAAGAAAAGAAACAATTACATACACATGACGGCCGGGCTCAGTCCAACGCTCGCCAAGTTGGCCTCCGTCACCTTCGTCCAATCAATACTGGGTGACGAACGGAGGAGCTCGACAAACCCCCACTCCTCGGCCGACAAATCCCTCGGCCTCGGCGCTTGATAGTTCGGTTTGGAGTGATTCCATCGAGTGGGAATGTCCCAGGGCTCTTCACTCCGGATCACCAGATATTTTTTCTTCTTCCATTCCTTGATGGTGTCCGGGTGACTGTGAACGACCTTACCCTTACTCCGGGGAGAGATGTAGTAAATACCCTCGGCCGCCGAGCTGATCATCAACATCGCACGGAACACATTCAGCCTCAGGGGTACCTTCTGTTCCTCGCACATCAACACAAAGCAGATAATCTGCTTCCAAGAGTTCGGCCCGTACTGCATGGGGGCCAAGGAGGCCCATTTCAGCACATCCCGAACAAACGGGTGAACTGGCAACCTCAGCCCGGAGATGAAAGCGTCCACTGGGAAGACGCAATACCAAGCAGAAAGGGGATCGGTGGGGCACAGAGTAGAGCTCGGCAGCAACAATTCGTAGCCAGGCCCTATGTGATACGCCAGCTGCAGAACCTCCAAGTCCCCGCCCTCCAAGACAGTCGGGATCGCGTCCATCATCACCCTCCTCCGACTCGGCGAAGAGGGCTGCACACCGAAGAGCTCCTTGTCAGAAAGATCATCGGGATACTGACGGAAAGGCTTCGGCTGTACGGGCGAACCTGTCATCAGGTTGCGGAAAACAGGTGCCTGGCTCGAACCCCCAGTCCTCGACCCCGCCTTCCTCGAGGCCCTCTTCCTCTTCTTGGCTCGCTCCGACGAGGGAGGAGGTAAGGGCCCCAGGCCTGTCGGCGTGAAACTCGAGCCCGCACCCTGAACGGTGGATCTCCTCATCATGTCGCCCTCGCCCTCCTCCTCCTCGGAAGACAACTCCAGTACCTGGATGTCGTCCGAACTATCACTGGTTTCCTCCGACTCGCTACTCTCCACCACGAAGGGACGTCGGGAGCGGGACGGCCTCATCTTGTGTACCACCTCCCCCTCACCTACTGGTTCCTCCCACGAAACTGAATCGGAAGGCTCCACAGCGTGCACCGACTCCTCCTCAAGCACGGGCTCCTCCCACGACGTCGATGTGGAGGCGCGCTTCACTTCACCCCTGGACGTCGACGCTGACGAGCCGGACTGAGCCCTATCCATCTGTGCCTAAACCAAAAGAACTTACCAACTAACCGGGGGACGCTTCGGAAAGACGAGCCTAGTACAGCTAACTACAAGAACGAGCGCTGAATGGTTGGAAGATTTTTCAAGAAAGAAAGCAGCAAGAAAGAAGTGGGCTAGAAAAGGGGAGGGGGGAATACTTATAAAAGATAAGAACGGCTCCTCGACTTCCGCAATTACTATTCACCGATTGACGTACAACTGCCGCCTGGAAAAACGCGCCACATCCTCGAAGCGTGCGCTGCTGACGTCATCGGGTGCCAGGCTGGCGGCCAGACTCAGAGGTCGGTTCGGATAGAGTATGCGACGGAGAAAACACTTTACATAAGGTTTAAGGCGCCGTCCTTCGACAGACGCCCCGGGCTCCAGCATTCGATCGGTTCCCCTCTCATCCCCGAACAGCTTGGGGCTTACAGCCTCGGGTTGGTGCCGAAACCCCAAACTGTTTGAGGGTGGGACAGAAACCACCATCGCCTGGAGCCCTATCGGAAGACAGAGTGGCTAACCCCTGGTCGGAGGCAACCCCTCTATCTGAGACTCTTCAGCCCCAATACCGGAATACGGTTGGTGCCCCTCCCGTCTGGTTCTCTCTCGGGCCAAACAACCATGTCAGGGTCTTCTGACCCGAAAAAGGATCCAGACGGCACATCCACCACCAATCTGAGGCTCCTTTTCTACCAGTACGGATTTCGGCCGTTAACCCTCTCACCCTGATCTCCCCTGGATCTGGCTACCATATCAAGAGCCATCAGATCCAAGAGAAGATCGGGGCGGCAGAGTAACCACCTCTCCGACACCGCCAGGGTCGAAAATTTTTGCAAGAGACAGGCGCCCGCCGAAGCAGACACCTCCGATGGCCAATAGACCACCCCTGCTGTGATCAAACCCACTGTGGGGGGAGAGGTATTTATAGCCTCCCCCATAGACCAACCATTATGACACGGGGAAAGCCAATCGACGGAAGCCCATGCGCTATCTGCATTTATCAGGCGGCGCCATTAATGCCCCTAGGAAATTGGACCATCACACAGATTCCGGAGAGCCTTCAATGCTCCGCAGGAACGGCGGGCTACCCCAGCTCAAAACGCTCTAGGGCATGACAGCTCGATATCACCCTGGCCGACCCGTAATCCCTCGCCAGCTCAAGGTCAAGTCTAGCACCAGGGTAGTCTTCCCAGGAAAGCTCCACGGCTCGCCATCGCCCTTGCCGACCCGTAATCCCTCGCCAAGCTCGAGGTCAGGTCTGGCACCAGGGTGGTCTTCTCAGGAAGGCCAACGGCTCGCCATCACCCTTGTTGGCCCGTAATCCCTCGCCAGCTCGAGGTCAGGTCTAGCACCAGGGTAGTCTTCTCAGGAAGGCTTCGCGGCTCGCCATCGCCCTTGCCGACCCGTAATCCCTCGCCAAGCTCGAGGTCAGGTCTGGCACCAGGGTGGTCTTCTCAGGAAGGCCAACGGCTCGCCATCACCCTTGTTGGATCGTAATCCCTCGCCAGCTCGAGGTCAGGTCTAGCACCAGGGTAGTCTTCTCAGGAAGGCTTCACGGCTCGCCATCACCCTTACCGACCCGTAATCCCTTGCCAAGCTCGAGGTCAGGTCTGGCACCAGGGTGGTCTTCTCAGGAAGGCCAACGGCTCGCCACCACCCTTGTTGGCCCGTAATCCCTCGCCAGCTCGAGGTCAGGTCTAGCATCAGGGTAGTCTTCTCAGGAAGGCTTCACGGCCCGCCATCGCCCTTGCCGACCCGTAATCCCTCGCCCAGCTCGAGGTCAGGTCTGGCACCAGGGTGGTCTTCTCAGGAAGGCCAACGGCTCGCCACAACCCTTGTTGGCCCGTAATTCCTCGCCAGCTCGAGGTCAGGTCTAGCACTAGGGTAGTCTTCTCAGGAAGGCTTCACGGCTCGCCATCGCCCTTGCCGACCCGTAATCCCTCGCCAAGCTCGAGGTCAGGTCTGACACCAGGGTGGTCTTCTCAGGAAGGCCAACGGCTCGCCATCACCCTTACCGACCCATAATCCCTCTTCATCTCGAGGTTCGGTCCGGCACCAGGGTACTCTTCTCAGGAAGAAACAACAGCTCGCGTCACCCTTGTCGACACGTAATCCCTCGTCATCTCGAGGTTGGGTCGAGCACCAGAGTACTCTCCTCCGGAAGATTCAACGATTTGCCATCCCATTTTCACGACCAGGAACACTCCTCCCAGGCTAGCTCCCGCACCCCCGCAGGAGTGGGGGGCTTGTGTGGTAGGGTAAAAATGGCCTGGAGGCCCCACCAGGGCCCAATACAGCTATCACTTAAGAAAGGTAAAAATAGCATTCTGGTTCGGCCTCGAACCACTGCAGGGTCGGCGCCGAACCTCACGCTCATCACTGCAGAACTGGCCTCCTCGTCTCCGACGGGCTTCAGCAGTCCTCGGCCTCTGATCCATGACAGCTCCACGGGCCGTCCCCCCCTCTCTGGGCCTAGGGGGGATGACCTGGCACCGCCCAGGCCCTCCGATTCTCCCAGAAGCACAGAAGACCCATGATCTGCCCTGTCAGCCCCAAATACCACCAAGGGCTTTGCCACATCAGCCCTATACCACTCCTGGTATTGCCACGTCAGCCCTAAACCCCCTGAGCCTTCTGCCACGTCAGGCCCATGGATTTCCGGGTTCAGACCCGGCCCCCAAGCGGATCCAAACCCGGTTGGGATTCTCTATAAATACTAGACCCTCACCCACCTTTTGAGGTAATGAATCTTTCTCCACTTAAATTCACCTAGTTATTGCTACTCTCTCACAGAGACTGACTAGATCTTCGGAGGGTCTGCCACCGGGACAAACCCCGGTGTTTCAGGACCGTCTGCAGGTACACAAGACCTCAGATCCGAATCCTCTGATCCGAGTCCAGACCTCCGAATCACCCCGAGGTCGCCACAGGTTCCGCCCGGTCAGCCAAGGGTCGTCAGACGAGCAGCATTCTCCTTCAAATACAAATTGAGTCCGAACTCACACCTGGTGCATCCACACGTCTCCCAGAAATAAACCGCATCAGGAGACAAGTTTGAGGAGCAACCCAAGGAAAGAGTTGTGAGCTCCGAACTTGTTATTTAAGTGAGGTTCAACGGTTGTGGGAGCAGTTCCGAATGGCGAACCACTTCTTACCCGCTTATGAGCGAGTAATTTGAAGCGGAATCGAGCCAAATGTTGGACTCCGAACTCGTCGTTTGAGAGTGTCAACGGTTGTGGGAGCAATTCCGAATGGCGAACCACTTCTTACCTGCTTATGAGCGAGTAATTTGAAGCGGAATCGAGCCAAGTGTTGGACTCCGAACTCTTCGTTTTAAGAGGGGGTCAACAGTTGTGGGAGCAATTCCGAATGGCGAACCACTTCTAACTCGCTTAAGAGCAAGTTATTTGAAGCGGAATCGAGCCAACTGTTGGACTCCGAACTCGTCGTTTAAGAGAGAGTCAACGGTTGTGGGAGCAGTTCCGAATGGCGAACCACTTCTAACTCGCTTAAGATCAAATTATTTGAAGCGGAATCGAGCCAAGTGTTGGACTCCGAACTCGTTGTTAGAGCTTAGTAAGTTGCGGGGGTAGCCATGTAGAAGAAGCTGGATTCCGAACTCACCATTTAGCGAGTCGCGACTCGAAGAGATAGAGATGAAGCAAGAGTAATAATTTTCAATGAAAAAATGTAAAGTTTTATTGAGATAAACTAAGTGGCCGCTTCAACAGGGCGAACCATTATTACATGCTATTGGCCGGGTTACAAGCATCAGCCTTATTGAAAATCTAGATCCTACTTCTACATAAGGTGAAGAGCTCTTGGGAGGAGCTGGGAGGTTCTGAGTCTTGAAGCTCGGCAGGCCTTTCTGTTCGTTTGTAGGCTCCTCAGGGGGGAAGCTCGGCCCCCTCTTTTTGGATGAACTTGGTCAGGTGTCCCCGCTGTATGAGTTCTTTGATCTCCTCCTTGAGAGGCCGACAATCATCTGTGTCGTGGCCGTAGTCCCTGTGAAAGCGGCACCACTTATTCTTGTTCCTCTTCTTGCCAGGGGTATTCATTCTAGGGGAAGTGCAGAGTAGTCCATCCTTGTCTACCTCCATAAGAACTTCTGATATATTAGCAATGAGGGGGGTGAACTTCTCAAAACGAGGAGTCGGGCGGCACTGGCCGTTGCCGTCCTTCTGGGATTTTTGGGACCCCTCTTCGCTTGTGCTCTTCCGTTTGTTCCCGGGAGATGTCTCCTCAAGAGTACGGGGGTTGAGAGCCTCTTCCGCTCGTATGTACTTCTCCACCCTAAGTAGGAGTTCTGAGAAGTCCCGATGAGTTTTGGCAAGGGACGCCCTGAGGTTGGCATTAGTGACGTTGCGCTCGAATGCGACAGAGGCTACTGATTGATTAAGGGAGGGAATGGACCGGGCTTCGGCGGTGAAGCATCGAACGTAATCCCTTAGGCGTTCACCCGTTTCTTGGTTGAGGGTCACCAGAGATACACTTGTTTTCTCGGCCCGACGGCTACTCACGAAATGAGTAAGGAAGAGCCCTTCGAACTGATCGAATGAGAAGATGGAGGCCGGGGCGAGTCGAGAGTACCATTCTCTCGCAGACCCCTTCAACGTGGCAGGGAAGACCTTGCAGGGGAGGGTGTCTGAAGCATGGTGGATCATCATGAGAGTTTTGAAACTCTCTATGTGATCCACGGGGTCCGACTCCCCGGTATATGACTCGAAGTGAGGCGGCTTGAAGTTTTCTGGGATGGGAGCCTCCATGATGGTGCGGGAGAATGGAGGTCTGCTCGGGCGGAGGTTTATTGCCCGTTGCTCTTCTTCCTTGTCAATTCGGCCGAGGCGCCTCTTCATCTCGTGGAGATGGCGGTAGACCGAGTCTTCTCTTTGATCATATCTTGCTGAGCTCCGAGACTCATCTTCGTACGAGGATGGACTGGGGCTACGGCGATGGTAGCTTGGAGAAGGACGATGACTGAGAGTGTGAAGGCAGTGGCTCCTAGCTGGCTCATGTGTAGGTGGCCTCTGGTCATTCTTTGGGGCGATATTGAGGGCCCTTAAGACTGTCGCTTGGAAGTCTTGAAGATCTGCCCTTGTGACTGGTGCCTCTCCAGCTTGGCGGTCCCTATGTGTGGCTCGGCTTACTGGAGAATGAGTTCTCCACCGATGACGCTGAGGGGACTCTCTTTGCCTCCTCGGGAGAGGGAATCTTCTAGTCCTCGGTCGTCGGGGGGTTTGGATTCTTGAAGCCCCTGGGTGCTCGGGTTGATGGACCCCACCAAGGGCTCGCCATCCATTCAGGCGAGTCCTGAGGTCGACCCCCTTTTGGCATTCGGCAATGACTTGACGAAGATCCCGCTTGGGAGGGTTTTGAGAAGCCAGGGATTCAACTGAAGGATTGGGACCCATGACTTGGTCATGAGGAGGATGTTGCTTCGGACGACTCTGACTGGAGCCCCCCTGGGCAGCCCCCCGAGATCCTTGAGGGGCCTGTTGAGTAGGAACACCTTGAACCGGAGGAGGGAGAGGGGGAAGAGAAGTGGTTCTTCGGTTGGAGACCGCTGTCTTCCCCTTCTGTTTTGGATGCATGGCTTGAAACTAGTATCGTTGATGAAGTTAGGCCAGGTTGCTTTTTCGGTTCCCACAGACGGCGCCAATCTGTTGCTGCTGATTTTGGTGTGGGAGCAAACAGATGAATTTGTGGATTCTTGGAGAAAACGATAAAGCAAACCTGTTGACCTTCACCAATATGTTGACTTGGTCTCTTGCCGCTGCTGCGAACCTGCAAAAAGTGCGAGACACCGGGATGGATCCCGACGACGCACCCTCCGACGCTCTTGTCAGTAATCTGAATGATTAAGCAAGAACTTAAAACTGGAAAAGTATTGATTACCTCTTAATGGTGGTGGATGGGGGTATTTATAGTCGCCTTAGGGATCAGATTAGGAATGTAATCCCTAGAAACAGATTAGGAATGTAATCCCTAATTCCCAGTGGAAGGATAGATGTGAATCAGGGCTGTTGATTAGGATTTAATCAGAAACCCTAATTCTATCCTGCCGGACCGGGTTCATTTCGGGTTGGGACCTGTACCCGATCGAGGTGGATCTGTTCGTGGGTTATTGGGCTTTGAATAAAGACCCAGTTCCCATTTTAGACCCGTTTATAGGTGAAATTACCGTTTTATCCCTGAGCTTTAAGATTCGTGCCCGATTTGAACGGTCCCAATTTATTCCCATTTTTAGCCATATCTGTTTCGTAATTGCAACTCTTTAGCTTGTTTTTTATAGAGAAAAAGTGAAATATAGTCACTCAGTTTCATTAATAATAAGTTAATAAAACAACCCAGAAAACTGGGCAAAATACAAAGCAAATAAAACGGTACAATAAATAACACATGTTACCTCCAACACACATTAGAAGGTGATACCAAAAGTAACAACACGAAAAAGTAAAAGGAGGACAATCCAAACCTACTGGGTCTTTCCAACATGATCATGGAGTATGGGAGCTTCAGACATGCCTGACCAAACACAACCACCTCCTCGTCGTACTCCTCAACCTGGAAGCTCTGGCAATCTTCCCTCTCGAACCCGACACTACTGCCATAGCACAAAGGATATGTGATGCATAATTAGTACTAGTCCCATGATAATAAAGGTTAATCCTAACGAACCAAAGATCCCCAGTCATGGCGTCATATACAAGGCATCTCAAATCTCCCTACTGTCGGAACACATCATTGGTCTCATCTATGGGTTGGCCTTAATGAGTGATCTTAGTTTCTCTCTTGCCAACTCCCAACCTCCAATCTTGTTATGCAGAGTCGCATTTCGGTCCATATCGTTGACCGCTAGACCACAAGTATTAGCAAGATTGAATATTTCACCGTTAGTCATAAAATTGTAAATGGAGGTTAACATATCCCGCGTTCCTCCACCGTCGATCTTAGCCATCTTGGCTGCAGCCGCAATCTCCAGGTAGTCATCTAGGGACTCCTCATGATTTCTCTTTTCAATCTGATGCACATGAACACCTCTATTCCTTTGTTGTGACTCTGGCAAAGTCTGTGAATAACATGCAACCGACTCGGGAAAAGTGGATGAGACCATGTCTGGTGTAGAACCAAGCTGAGGTGTGCCCAGTACTACTTTCTCCGATTATGAGTCGATTTCCCAGTACTGCTCGTTGTCCTCTTCCTCACTATTAGGCCCGGTTGGGGAGTTTGTCCCCGTCTTGGGCCTATTTATTAAAAAGAATCAGGCCCAAACATTTCAAAACTACTTTCCTCTTCCATCAGCATCATCTATTCCCAATAAGATACCTTTGGACCGGACCCCATCGTAGGCCCATCGATCCGAAGTGCTCCCAAACCCACCTTTGCACTGGGGTTACTGGTAGTGGCCTCATCCTAGGCCCACTCGTCGCAGCTCTGTCAATCTCATTAACCCTGGGGGAGGTTGGGGTAATCGTCCGTGATCCAGTAAAATTATCTGAAATAAGAGAGAGTGATTTTGATCTAGGAATATTCTTGGGCCCAACTTGGCCCAATAGCCCCATTCATTTCGTTAATAATAATTCCCGTCTTCTTATTCCTCCTTGTTTCGATCTTAGCATACGCCACGTGGCTTTTTTGTGTTTGTAGGTGCCTTTACACCACGTCGTGACTGCACCCATCTTCTTCTCCCAATCTTTTTCTTCGCCAGTAAGAAAAGTTCTTTGTTTCTTCCCCGTTTCGGTCTCAGTCTCCGATGGCTCACGATTTGAGCAAACGTCATTCAATGTTTCCATCTTCTTGTTCTTATCCTTGTGAATTCCGTCCTTATTCTTGTCTCCTGCCTCTCCCCTTTTTTGAAAAGCACTTTGAGTTTCCCCCAACTCTAGCATCACTGGCTCTAGAATTGAGTTATTGCCCTGATTGGGTCCCTTCCTCTTGTACTTATCAGATGGATGTTTGTTGTTGGAGGGTACAATCTTGCTGTTTATTTGGAATTCAACATTTTCTAGAGTTGGTGAGTTCGCCTCTTCGAAACGAAACACACGTCCTTCAACAGTTACCTCTCTTCTTTGAATCTCTGATTCCTCAAAAGCATCATCTCCGCTTTGGTTCTCGGACTCCTTGAATGCTTCATCTCTTGGACTTACGAGCTCCTCAAAAAGCCCCCTCTCCCTTTTCCTCGCTCGTTTCTACCTCCTTGTTCCTTTCTTCACAAAATGTACTGAATCATTTTTCTTTATTAGCCAGATACTCTTCTTGCTCTTTTCCATGAAAGCTCATGGGAATACTAACTCTTGTTCTTTCTCCGACACTGTCGATCTTGGAATCATAACCGCGTCATGATCTGATATTTGGCCCTCTGTGGACGCGACCCTCTTGGCCATTGATTACGGAGCTTGGGGGATCAACTCTTCACCGTTGCCCTTTTGAATTGAAGCTAGGGATTTACTGCTGCTTTTTTTTTGGGGGGGGGGGGTGTTGATGGCGATGCCTATCCCTTCTCCGGTAGGCGGCTCCGGCACCTCCGAAGCCACCCTGGAGTGAAGGGAGAGGCGGAGAAGGTAGGTTTCAGTGGGTGTGAAACATTTGATGAATCTAGGCATTGCAGTGCCGACACCAGGTTTGATCTTCTCAAGGTTTTAGGATCAAGATCCACAACTGTTCCAAAATTATGAAACCATTTCTTCTTTTATAGCAGCCTCTTTATTCCAGCAATGGAACGGAGCATTGTGGATCCCAATCCAGTAGCAATCACCGATGTGTAGCTCTGCTCCATAAGCAGGGGTCCATTGATTGAAATTTGGCTCTGAAGTTCCCAAAATTCACCATGGCCAAGTTGGTGACTTCATCGATCAATTTCTCCGGTGGGGGGAAAGAGACAATGAACTGCAATTGGCATACCTTCTTGACCACCCATTCACGGTGACCCCTCACGGGCCACCATTGATTGAGTGTGTCAAGAACTTGGTTCTCTGAAGGGCAACCTGAACTGATTTTTACCATCGCGCACCATTTACTTGTTGGATATATATGTATATTCTCACTATATGAATAATATTATGTGTAATATTATTCTATGGGTATCACGCGTGTTACACGTACTAACTGTATGAATATTATGTGTTACACGTACTAACTGTATGGATATCAGAATGCGGGTTGAGTGGGTTGAGAACCCAGTACCCAAACCAGTATTTATATCCTATAAATACTGGCTTGTGATTTTAGTCTAGGTATTTCAATCTTGATAACTAGGGTAAATACCCCAAGCACCGTAGTTTAGGATATTAACCCTACTTCTATTGATATCATCTCATAATCTCTAACATTACTAAGCCAAGCTTCATCTTGTCTGATAACAGCCAGACTGTTAGATAGGCGGATCAATCGTCTTCCCCGCATAACTAATCACTGTTCTACCTCAATGTTTGCAACCACATTCATGCAAACATACAAATAGTGGCCCCATTTAAGGAATTTCATACACCTGACCTCTGTTTTCCACTCTGCTCAATAGTGCCCTCTTTCCCCACAATTGAAGTGTACTGATTGGATAATTACTGCCTGATGGTTGGGGTTATCGGTGGGAATGTATTTGGGTTTTGATAGGAGGGGATGGGTGAAGGTGTAGGGAATGCTGAGCATGATGAGGGTGTATGTTTGCAGGATGGGTGCTGGATTTGTGTAGCTGGTGATGTAGTTATTGGGGTTTATGAGGGTGGAGTTGTTTGTGGTTAAACTGTTGATTTTGGTCGTATGGATGAGTTCTATGCTGGAGATGTTGTTGCACCTGCTCTTGGTATCTGAAGCCCCATTGCCTGTGATCGCTCCTCTTTCTAAGAGAGTGACGATAGTCTATGGGGGGCTCCTCTTACGCTCGAAGTGGCCTGTAGGAGGGCCCTCTCTATGGGTCTGGCCTCTTTGAGGAGGTAGTGGGTTGCTGTGATGATTATCATTGCTCCAAATATGCCTGTGATACGCACTACGGTGTGCACACTTGGTGAAGCGATGGTGTCTGAGCTCCCAGGTGCCCGTTTCTCGGGGATTACGCCAAAGTTTGGGGTGGTTGATCTTGATGGCAGAGGCTTCAGGTGTCAATAGTGGTGGTGTAGCATCAACAGCAGCAGGTGGAGGGGGGAAGCATTCACCATAGCAGTAGATGTTGGTGGTGAAGCCGTAATCGTTGGGTGTGGTGGAGGAGCAGTAGGGAGGAGCTAATTATCTGGCTGACCTGTTTATTTAGAATATTTGTCGAAATGATCCAGTTTGAAAAATATTTATCAATAAGGCATAGTTCTTAGTTAAATTTTTATAGGCTAAATTTGAAAAAAACCCTTTTAAACTATTCCCTTTATACAGAAAACCTATCTGAACTTTTTTTTTCAGCAAAAAAATACATTCAATTATGGTAGCAAAAAATTTCAATGAAGTATATTTTCAAAAAACCACATTTAATTTTTATGCTTGTATTAGACAACCCCATTCATTTTTGCAAGTTGGTTCAGAAAACATCATGCATATTTCTTATTATTTTCAAAAAACCTCACTCAATTTTAGCAGAAAGCTCATGCTGTCAAAGTGGATTTTTTGCAACCAAAATTAAGTGGTTTTCTGCGCAAAAAAAAGTTCAGTGGTGTTTTCTGCATAAAGGGGATAGTTCATGGGTTTTTCTCTCTTCAAATTTAGCCAATTTTTATAGTACACTTCCTATAATACTTTTTATAGGATGTGTAACCTTATATTAAATTCTATAAGTTTTTGTGTTTTAGGATAATTTCTACTTTTATTATTAAATTTTGTTTTCTATTCTATAGCTGATAAATTAGTGATTAATTTTAAAAAAATTGCAGGAATTAAGTAAAAATTAATTACTTTGAACTTACTCTGATACCAAGTGGGCGTGAAGCGTGAAATATTTAGTGAATGCATGTAAAAAGAGAGCAAAAGAGTACCATTTTTTTTCAAGGGGATAACCTTCTGTGAAATAGTATTCTTCAAAATCAATTACATTATCATTCTCCATAATATCAAAATAATTAAGCATAATTTCAAAACTTCTCGTAGACTATGATTCTGTTTCAGATAATTCACTATCCGTATCATATGGGGGTTCTTTGAGTTCTTTGGGGCCTTCCATATTTCTTTCCTCAACATGTTCATTTTCTTCAAAAAATTGTTGATATCTCCTAAATTCTCTATTTTCATAAAATAATAAAGATCTTTCAAAATAAGTTAGATCATCAATTATTTGGACAATTATATTACTAGTTTCTTCATGATTAATTTGATTTATTGTTAAATTATTACTCTCTGCATGCTAAAGAAGAATATCTTAAATTTATAATTATCATCCATGCTTGTTACTCTTTCAGTGTAATAAACATAAAAAACCATCATTCTATTACTTCCTTAATAATTAATCATTAATTCATAAATTTCCGAAGTGAGACTGAAACTAATATTATCCATTATTCTTATTTTTTTGTGATTTTGTGATTTAAAGCAACAATTATGAAATCATGAGTAGGGAGAGATTTCTAAGGATACCCTAAAATTTCAAACAAAATGGTCCATCATGCTTACGACCTACACTACAAGAAATTTGCCATATATCAAAGGATATCTGTAGTGACGGATCACTAAAACCGTGGGTATAGGCATCATGTACCTACAGATGTGTAGTAAACTGTGGGTATAGGTATCCTATAGCTTTAGAGCTTTTAATCCGTAACTATAAGTTTTACTTACTGGGTAAAACGCTGTGGGTATAGTCCGCCCCACTAAAAAAATTAAAGTTATTTATCCGATCGCCAATTAAATCTCCCAAATTATATCATTTGCCTCCCAACTTTTTCATTTCCCACCCAAATCCCAAATCCCCCAATTTACACACTTTCTCATTCACACCCATCTGGATCTCTTTCTTTCTCTCCTCTCTCTCCCGAATTCCCGACTCACCACGTCGTCGTCGTCATTCCGCCACGTCGCCGCCGTCGTCCCTATCGCACCATCGCCGTTGCTCCTCCATCGGAGATCTGGATTCTTTGAGTCGGTTCATCGGAGATGGGCAGGGCGATTTGGGTCGGTTCATCAGAGAAATGGATTCTTTGAGTCGAAACAACAACAAGGAAGATGAGAATGATAGCAAATCTGGGAGTGATCATTTGGATAATGTTTCTGGTGATGATCTTGAGTAGGAGAACCCGAAGAAGAAGAAGCGGTACCATCGTCACGCTCCTCAGCAGATTCAAGAGCTTGAATCGTATGAGTGATCTTTGCCACTTTGTTTTTTTTTTTTTTTGTTTCTTGATTTTATGTGTAGAGTTGTAATTTATGGAAAGTGATGATGTAGGCTTTTCAAAGAATGCCCTCACCCAGATGAGAGGCAAAGGAATGAACTGAGTCAGCGTCTTTCGTTGGAGCCTCGGCAGGTCAAATTTTGGTTCCAGAATCGCCGTACTCAGATGAAGGTTAGATAGAAAGAAATTATTCACATTTTTTGGGTATATATTTCTCTTGTTCCATATAGAAATTGTATCTGATTTGTTATTCTTTGTATGATTTAATATGCCCAAATAGAGAGGCATGAGAATGAACTACTGAAACAAGAGAATGAGAAGCTTCGCCTCGAGAACATGACCATCAGGGATGCGCTGAGAAACCCAATGTGCGACACATGCGGTGGGCCTGCAATCTTAGGCAAGTTATCAGGGGAAGATCATCATCTGAGGATCGAGAATGCCCGTCTGAAAGATGAGCTTGAGAAGAAAATAGAGGACCTTGTCAAACAGTGTAAACTAAAATCTAACGAGTGTTATCAGGCTTGGCTGTCATTATCAGCCACAAATGAGGAGTTAGAGAGATTGAAGATTGAACATGATAATAAACTCTTCCACTCCAAAAATCTTGGTATGTGCATATGCATATAGCTGATTTTGCAATTAGTATTTTTTCCTATATCGAATGCGAGTAGTATATATGTCGGTCTGTTGCTTGCAGAACTAACTATTGAACAACAAAAGGACAAGTTGAGAGCCATTTCAAAGCAGTATGAGCATGATAGAACGCTTTGGGATTCTGCTATAAAGGATTTAGAAGAGAAGATAAAGGTAAGAACATGCTTTGTCATTTTAATATGGTGGTAGGGGTTATACCACACTTCCCCCACTTTATTTGATGAGTATATCGAATCTTAAATTCAGGTTATGAAGCTAGAGCACTCTTTGCTTTCACAAGAAGCACATGAATGTGCCAACTCGATTCCTGATTTAAGTAAGATGTTTGATGGAGTGCAGGCATCAGGTAAAGTCAAATCCTATTGCTTTAGAATTATCTATGTAGCATCTTTCTATATCACAGCGTTCTATATCTGATCATTCTATATCATTCTATATATATCAGTTGCACAATGTGAAGATTTGAAGTTAAGGTATAGCAAAGAGGTAGCCAAGAGAAAAAAATTATATAACCAAATCCGGGAATCAAAAGGCAAGTATTAGTTGTTTCCTTCTACCTAGCTTTGTTCTTTTGAGATTTTCTTGAAAGCTTTTTTAGTTGATGAAAGTAGCTCAAACCTTAAAAATTTTATTTGCAGGAAATATTAGAGTGTTTTGTAGGTGTCGGCCATTGACGAAGGAAGAGACCTTATCAGGGGACATGACGGTTGTAGATTTTAAGGCAGCTAAGGATGGTGATCTTGGAATAATGTCCGGTGGGTCTTCAAAGAAAGCCTTCAGATTCAGATATGATTTAAAACAAGCATATGTGATATTATTTTTGGTTATGTATGTGAAGTTTAAAAAGCTTTGATATTGCAATGATCTTTTTTTTCCCACCAGAACCGTTGGGCTGATATGTTCTCCGGCGTGATTGCAAGAACGCTACTACTGACATTATTTGCAGCGGTGTTGCCGGGACTAGAAATGGTGCACTCCAGTTGGTGAGTCAAATAATGAACTTAATTCTATGCAAATGTATATATTTATCATACTAAAAAAACAATCTTATTTTTTGTTCCTGTGTTACTAGATGCGGGCCAAGTTCCAGGTAGTCTCACCACTGGTTCCCATTCGCAATGTCAACTTCCTTCGGTTATGCAAGCAGCTCGCTGAGGGGGTCTGGGAAGTTATCTAAAGTTTCCTGAAGCTTAATTCTGATGGGAACATGAGTTCCCAATCATTATTTTAACTAGATTTTTGCGCTGTGTTAAGGAGCTATATTTTTGGTGTTAAACAAAGTGAATTTTATTTTGTAATTTGACATGCTTGTAATACTTCATTAATTTTTAATATGATTGAAGTTTAATTTTATTTAATTTTGTTTCATAAACATATTTATTTATTTATTTTATTGTGGATTTAGTTAATAATTGGATTAATATTATAAAAGAAAATATTAAATTATCATAAGTGTAATTAATAAGAAAAAATTGTGTATAGAGTGATGGGTATATATTCAAATATTTGGATGCAAAAACCATCGCTAAAATGTATAGCAATAGAGTTTCAACCGTGGATATAGGAAAGCAAGAGGTGTCGTTAAAACCTATACCAACGGATATGAAACCGTAGGTATAACACCGAGGTTTTGTCCAACGGGTGAAAAAACTGTCGCTATAGTCTATAGTGACGGCATTGTGCCGTGGGTATAGCTAATTAAAAACTACGGAAACATATGTCCTTTGGTATAGGTTTTACAGGCTATACCTACGATTTTCCGCCTTTTACCCACGGATTTTTTCTATCACTATTGGTCAAATTCCTTGTAGTGCTAATTAAACTTCTTTGAGGTGCTCTGTATCAGTTACTACCAGTGGATAAAATGCCTCTGGTATGCACATCTATTTCAGTGCTCCTTTTACGTTCTTCCAATCTCAAGACTACTATGTTTTTAAAGAGAGCTTTATCCGAGAGATACATCTGGAACAACCAGTACCACTTTGATACAGGCAACCAAAACCTAGCTCGTCTCCTACTACTAGGTGTACAGTGTAACTATAGAAGGTTACAAATGAATATTTTTGTAAGATCCTTCAGGCAGACCCTTAAAAAACTCTCTCTAAGTAAAGAAAATAAGTTTTTCATACATTATTTTGTATTAGAACTGGTAGCAAAACTCATAGAAAGATAAATTTCTATTCCTCTCAATCTCCTTACAGACCAAAATTTCCTTACATATATGGAATTTCTCTCTTCTAGATGTCTGGCTTTTTCCTTACTCAGCCTCTCATTTTATAGAAGAAGAGATGACTTTACATCAGTTACAATTATTGTTCTTATTACATCACTGTTTACGTCATAGATAAATAATCCAGCCTATTACGTAACTACTTACGTTAAAGATTTTTTTCTGACCAGCATCTTCATGTGCTTCACATCAGAAACAATTATACATCAGTCTTATCTTGTTCTTTTCCGCATTGTCCACATTTATGTTGTGGTTCCATCCTCATCAATCTACAGTAATTGAAAATTGTCTCTTTTGTCTTTGTCATGGCTCCTTTATCTAGAATTTGATACCAGCTGTCAAAAACCTTTTTCTTTAACTGTGGTTGTTTAATCTTTGATATGATGTAAATCATTAATTTTTGTAGGTTAGGGCTATCATAAATCCATATGTTACTGTTTCGATTTTGTATGTCCTTCAGTTCACAATACATTCTTCTAAATTTCATAGCTCTTCTTTCTGGGATTAGTTTCTCGAATTCTTCATTTTTATATGGTATAATATTGGTTGCTCCAACCAGAATTTTTGTAGTCATCCCTATTTTATAATATGCTCAACAGGTAGTTCTTCATCATCTTCAAGGAATTCTGGAATAGCTAAAAATATCCGGACATATATTTTGGAGGTCTTTGTAAGGCCAAAATAACTCTTAGCAGCTTTATCTACTTCTTTCGGTAGCTAGCTAAGTTCTTCACATTCTTTTGATGGATATATGCAGTGGATAAGCCATCTTTCGAAGAATACTTTTACTGTCTTTGGATTTGCTTCTGGTAGTATTATCGCTTTGTTCATATGTTACTGTGAAATAGTTTTGATAAATTGATTGACTTGGGTGGTCTGGTATAATTTCTCAATATATTGTAAAAATAAATTTTTCTTGGAATATTTTGGAGGATCTGAGAGTAAACTCTCTTTGTTGGTAGTTGGTTGTATGGATGTGGTGCTTCCCTCTTGTGTGGCAATTTTTGTGATTTCACTTGCATTTTGGTGGGTTAATAGGTTTACTCCCTTCACTCATTTCCTCAATGTATTATGCATTTATATGTTGGTAAAATAGACTTTGAAGACCACATATCTACAACTGTAATTAGTTAAATGCTCCTTTTAGTTGCTCCATAGTCTCCTTTAGGAAGACTATTTCCTGTTTTATATGCTGGACTCTGTTCTCCATCCTGTAAAAACAAAATTGTTAGTTTATTGATAAGAAATATGCTAGAATGTTATCTTTTCCTTTTATATTTTCTATTGAGAAATCATAATGTGCTAACTCCATTTCCAATCTTATCAATCTTTTATTTGCTATAGTTTGATACAATTATTTTGTTAATCCAACTCTTTGATTGTGTATTATCTGTCTTTACTGTGAATTTCATATATATTATGAATAATTCAAACTTTTTTATAGCTTTTAAGATTGCTAATAGTTCCTATTCATTTATGTGGTAATTTTGTAGGGTTTGTGTGAATGATTCACTAGTATATATGGCTAGTCTTTTATCTTTTTCACCTATTTCAATAAATTTTAATACTGCTCCCCAATTATTTTCGCATGCATCTGTTTCTATTATCCATGAACATTTTTTAACGGGTAATCTTAGCTTATTTAATTCTGAAGTTTGTTGTTTTAAGTTTTTTAAGTTTTTCTTCATCCACTGGGGTCCATTCCCATTTCCTAATTTTTTTTAGTTTTTGTTTTAACAAATTTGTTTTTGCTGATAAATTCAGTATGCATCATCTTATTTGATTTAGTAGTCTAATTATGAATTGTACTTTTTTTTAGGACATTAGGAAATGTCTTTATTTTTTCTGTTATATGTGGTTGTAGTTCTATTCCTTCATGTGATAATTTTGTTCCTTAGAATTTTATCTCAGTTTTGAACAATTTCATTTTCTTTTTTGATGATATAATACTTACATTTTTTTTTACTATTTCTATGAATTTAGTAAATGCTCTTTATGTTGTTCTTCGTTTTCGGATCCTATTATAATATATTATCTAAATACACTAGTATGAAATTGTTGTATTTTTCAAATATCTTATCCATATATTTTTAGAACACACCTGGACTGTTTTTATATCCGAATGGTAATACATTCCATTCATAGAATCCTTGCAGTTACTAAATGTTGTTAATTGTTTTCAGTCTTCTGTTAATTTTACGTAGTAAAATTTTGATTTACAATCGAATTTCGAATATATTTTTCTTGTTCTTACTGTGTTAAGTAGTATCTGCATATCTAGTAGTGGATATCCAAATCTCTTAGTATTTTTATATAATTCCTTATAATTTGCTACTATTCGAGATTTACCTCTTTTTTTCTTCTGAATGTTTTATTACTATAAATGGTGGTGTTGAATGCAGACTTTGTGATTTTCTTATGTAATTGTTTTCCATTAGTTCTTGTATATATATTTTGAACTCTTCTAAATCTGAGTGTGTTTTATAGGTTTAATTTTTATTATTTTGTTCTTATCTATTAACTCTATATGCGTTGTAGGTTTACTTAAGTCTCATTTTGCTAATGGGTCCTCTCCCCACAGATCTTCTAATCATTTTTGTAAAATTTCTTCTATAGTTGTTTCTTGGACTTGTTGTATTCTAGTTTTGTTTGGTAAATATTGATATTTACCACGCTAGGTTGAAGAAACTCTGAAATGCGGCAAATCTGTCCTAAAATAAGGTTGTGTTATTCTTAATGATATTGCTTCGTATTGACAATGAGTTGTAAATATAACAGATTTGTGTGATATCGTTATAGGGTAGTATTGTTGGAAAAATTTATTTCCTAATAGTACATCATTATTCATATCATCAAACTGGTATATTATTAGTATTTTTAGTACGTAATTTCCTATTTATATATTAACATTTTTTTGATATTTATCAAGTATGACGGTTTGTCCAGTTAATCCAGTTATCGACTTTTTATTATATCCATGTTGTTTCCATCTGGGTAGTAAGTTTTCATGGCATAAGCTAGTGCCTACTCCAGTGTCTATTAGACTATGATAGTTTCTTCATTTGTATCATTCGTAGAAAAAAATCTGTTAGTATGTATAATGTAATTTTTGTTGCTCTTAATGGATTTATTTACACAATATTCTATTTATTACTATATTTTGATTGTTTGCTGTTATTGTGATTTTTTTCTTCTTGAATTGAATAAGGTTGTACCGATGTAAGGAAGTCGGTTCCTAATAACATTTCATTAACATTGTGTTCTGGGTCTACATGTAAAAGTAATAATATTTCATTTCTACCATTTATCCTTAGTGGCAGTATTATTTTATGCACAATTGGATGTCTATTATTGTAATAGTCCAAGTAGTAATATAGATTTTCTAATGGTATTAATTCTATTGTTTTTATATTTATTTGTTTAATATGTGAATTAGTAGTTTATGTATCCACCAAAGCTACTTGTTTATTCCATTTTCTACTGTCATAATATTCTATTTCTATTTTAAATTGGTTATTATTTTGATTGTCTAATGTATTTATTATTGGTATTAATTCCAATGTTTTTTGTTCGTTTCTTATTGATAGTGATCTCTTTCCTAACATTATTTGTGGTTCTTTTCCTTTTGTAATTTCTTTTGCTTTATTAAAGTCAAATTCTATATAATTGGGTATAGTCATTTCAGAGTTTTCTCTAGCTGGTTTGTATCTTATAATTTCTCTGAATAGCGGTTCTATCCTAAAATTGTCTATATTTTTATTTTTTACTTCATGCTTACTAGTGAAAGCATAAATATTTCTTATTTGTATACTCATAACCTTGCTTTTCTCTATTATTTCTATTCCTGATAATTTGCAGTTCATGACTAAACTTTTGTTCATAATTTCTTTGGCCATACTTATAGAGAAATTATATTTTATTGTAAATTTTATTTTTTGATACATTAGGTTTTCTTGTACTATTTCTTTTAAGGCATTTTGTGTGCTTAATATTATTCTATCATCTATTATGTATATTTTTAGGGGTGTATTTATTCCTTCCTTAAAATAAACTTTTATTATTATTTGCACTGCTCTTAAATGTATGTGTCTTAATATTTTTCTGGTTTTCTCACTTATTTGTATCCTATCTACGTCTTTTACGCAGTCTGGATCTAGTCATTCTCCATTTTGTGTTATTCCTTTTTCGTAGTGTTCTGCAGGTTTATATGTTGGTGTTTCTCTTTCTTTATCTTTTCCTAACTTATTATTTTTTTGTGTTTTGGCATTTCCAATGTAGGTGATAAGGCATTTTGTTAGGTGGTGGCCTTAAGATTTCGTATTAATTAATTGGATTTTCTGTAAGTTTTGTTAAAATTTTGTATTCTTCTTGATTCATTTTTATTTCTTCACTCTGTTTGTCTAGGTTTCTCAAAACTTTTTCTACTTCCTCTGTATTGGGATTTGCCATTAAATTTTCTATTTCCAAATTATTTATGTTAAGTTTTGCTATGGCTTCTAACTCCTTCATACCTGCTTCTGTTATACCTAATTCTTCTTCAGTGTCATTTGTTATATATGTACAAAGTTCTTTTATGTTATTATTTATGATTTTTCAATCTTTTCTTATAGGTCCTACAAATTCTGGAGCATTGTAATTTTCTTGAAACTCTTACTGTTTATCATATAAATTTCTAAGAGTTTTGATGGTTTTTTCTTAGTAATATCATCCATCCTAACTTAATTTCCATAGTTTAAGATTTTGTATGATAATAGTTGTTGGCTAAACCAGTTTGCTTTTCGTCTGATAATCTATTACTTTGCATGCTATCTCTTATTTGTATTTTCTTCGGTAGGGTTTCAGTTATTTTATTTATTATTAATAAATATTCCGATACTTTTCTATCAGTTATATGTTTTCTTTTTATTAATATTCTATCAATATATCCAAAGTGGGTCCGCTTGATAAATATTTAGTAAAAGTAGGTTGGTTAGTAGAGAGCGAGGGGGGGGGGGGGGGGGGGGGGGGGGATCCTCTCAACTCAGCAGTAGGGCTGCAATCGAGCCGAGCCGAGCCGAATACGTTCAGGCTCGAGCTCGGCTCGTTTACGAAACGAGCTCATTTTTTAGCTCGAGTTCGGTTCGAGCCGAGCTTTGACTGTATTCGAGCCGAATAGCTCGCGAGCTAGCTTTAAAAAAAAAAAACGAAGCTCGAGCTCAGCTCGTTTACGAAACAAGCTCAGTTTTGAGCTCGAGCTCGGTTCGAGCCGAGCTTTGACCGAACTTTGACCGAACTCGAGCCGAATAGCTCGCGAATGGCTCGATTCGTTTGCCGCCCTACTCAGTAGCATCCTTAACTCCATGTTAGTAGTATATTAAAGCTCCATCAATGATCAACCAATAAAGATGTAACATTAAAGAAATCGGAGCCGTTCATTTGTCGTTGATTTGTCAAACGACTCGCCGCGCATCACGTCAAGATGAAGACTAATGTAGTACTAAAGTATTTAAAGAAATCAAAACGAAAGAAACAATTCTGAGATCCAAAGCAAACTATAGACCACCCAATTGTCATTAAGGCACGTGGTCTTTGTCGGTCTTTCAGAACTTCGTCGCAGAACAATATCACAACCCAATTTACACCTCATTCCAGCAGCTCATACACATTATTCCGGCAAAATTTGAAATTTAGAAGTCTAATTAAAAAAATCGGGTGACCAATGCAAATAGTACATTGTAACAGCATCCATGGTCATGTACTATTTATATGTAAAATGCATTTTATAACAAACGACTAGCTGTAGTCGTTTGCTATTTATGCATTTTTTGACAAAATAGCGATAGCAGATAGCTATAAATGACAGAAGATATAGCAAAATGCAAGACGCAATTTCAATTTCCGTCTAACGAAAGAAAATATTTTTTTAATTCGTCAGTTCCGTCCGACGTCTTTTATTTTATTGAATATAAAAAGTGTTCATATATGGCTACTTCTTGGACGGAAGATCGATCCAAGGAAGGGCCCACCTTTTTAATTTTTTTTAATACTTAAAAATGTTTTTAATTAATAAAAAAACGTAAAAAGTCCATTAAAATTCTGGGACGCAAAATGAAGTTCCGTCCCTCCAATTTTTGGTTTTTTTTTTCGACGCAAATTGAAGTTCCGTCCACCCTTTAAAAAAATAATTAAATTCCTCCGACGCAACTTCAAACTCCGTCTGATTTTTTTTCTTATTTTTTTAATTATTAAATTGCTATAAAATACCATTCGATGACTGCGCCAAAGTGTCAAAATGATATATGTAAATATGCATTTATGCATTTTCTAACAATCACGACTGTGGATGCTCTAAAAAAACTTTTAAAATAGCCAATTTGAACAACGGTGTTCTCAGAAAATATAAAAAATTAAAAATAATAGAACTACCCGAGTAAGAGCATACACAGTCGTGTGTTAGAGCATCCACAGTCGTTTACTATTTATCCATTAAATGCATTTTATAGCAATTGACGTACTGCAGTCGTTTTCTATTTATGCACTTTTTGACAAATACGCAACAGTAGATTGCTATAAATGAGAGACGATATAAGAAAAATGCATATTATAAAGGATGGATCTTTAAGAACCGTCCCACAAAAAAAAATATTTTTTAAATTCTCAGACGGACTTTCGAAGTTCGTCCCTTCAAAAAAAAAATATTTTTTCGTAATAAAAAACCCAAAAATTAAAGCCTCCCCTCGGACGGATCTACAAGATCCGTCCCTCAGTTTTCATTTTTTCCATTTCGGCTCATTTTTTTGAATTTTTTTTTCTTTTTTATCAAATAAATTATTTTAAAATGCCCAGAATAATTTTTTTGCGTGGGACGGAACTTAGAGTTCCGTCCGATGATTTTTTTTGGGACTGTATTTATAGCATTTTACCACTACATCAAACAAGCTTTGCTATATGTATAATTTGCAAAAAATGCATATTTTAGCGCAACACGGCTGTGGATGCTCTTATATATCTATAATATGCATTTTATAGCAATGAGAGCGTTGCAAATGTGTGCTATTCTGCAATATTTGAGATTTTCGTTACTGTAGAATGCTTTATTTAAGAGAAGATATAGCAATATGCATATTATAGCGGACGAAATAAGATATTTTCTCCCAAATATTTTATACTATTTTAATTCATCAGACGAAACAACATGTTTCGTTCCAAATATTTTATAATATTTTTTTGAGATCGGTGTTTCGTCCGATGAAATTAGAATTTTTTTATAATTAAAAGAACCCCAAAAAAACACAATGTTTCGTCCAGAGCTCTGGACTGCAAATTTTTTAATTTTTTTTGGATTCTATGAGTTAGATTGCATATAATTTTTCATGGATTATTGATTGGGACCATTGGATCATCTGTGGATTATTGATTCACTCATATGATTTTCTATGAGTCACTAAACTAAAGGAGAAAAAACCAAATAACCCTGACAAAACATCATGTTTCGTCTGAGGTTTTTGAGATTGCGCGAAAAGTCCGACAAAAAAACAATATTTTCTAATTTTTGTCTCGGATGGAACATGATGTTTCGTCTTCAATAAGAAAATATTTAAAATTTACTATAATATGCAAAATTATAAAAAAGTAAAAACTTTTTTTCGGATGAAACATTATGTTTCGTCCGTTCAAATTTTCTCTAACTTTGCTATATTTTACAAATTCACGACTGCAGCAAAACAACCAAATGTTATTTCTAAATATGTATATATACATTTTATAACATGCACGACTACAGATGCTCTAAGGGGGTTTTATTTTTGAGAAATGCTACACATACCCCAAATTCTACTCCAAACCTATGTCAATCACTAAAAGACAAGGTTTATGTATTTTTTTAATTATATTTTAAAGATCTCTTATAGTGATTGTGGTAGATTTAGGATAGAATTTGGGGTATGTGTTGCATTTCTCATTATTTTTAGTTTAAAAAAAAATAGGAACATACTACAACAATAACAACGAAAAGCAAAAGTGATATGGGTATATCAATGTGAACACATCTAAATTAGTCTGAACATGTAAAATCAAGTTAGTCTGAATATGTAAAATCAACAACTACAAAACTACAACAACAACAACAACAATATTGATCTACACATCTAAATTAGTCTGAATATGTAAAATCAAGTTATTTAAAATTCATTTACCCATCCATAATGTCGTT
The DNA here is from genome assembly GCA_017893485.1 of Hemerocallis citrina. NCBI lineage: Eukaryota > Viridiplantae > Streptophyta > Magnoliopsida > Asparagales > Asphodelaceae > Hemerocallis > Hemerocallis citrina. The sequence continues at coordinate 664,323 of JACEHZ010000379.1, forward strand.
ATAAAAAAATGATATTTAGCCAAACAATTTTGTAACACTTCAACGCATGAGCAAACGAATTTAAAATAACTTGATTTTACATATTTAGACTAATTTAAATGTGTAGATTAATGTGAACGGTTCGGATCGTCGATATATATATATATATATATATATATATATATATATATATATATATATATATAATTTTATAATTTTATAATTTTATAATTTTATAATTTTATTGTTTGGAAATTTGTATTTGCCGAATGCGGACTGGACACTGTGATTTTTGTATCGATTTCAAATGAATAGAAAGAACATTTTTGGGCCAATGGCTCTTTCTTTTTGTTGAGGGGACACTTTGTGATATTACCAAGTCTACGAGGCTCGAAATGATTTGTCTTTTACTTCTATGTCAGATATTCGACCTTGCTTTGACTGACCCTCTATCGCCGAGCTCGAATGCCTCAGGGACCACGTTAAATCTATGGAGGGTATTTTGGTGCGTTATTACAAAAAAGCCAAGGATTGGGAAGAAACCCTCTCTTACATCATGAACAGGTTGAAAGAGCTGAGTTTGGAATCAACCCGTCTAAAGAAGGTGCTTTCTGGCCGAAACATGGATGACGCTGAGTCCGGGTGGTCGAGATCCCTCACTTCCATTGAACACCCCACTTCAGAGTTGTTCCTTCGTAAGGTGATAGTGGAGAAGGAATTGGAGATACAAAGATTGAAGGTTATGCCCAGAGTGGGTGCATCCCAAACTCGTTCGTTCAGGAGCGGTTGGCCATCAGTCGGGGCCCGCCCCTGACCCTAAGGCTGGAGCCACCATGGCCGAGTGATGCTCAAAGCTCAGTTGCTGGAACATCCACCTTAGCACCCCCTCGGGATCTTGATGGGCTCTTCAACGATCAAACACGTTCGATCGAACTCGAACTGATTTGTGTCAGTCCTAAGGCCCCCCAAGCAGAAGGGTAGGCTGAATCTGTAACAATTGAGATTTTCATTCTCCTTGTAACATTGTTGTATCATGTGCAGCCCGATGTATTGGCAAACTTATACCTTGTACTTCGTAGAGTCTTTTTAATAAAATAGTCTTTCTGTTAGTGTTTTTTTGGGGACTCCGACTTAGGCATGTTCTGAGCTAGTGTTGGTGAGGTGAGCGGAGGCTTGAGGGATTGAGAAATCCTTCGTTGCTGGCTTGAGGTTACCGCCGAGCGGCGAGGGCCTTGAGGGACTGAAAATCCCCTCGTTAATGTACGAGGTTGACGCCGAGCAGCGAGGCCTAGAGGAATTGAGAAATCCATCGTTAGTGTATGAGGTCGATGTCAAGCGGCGAGGCCTAGAGGGTTAGAGAAATCACTCGTTAGTGTATGAGGTCGACGCCGAGCGGCGATGCCTTGTCCCTTAGAGTGTATGAGTTCGACACCGAGTGGGGATGCTTTGAGGGATTGAGAAATCCCTCGTTATTTTATGGGGTCGACATCAAGCGGTAATGCCTTGAGGGATTGAGAAATCACTTGTTTGGAGAACTGAGGTAGTGACATTTTGACTTGGTTTCTAAAGAAGTTTTATTACTTTCATTGTTTGGCTGTCGAATGGCCAGTGTTGATTAGAATTGCCATATTACAAGTGCGAATCGCTGGGGCTCTTGGTAGAATTGGATAAGGTGCTCAGCGTTCCAGGGTCTCTTGACCATCTTGCCCCCCATATCTTTTAGTCGGTACGTGCCTGGACGTATCACTTGAGAGACCTTATACGGGCCCTCCCAATTGGGTGCCAGTTTGCCTGTCTTGGTGGGGTCGGACACAGCAAGTCTCTTGAGTACTAGGTCACCCTCCTTGATGTTGGCTGAGTAGACTTTCTTATTATACGATCTTTCGATCCGCTGTTGATAAATATTTCTTCGAAGAGTGGATTTTTCACGGATCTCGTCAGTCAGGTCTAAGTTGGCCCTGAGATCACTCGAGTTTGATTATTCTTCGAAACCCATGATCCAATGCGAGGGGAGCCCGATTTCCAGGGGGATGACAACCTCTATCCCATATGTCAGGTTGAATGGTGATTCGCTCTTGGGGACCCTCTTGGTGGTTCGATCTGACCATAGGACGGTGGGTAATTTGTCGACCCACAGCCCCTTAGGAGATTTGTCCAACCATTTTTTGAGTCCTTGAAAAATTTGGCGGTTGACATTTTCGGCTTGGCCGTTCGACTGAGGATGTGACACCGATGAATATCGTTGCTGGACTCTAGCTCTTCGTCGAACTTTCAGAAACTTTTATTGGTGAATTGAGTCTCATTAACGAGTATGAGTGGGATCCCGAATCGACAAATGATATGCTTCCAAAAGAATTGTTGAGCTTGATGCTCGGTTATTGTGGCCAAGGGTTCTGCCTTGACCCATTTGGATAAATAGTTGACGGCCACAAGGAGGAAGCATCTTTAGCCCATAGCCTTGGGAAAGGGGCCAACGAGATCCATCACCCACATGGCAAATGGGGCCCGACTGGAAAGGGTCCTGAGTTTGGCTTGTGGGGTGTGCCTGATTAGAGAGAATCTCTGGTAGGGACTGCATTGTTTAACACGATCACTGGCATCTTGCAGTATGTTCGACCAATAGTACCCGTGGTTCAGCACTTTCATAGTGAGAGACCTGCTGCCCATATGGCATCCTCCAATTCCCTCGTGCAACTCTTCCAGCGCACAACTCGCCTCGTCGGGGCTCAAGCATCAGAGGTATGGACTCCCATCCACCCTGGTGTATGAGCGCTTGAAGAGTACACGCTTAATCAAAGCGAACCTTTCTGACCGGACTCTTATCTTTCTAGCCTCGATGGGTTCGTGTGGTAGTTTTTCGTCTGCCAAGGATTTGAAGTTGTGATTCATCCAAGTTTCCATATGCATGCCCGCATTGAGGCAGAGGACCTCGGGGTTCTTAATGTTAGGCTTGTGGAGGACCTCGATTAGAACAGTGTGATCGAGGTCCTTGAAGGATGAGGAGGCGACTTTGACAAGGCATCGGCCTGGCTATTTTGTTCTCTGGGTATGCGCTCGACAGCGGCTTGCTCGAAGGCTGCGATGAGGAGTTTGACGTGCACCAAGTACCTGACTATCCGAGTATCATGGACTTTGTAATCCCGAAAATTTTGTTGACCATGAGTTGAGAGTCGCTGAAGGAAGAAGTCATCGAGACCCCGAAGTATGATGCCTGCTCCACTTCCGCCCTCGTAGGATGATCCATCGACATAAATCTCCCAAGTATGTTCCTCCTCTTGGGCCTTGAGTGATTCGAAAATGGTACACTCTGTAATGAACTCTGTGAGGGCTTGTCCCTTGATGGCTGTACGGGGTTGGTAGTAGATGCAGTGTTGGCTCAGCTTAATTTACCAGTTGATTAGTCGTCCGGAATTTTTTGGTTTGTTGAGGACAAGCTTGAGTGGCTGATCTGTCAAAACTTGAATGGAGTGAGCTTGAAAGTACGGTCGGAGTTTCCGAATGGCTATTACCAATGCATAGGCGACCTTTTCCATCCGGGCATATCAGAATTTTGTATCATGCAGGACTTTGCATAGATGGGCTTCTGGCACCCGTCTTCCTTCCTGATGAGTACGACGCTGAGCGCATGTTCAGATGCAGCCAGATAGAGGTAAAGGGGCTCGCCCGAATCTGGTTTACTAAAAGCGGGGGGTTGGCCAGGTAGGACTTTAGCTGGTCGAAGTCCTGCTGTTGAGGTTCTCCCCATATGAAGTCTTTTGCCAGCCGGAGGGCTTTAAAGAATTAGAGCGACTTTTCCCCGGACTTGGAGAGGAAACGGCCGATGGCCGCCAACCGACCCGTGAGCCGCCGGACTTCTTTGACATTTCTCGGACGAGGACCTCTTTGAATTGGATAGTCGACGGTCGTCTATCTCTCAATGAGCGGTGGCATCGGTGCTCCCCGCCCTGCGGCGGATGAATGCTGTGGGTTGGAGCCTGGTTGGAGAGGGCAGCTCGGCCCCTCGAGCGGTCGAGCTGGTTCCGTTGGTCGTCCCCAGGTTTTCGATGATTGATGACGTTCCGAAGGTGATCGGCTTCCTGGCGCTCGGGTTGCCTAGCAGCCGAGCGTGAGGCTCTCGGGCCTTGTCCCGATGGATCCTCGGCTTGCTGCCTTCGGTAACCCTGGGTGTTAACATGGTTGTGAGACGGGTGATGATGGTTGGCATACCGTTCTGCCAAGGTTGCTCTCCTGGGTTTGGGTGCCATAGGAGGATGGAGCAACGGAAGGAGACTGGAAGCTGGTGTTGGATCTGTCTAAGTTCTCAGAGATGGTGCCAACCTTATGCTGTTGATGTAGTGATGGGAGCAACAAGTATGAGTTCTTGTAATTTATAGATGGAGAGACATATCTCAGCCACAGATCCAGGTCTGAGTCAGGGACTTTTGTATGTGGCAGGAGAGGTGGTGCTGCTGGTGGCTGGCCGCCTAGGGCACCTGCAAAATGCTTAGAAACATTGGGAGAGATCCCGGCGACACCCTCCGACGATCTAGTCAGTCATTTGAAAGTGAATGAAAGATAGGGTTTGTGTCGAAAAAATGACATTACCTTCCCTTGGGCGTGACTGCCTAGTATTTATAAGCAAAGAGTAAGGGCCTTAATGGGCCGGGCTCACCCCCCCATGGACCTTATCAACAGAAGGCCCATAGAGTATTCGGGCATGATTATCAGGAATGAGTGGATTTCGAGGGGATCAAACGGCTCAGATTGAGACCCACATCACTATCCATTTTCATCAAACAATGAGAAACTAAAGAACCAACTAGGACACCAAAAGCTCAATAATTAGTCATTCTGAATTACATGGTTTAATTATCACCTAAAATATGGGTTGAAGATTAATGCTCCGAACGACGACCAAAAAATGGGGACTCAAACGCTTTCGTATTGAGCAAACGTTTCTCCTTGTATATACAAAGCAATGTTTTTCCATGTCAATACAAAGTTGCCACAAATCGCACTTGTTCAGTATCTGCAAAGATGACACCATTTATGTTATTCTAGTCGCGAGAAAGAATCAACACCAAAATAGATCCAACACACTCGAAAATATTAACTGGATTCAAACCACACAACAAATAACAAACCCAAACCCCAAAAAACAAACCCTAGATCTGAGAAAAGCCCGGGGGCGGCGGCTAGGGCTCGCCGTCGCCGCCCCCGCCACCTTGTCCCTCCGTCGTCCCTCCCACCCCTAGATCTCCCCCTAGTGTGATCCTACCCACCCATCCCCCGATTTGTTCATCGCGCTCCGCCACACCCATCCCCCGATGTACGCGCTCCGCCCTCACCCGCTATTGCGAGCCCCCGTCGCCATCGTCCTCCCCTTCAGCGAGCTCCTCCTTCGGCCGTTTCATCGCCCACAACCACCAATGCCTATCCCCTTCGACTGTCGCGTCTCTCCTCGACGTCGAGCCACGCTGTCGATGACGACCAAGCGTCGATCGACGACCGTGCGTCCAGCCTCGATCCGACGATCGAGTGTCTTGCTTCAGATCTGTGCGTCGAGCTTCAGATCTGGATCGTTTGTGGGAGTTTTGGAGATGTGGGTGAGTTAGTTGGGGTTTGGGTTAGGTTGGAGTCTGGGTGTCTGTGCTGGAAGTTTCCACTCTTGTAACCTGAATGTTCTTTGCAGTCTCCACCATGTCCACACTCTCGGGGCCAATCACGGCGATCTGCTGCTATGATTTGGTTTTCGAGGGTTGGTAGTGCGTGCGAAGAAGCCCAGGATTGCTTCTCTCCCTGCGATATGCAATGAAGAGAGTTTGTGATGATGGCAGTGTCGAGGTGCGAGTCGGCAGCGGTTTTATTGGTGAGGTATTATTAGTGGAAAGGGTTGGAGGAGCTGTCTGAATTGGCACCCAATGTCCACAGTTGTCGGGGCATCACCGCCACTACACCCTCATCATTGAATCTGACGTCCAAAGCCATCGCCCAATGTGGTGAGAGGGGAAGGTGATACTTCAACTAGTTGGGATTCGTCTGGGTTTTTTGATTGAGAGTGAGAGTGAGAGAGTGGGTGAGCGAAGATGTTGCTCCTCACTACTCTATGTTGGTGTTGGTCTGTATTTGTGGAAAATCACTGGAGAGAGCAAGGGCGTGAGAGAGACGAAGGTATCCTCTTCACAGCTCTCTCTTTGACTGCGGTTCTTTTGGTGGGGGAGTGATTATTGCTAGATGGTGGGAGGATAGGAGGAGTAGACTGAGCTCGAAAATTGTCAAACTCTTTCAGCGGGGCTTAGGCCCAAAGATGGGGTCCCCCGAGCGAGTTAACGGAGCTGCCTGCGGGGTTTGAGCCCAAATATGGGGTCCCCCAGCGAGGAGAAGGCAGGGATCAACGGGTGATAAAATCCTGTCAGACTAGTTTCAGGTGGGTATGCATGTGCCGTGGAGGCAGTGTACGAAGCTAAACTGACGTACATACAATTTTGCTGGACCAAGCGTGTTTGTCGGCCCACCCTCCAGGGTTATTGGAGGGATTTGTTGTTTGTACGGGTCATGTTACTTCATGTATGTTCTATTTTCTGTCCGTTGTTTGTAATCTGGACCAGTACTCTGGGTTTGTTTTGTTAATTTCTTATGAATGAAATATGGTGATTATATTCTACCTTTTCCTTTAAAAAAAGAAAAAACAAACAAACAAACAAACAAATAACAAACCATGTAAAGTTATTACTCCATGATGGTTAATATTATAATGACCTGCAATGATTCAATGTAGTCCCTAATTAAGAGCGTCTATAGACTATAGTCAGTTGGCCGAGTTTCTGAAGTTTAAAAAATTTAGCTAAAAACATGATGTACGTTTTTCTATATTTTCAAAATTTGGTTACTGAGGAGCAACAATATTGTTCTATATTTGAGAAGAGAAATAAGTATCGTAAAATTTAACATTTATTTATTTCGAGTGGAAGATGATGTTGCATCTCACAATTATTTTATTTAAAATAATCTCGGATGCAAAATTAGTTCTCGTTCCAAAGTTTTTTTTCCAAATGTGAAGAAAACATTCTATAAAATGATGCCTATAAAAATTATTATGCATACATATTAAAAATTAAATAAAATTTAATTACGATTTAAGAATTAATTAAGATTAAATTAAAATTTAATTAACATTTAAATTAAGATTAATTAAGGTTTAAGAAAAAAAAATCATGAATGCATTGCGTCCATGCATTTTTTTTAAAAAATTGTACCGGACGAAAGATCATCTTGCGTTCGTACAATTTTTTTAAAATAAAATAAAATAAATTGTATCCGGCACAAGATAATCTTTGAGTTCTTGTAAAAAAATTTAAAATTAAAAAAAAATGTATCAAACAAGGTCATCTTGTGTCCGGAATTTTTTTTCCATATTTTTTTTTTAGTGAAAGTCATAATTTATATATTTTTTAAAAGGTATAAAAATTCTGAGTCTCAACAACTTTAGTAAAATGAGTAGTGGATGTAGAAAAGCGATCCACTACTAATTTTGAGTCTCAACAGCAGCACTCTTATCAAATAATATTACGGCAAACCCATCGTTTGTAGAAAAGCGATCCCGTGATTCCTACCCACCCGGTTTGGTTAACCAATCACAAACGACAAGCGATAATGCTTAAAACCACAAAGACATAAAAAACAGGAGCAAAGATCCAAAACAGAAATGGACCCCACCAATTCATCAAACCCACATGGTCATGTCAGACCCATCTTTGTCGCAATTCCCCAGCTCCCATCCCATCAACAACTCCAAACACCCCCGTCTTTCACATTGAAAAATAGGTTTTTCTTTTACATCTTTCACTAACAAATATTTCAATTACATATCCCTCCCTCACAAACACTTAATTCTATATTTAAAATTTATTTCAAATAGCCATTTTTTTTACCAGAATTTAATTTTATATAACTCATTTAAAAATACTTATATAAAATTAAATACTTATGAGTGAGGTTTTTAAATTAAAATTTGCGTTAGTGACCAATATAGAAAAAACCCTAAAGAATTTGGGTAATGCTGCACCTACTATTAAATTTACTACATTCTCCTTCTCAACCTTAGGCGGCACACTATTACTGAAGGTTATTGTAGAGTAGGTGGTACAAACATCCAATAGTAGTGTGCCGCTTAAGCTAGTAAATAAAATGATACTACATTTGGTAGTAGGTGTAGCATTACCCAAAAAAAATTGGGTAATGCTTCACCTACTATTAAATCTACTACCTTTTCCTTCTCAATCTTAGGTGGCACGCTATTAGGGTCTGTTTGGTTCAAAGGAGGGGAGGGGATGGGAGGGAAAGGGAGGGGAGGGATTTTAATTAAGACTTTGTTTGGTTCAAAAGAGTGGAAGGGAGGGAAGGGAAGGGAAAATTACTCCTTGTTTGGTTCACAAGGGGAGAGAAGGAATTTTATAATTAAATTACTTTTATACCCTTTTACATTTTAGGAGAATCTATGTATTATTGTTTCTAATTAATTCCAATTTGGTAATATAAACAAAATAATGAAGACCAATAAATAATTAGTCCAAATTCTATAAATTTTAGTAATGAAGACCAATAAACAAAATAATGAAGACCAATAAATAATTAGTCCAAATTCTACAAAATTGTATTATGGATGTATGAATTTATCAAAAATTGTGTTATCTAAGAAAATTATCCGCGAGCGAAAAGAAAAAAGGCCCATCCCAAAACCTCTCTCTCACTCTCTTCATCACGACCTATAATCATGTATAATATCTGGCACGATTCAGTTGATCTTAGAAAATAAGAAAATATATACAATAAAAAAAAGGACTCAAAACAACATCGTTTAACATTCATAAATTACAGCTAGCATGGCATAACTCCAAATCATTGACAGTCAAAAATTCCAAATCGTTGATAACTGTAAGTTTACCGGATAACACAATAATGCAACACAGGGAGCAAGGACGAACATATACAAATATAGTAGTAGTTGATATCCAACATTAACTAATGTCTATAACAAGATCACTTCATAATGAAAGCCCAAAGTAGGTCAATTTTGTTTATTTGATACAGCTAAACGAAAAGTACCAGGCTGATGAGCAAATCACATCTTAAAAAGAAGACCAAGATGAGTTACTTGCATGCCACATTCCATTAACTTTAAAAAATAAGCATGGATTTAAAAATAAGCATGGATTTAAAAGGGAAATTTAGTCCAATAATTTTAAAAAATTAGACATAATTTTTCTCCCCTCCAAATCCCCCCAATATTGGAGGGGAATTAAAATTGGTTCGGGAGGGGTGTTGCACCCCCCATTTTCCTCCCCTCCCCTTCTAAAAAAATGAACCAAACATAAAAAATTTTTAAAGACCCCTCCCCTCCTCTCCCCTCCATTCCCCTCCAACCAAACACTTTCTTAATGAAGGTTATTGTAGAGTAAGTGGTATAAACATCCAATAGTAGTGTCCACCTAAGGTAGTAAAGAAAAAAATACTAGATTTGATAGTAGATGTAGCATTACCCAAAAAATTTAGTAGGCGAGATTTAATATTCGCGCCCCATAAATGAAGAATTAATCATAAGAACTCCAATCTAAACCCTGCTTAAATCTCAGGATCAATGTAGCATAAAAATCAAGAAAAAAAAATCCATGCATCATCCCCTATTATACAAAGCCCAAATGCAACTAGCAACCATCTTATGACCAAGAACTATAAGAGTCAAATTAACTACAAACATATTAACCGTAAAGTTTAAACAAAGGAAGGTTAGTAAAAAAAAAAAAAAAAATTTCCAAAATGACTCACTCTTTGAAAGCATTTATCAAACTGACCCACTTTCGAAACTAATTACCAAAAGATCCGCTTGCTATCTCAGATAGCAAGTTTAATGAAACTATCATCGCTAGCGAGTATATGGTAAGGTGTTTTTCCACCACTTGGAGAGAAATTGAAGAAAATAAAAAGTTTAGACTCACTATCTTAGATAGAGCATGTTTATACCACACTCGCTAGCTAGGATAGCGATTTTCGATTGGAGAATTTTTTAACACACTGTTTCGCTATCTCTCACACTTCTCTCTTTTCATTCTCCTCTTCACTTATCTCTTTATTCACTTTGAAACTCCTACCCAATGTACAATTCGTCTACGTTTGATGAACTGGACGACTCTTGTGAAACTTGATTTACTCTCGTATTTTGTGACGTCTCTTCGGTAACATGAACATTAACATTATTGAAGACAACATTAACAAGTGTGGTACATCATCACTCGCTAGTTACATTATTGAAGGCATCATAAACATTAATATTATTAACGAGTGTGATAGTTACATTCTCTTCATTTAGCGAGTGTGATAAGTGAAGAGAATATGGAAAGAGATAAGTGAGAGAGAGAGCGAAACAACCAGTGTTTAAAAAATTTCTCAATCGACAATCGCTATCTCAGTTAACGAGTGTGAAAACACACTCGCTATCTGATATAACAAGTGTAAATTTGATATCTTTTCTTCAAGACTATACATTCAGTAACTCAGTTAGCGAGTGTAGTACAAACACATACGCTAACTGAGATTGCGAGTCTAAACTTAACATTTTCTTCAAAAAAAAATTTCTAAGTAATTGAGAAACACCTAACTATACACTCGCTATCTCAAATAGCGATATGTTTTCACTAAACTTGGTACCTAAAGATAGCGAGGGGGTTGCTTACGTAATTCGTTTCAAAAGTAGGTTGATTTGGTAAATACTTTAAAAAATTGGATCTATTTGGAAAAGATTTCAAATCAATAACATAGCAATGCATCATCCATCAGCATCCAAGTCCAAGCACAACAATCAATCCGGATACTAAAACATATTTGTTTGTCACAAACAGACAAATTAAGAGCATCTGTAGTCGTTTGCCAAATATCGATAAAATGGATATTTGGCAAACGAACGTGCTGCACTCGTTTGCCAAATACCATTTTATCGATAAATCGCTACAGTCGATTGCCATAAATGAGAATCGATATAGCTTTTATCGATAAGTGAGGGACGGCATTCGAAGTGCCTTCCCACGAAAAAAAATAATTTTTTATTCGTCGGACGGCACTTCAAGTGCCGTCCGTTTGAAAAAATGATCTGGCCATCCCAAAATCCTCGGACGGCACTTGAAGTGCCGTCCGGAGGTTTTTGTATTTTTTAATTTTTTTTTGCAATTTTTGAAAATATTTTTGCAATTTTTTAATTTTTTTTGCAATTTCTGAAATGTTTTCGTAATTTTTTGAAATTTTTTTGTAATTAATGAATTGTTTTTTTAATTTACTAAAAATGGAAGATGAGCACATGGGCTTGGACGGCACTTCATGTGCCGTCCGTCCCAGTGCTTTGAAATTTTTTTTTTTTCTTCTCCGAATGACAACTCCGTTCCACTCCGACGGCACTTCATGTGCCGTCGCTTAATATTTTATTATAAATTGCTATAAAATAACTTTGCACGAGTGCAGCAAAATTGAGAATCATATTTCTATTTATCCATATATGAATATTTTGACAGTAAACGACTACAGATGCTCTAAAGGATCTAAGAGCATTTATAGTCGTTTACCATTTATTCCCTTTTGGAAAAAGTGAGAAAAAAAAATGTTATAGTCGCTGACCATTTATTCAAATTTTGGTTTTGACATGAACAGTGATTGGCCAAATATAAAAGACGAATTGGTTTTTACCAAAATATAACTAAAGAGGAATAATCTTTCGTCTGTTTAATGCGACGAAAGATTATTTTTTGGCGAAGATGTCGGACAAAAAATGAAACACTGTTCCGATATAATCACGGCTGAAATCTCTTTAGACGAAAGATAATATATTGTCCGAGAAATTAAAAATAAAAAAACCAAAAAAAATCGAAGGCCGGTAAATAAATTAGTGTCCCTTCAATTCGCTAAATGCCAAAAGTTGGTTGGGAAGGCCGTCCATCCCTTTTTTTGCTTTAGATTTTTGCTGTAGAAATTTTTTGCTTTAAAATTCAACAAACACCTTCTATTTGCTCCATTTTCAACCAGCACTTGGTCTGTCTGGTTTAAAATACAACCACCAATTTTTTTATTTTTTTATTTTTTTATAGAAGGGTAGGGACGAAAGATAATGTGTCGTCCAGGCCAAAAAAATACAAATAAACCCACCTCTTTGGTCGGACGGGAAATTATCTCCCGTCCGATCGATTTTTTTTTTTTTAATATTCCTCCGACGAGATATCATTACCCGTCCCATTTGAATTTGAATTTTTTTCAAATCAAATGGACAATAAATAATCCTCCGTCCAAGGTGATTTACGTGTAGGCGGCTCTAGAACGATAGATAATCTTTCGTCTGATATTAAAAAACAAACGAAAATTCAAATTTTGGCTTTACACGACTACAGCGACAACTCATATTTTCTATTTCCATTTGCCAAATACCCAAAATTTAGCATCAGGCGACTACAGATGCTCTAAAGTAACCATCATAGTTAATGCTATACCTACTAACACCATCTCCAATCATGCTAGTCATCTCTCAATTTTAGCTAAAATAGCTAAGTTAGGGATAAAAATATACTCCAACGGGACTCGCCAAAATAGATTGATCAAATTCACTCGCCAGATGTGGCGAGTTTGTATAGCTAGCCAAAAATAGAAACCGCGATCCATAGAAGAAATAAATATCGCAATCGAACAAAAATGAAATCGCGAACAAATGAAAATAAAATCGCGATCTGCATAAAATGGAAATCGCGAACAAGAATGAAAATCTCGAACAAAAATGGAAATCGCGATCCGCATAAAAATGAAATCGCGAACAAATGAAAATGAAATCGCCAACAAAAAAGAAATTGTGATCTGCATAAAAAAGGAAAAATGAAATTGCGAGAAAATTGCGATTAGAGAAAGAAGAAAAAAATCGTGAGAAAGGAATCAATTCAGAATCTGTGTAGTTATTATGTGTGTGAGTGGATTGGGGTTTTTTTTTTCCCTTCGGCTTTTTAACCTTTTAACCTTTTTTTAACATATAATTTTAATAGCCTGGCCTTTTCTTTTGGTTTGGGCTTTATATTTCATTTTAATTTAATTTTGAGCTTTAAATTATCATTGGCTAGTTAAAATAGATAGTATTGGAGTTTGGATTTTTTTTTGCCAGCCAACTTATCTATTTGTTCTCTATTTTGGTTATTATAGCTACCCAAAATAGTAGCATGGTTGGAGATACTCTAACAAATCAATTATTACTTTTTACTTTACTACCTTATACATTATTAGTGAAATTTATTGTAAAGTAAGTAGTAAAACATCTAATAATAATATATCACCTAAATTAGCAAAGAGAAAAATAGTAAATTCGGTCATAAGTATAGCAAAAATCAAGAACAACTCCACAATTATACTCAACCATCATATTAACTACTCAAACAATCAAACAAGAACAACTCTAAAATTATACTCCACTAAAAAAAATGTCGCAAAAATCAAGAACATATCCATGAATCTGAATCATCATACAAAGTCCATATGAAACTAGCAATCATCAAATTACAAACTCCATCACACACACCCAACAAACAAAAACAAGAGGATAACAGAACATCTCACAATAAAGCCGCCATCGCCGACAAAGCACAAACCAACACCGCAAAAACCCCAAACGGCCTCACCGCCAAGGCATCATTGTTATCCGCGACCTTATCCGACTTCGACTGCGGCGACTCCGACGGCGCACCTTCCGGCGTCTCATTCGGCGGCGCCGGTGGCGACTTATGCTTGTGATGCTTGGACTTCTCTGGCGCGAGTGCCTCAACCGAAGGACCCGGCGCCTCTGCCGCCGGGCTAGGCGCTTCCACCGGCGCATCCCCCAACGGCCCTGGCGCCGGCGCCGGCGCATTCCCGAATAACTCCGTCGGCAACAAAATACTATCAACCGTCAAGATGCACACCGGCGTATCATCAAGAACCGTCTCCGCTATCCTCGACGTGTCCACCCCCGTATCCAGCGTGACGTCATCTCCGTGAGACGCAACGGTCAGATCGTACTTCCCGTTCCCGCTCGTCGCCATCGTGGATATCGTCCCCTCCTTATTCATTAGCGACGCCTTGGGCGTGTAGCTCGGCAGCGCGTGGTACTGCAGCAACGTGACCAGCTCGGCGCTACTCAGTGCCTTCAGATCCGGCACTCCCTTGGCCTTGAACGCCTCGTCGTTGGGCGCGAACAGCGTCAGGCCCTTGTCCTCCGCGGACTCGAACATCTTGAGCACGCCGGATGACGTAACGAGAGAGGCGAAGGTCTTGCAGCCGGCCTTTTCGAGAAGGGCGGTGATGTTGGAGGTGGCTGCGGAGGGGGCGTCGAGGAGGCCCGGGAAGGTAATGGGAGCTGAGATCTCGATGACGGAGATGTTGTAGGGGATTTGTTTCACGGACTTGGTGTAGTCGGAGGCGAGCTTGGAGTTGGGGGCGGAGGGGCCGAAGGCGACCTTGCCGCCGCGGAGGTTGGTGATGTTAACGAATCCGGAGTTGCCGGGGGCGTTGCCGGTGGTCTGGTAGAGGGTGGTGGAGAGGGTGGTGCCGGAGGGGAGGGAGTGGAGCTTGGTGGGGTCGTAGTAGTCGAGGAGGACAAGGAGGCGGATGGCGTTCTTGATGCCGGCGAGGGTGTGCTTGGCGACGAGGGAGGACATGGCGGAGTTGGGGAGGGCGAGGACGGTGACGGTGGTGCGGGAGTTGACCTCGTCGGCGACCTTGGTCTGAGTCAGGTACGAGTTGAATAGGGAGTAGTCGGGGAAGCCGTCAAGAATCGCCGTTATATTGTGGGCGGTTGATGACGTGGCTAACGCCGTCAAGAAAAGAGAAACTAGGAAGAGAGAGGAGGGAGCCATTGTGGAGGAGTGAGAGTGAGAGTGAGAGTGAGAGTGGAGTGAGCCTGTGAGGGGGTTTTGATAATACGGGTTGGGTGTGACTCGGGTTAGATTACTATGGTTAGGGTTAACTAGGGTTGGGTTAAGAGAACAAGTTTTGGAATGGTGTGAGCATGTGACGATTTTCGGTGTTGGGATTTCAAGGGAGAGCGTCGGTGGGATTACAGCTGGATAACTGAAGTAGAAAAAGGATGGGGGACCGGGTGAAGATTGGGATTAAGGAATGGGATTTTCAAGTTGTCGGGATGCGCGGGGGGGGGGGGGGGGGGGGGGGGGGGGGGGCGGGATTTTTGAATTGGATTGTGATTTTGAGTTGGTGAAATTGGTTTGGAGCATATGTTGTTGTTGGCTATTTTGTCAAAACTTCTAAAATATGGAAAAAGTAGTGCTGCAGTTGTGGCCATTTATTTAAAATTTAAGTTTCGAAACTATAGTAATCGGTTATATTTGGCAGACGAAATGGTAATTGTTAAAATATAGCTAATGAAAGATAATTTTTCGTCTGTTTGATCGGACGAAAGATTATCTTTCGTCGGAGAGATTTTTTTATATTAAACTATATCGGACGAAAAATAATACATCGTCCATAATTTTTATTTTTATTTTTTATTTTATCGTAAGAGACGGAGAATAAAATTTTGTTCGTACTCTTTTTTTTTCTTTTCACGCGCAATAGTTGAACGAGGGATAATATCCCGTCCCTTAAAAAAAATGTTCCGATGAAAGATAATATCCCATTCGTCCCCATTTCTAAAAAAAATGTTGAAATTGTCTGGGACGGGAGATGATGCCCCGTCGCATACAATTCTAACATTAAAAATCCTATACAACAAACGTATAATTTTCTCTCTGTGTTAAATTTAGGTTTAAAACGTAATTAAGTAAAAATTAAGAAATAATTAGGATTAATTTGACAATTTTAAGAAATTAATTTGGATTTAAATTTTTTTTTTCGAAAATTTGTTTTTTTTCGTTGGACGAAAAATTTTCTTTCATCTGTGATTCTAAAATGTTCAAAACCCCAATTTTTGGTTTTTGAGGACTGCAAAGTCATTTTTTCTATTTTCATTTGCCAAATACCTAAAAATTGGCTCTCCAGGACTACAAATGCTCTTAAGGGATGGATATGTGATTAATTTGGATTGGATTGGATTTGGAAAAGGGTCGCAATTCGGAGGATTTTTATCCGTACCGACCCAATTTTTCAAAATATTCACCAAACTAATCCACTTTTGAAATATTTCTCCAACTGACTCAATTTTGAACATGTCCGCATAACATGTTTTTCAAAAAAAAAAAACCGTAATACGTTAATTTTATGTTTTCCTTCCAAAAAGCGGCATTAGTTTAAATTTCTTTTAGCATGCCACTATTTGGAAAAACGGTATTAGTACATTTCTTATACAAGTGTTAACCTTCTGATTTGGGAAAAAAATTCAAGTGCTGAAACAACTTATGAATGATATTGTTATCCTCAAGAACGATATTTGCATTACTGATGCCGTTGTTGGAGATAACGGCATCAGTTATAATACTCATTAAACTCTGTGTCTGCACAGTCGTTCTTCCAAACAACGACATGAGATAATTGTTGTCATTCTTAGAAACATTGACAACAATTCACAGAAATAGAATAACGAAGTATGAGTAATAAAATGAACTGTTGTCGTTGTTCCAAACAACGATATCAGTTATTCCCAACAATAAATATTATAGCTGATGCTGCTATTCCTAACAACGACATATGTAATGTGAATGTAGTTGTTCAGGATAGTGGCATCAGTTATAGGATTTTTTCACACTTATAATTTTTTCTCAAGTCAGAGAGAGTACACGAATAAATTAACTGATGTCGTTACTTCAAATAACGACATGCAATTTTTTTTTAACAGATGCCGCTATTGAAAATAACGGTATATAAATAATAACCTATACCGTTATTTTCAATGACGGTTAATACTGACGCATCCAAACTGAATTAGTTGGGTAAATCAGGGCGAAGTCAGAAAATTTTCACCGGCAGGGCCAAGGTAAA
The DNA here is from genome assembly GCA_017893485.1 of Hemerocallis citrina. Taxonomy (NCBI): domain Eukaryota; kingdom Viridiplantae; phylum Streptophyta; class Magnoliopsida; order Asparagales; family Asphodelaceae; genus Hemerocallis; species Hemerocallis citrina. The sequence continues at coordinate 681,258 of JACEHZ010000379.1, forward strand.
ATTCTATGATTACATGTAAAAATATAGAAATTTTTTCATAATTTTTAGGAAGGCCAAATAATAAAACTTAGTTTTCATGGGGTTAAATCATTACTTTTTTTGAAGGGTTTATAAAATTTTCAATAGAGTGAAGTGATTTTTTGAAAATTCTGAGGGGGGCACTCCTGGGCTCTCACCAAGCTCCGTCACTGGGGTAAATATTTTCCTAAATGAATCAAATTGATCAATATTTTAAAAAATTGTCGGTATGAAATATAAAATCCAATTTGGACAGACATTTTCAGAAAGTTTTGAGGAGGGCATCTCATATCATGATGGCAGGAGGGAGAAAAGGGTGGAGGTGGTGCAATAATTAGTACAACTCAACCAACTAATACTCGTATGATTATAGTAATCATAATGTTTATTAAGAAAGGGAAAGAGGGGTACGTGTCTAATGCTCTGTTCGCTAATGAACAGTGATTGAGAATTCAAATTCCTCTTGTATTATTTCTCTTTATGGAAAAAGAGAGCATAGCCATAAAAGGTTAAGAAAACGTCTCAATTCCCCAACTTGTATTTCCTGCAACATTTTCTTCATAACTTGCAATTTATCTTACAAATCAATAAAATTTTAAACAGGCCCTAGTATATCCGCCGTGGGCCTATTTATATATTCTACATGTGGAACTCTCTCTCTCCCTATAATATCTAGAGAGAAGCTCTAAGAGCATCCACAGTCGTTTTTCTCATTTCTTATAAAATGGCAGCTATAGTAATAGCAAATGGACGAAGGTCGTGCAGTCGTAGTTTGCTAAATTTTTCTCATATTCGTTAGAGACGGGATATGATTTACCGTCCCACGTTTTTTAATATTAAAATAGGGTAGGACTGATTCCCCGTCTCTCTCAAAAAAAAAAAAAAAAAAAAGGGCCCAAAGCTTCGGACGGGGTATCATACCCCGTCCATGAAATCAGGTTTGTTGACACAGTATAGGATTGAATGCCACTTGGATTGAATGAAATAATTGGATTGAATGCCCCTTGGATTGACTATAATACCCCATGGCTTTCAAGTTTGTTGACACAGTATAAATTAACATAGGATTGAATGCATGAAGGGCAAATTAGGAATAAAAATATATATATATATATATCTCCCAGACGGGGAATGATACCCCGGACGGGGTATCTATCCCCGTCTGAGGAGATTTTTAAAAAAAAATTGTGGAAAATTTGTGGGACGGGGTATCATTCCCCGTCTGAGCACTTTTAAAAAAAAATAAATTGGTTAATGATAGAGACGGGGTATGATCGTCCGTCTGATACGATTAAAAAATAATTAAATCGAAGAGACGGGGTATCATACCCCGTCCTTTATAATTTGAAAAAGTTCATTTCGTTTCTCATATTTGACAAATGAGAATAGAAGGTTTGCCAAAATATGGGAAAATGAGAAACGATTGCAGCGCTCGTTTGCTATTCATTTGCTAAAATTTGGAAAAATGGCATATATAGCAAACGACTGTGGATGCTCTGACAAAGATATTTTTCCAATTTTGCGAAAACAACAAAATTTGAAAATGGTGAGAGCTTGAAGAGAGACTGGTGAGGGATGTGATCGGGTGTAAATGAGGGACGCCAACTTCAGGGGGGGGGGGGGGGGGATACCTTAGTAAGTTCTTGTCCAGATATCCTTGGGCTCAAGTAGGAGGCCAACAGGTAAAGGAATGGAGGTTTAAAAAAGGGTGTGGACAATCAGGGGGAATTGCACTTGGGATTAATCCAAGAGTACTTTCTATCCTGGATTAACACATTGGACGTATCTCGGTCTCTATTAAGGTGCAACATCTTCAGGATTGGATTGAATTTATATTCTCCTCTGTCTATGGTCCTAATAATATTGAGGCTAGACATGGCTTTTGGGAATGAGCTTAGAGAAATTAGATTAAAATGGTGGGGGGGGGGGGGGGGGGGGAGGGGAGGGAGGGTGGATTGTTGGTGGAGGTTTTAACTTTACTAGATTTGCTAGTAAGCACCGTGGGAGAGCCACGAGTAATAGAGAGCGGGGAAACTACAATGATCTTATTGTTGAGATTGATGTCACGGGACGACTTCTTTTTCTCAAGTCCGGCCGTGCGCCACCTAGCTTACTCCTTAGATCGAGGGCTAAGTCAGGCTAATTGAGGGTTAAGAAGGCAGAGGATTGAAGAGAAGTGAGTAAAGTAAGATGGAAGAGAATTTATTCTTATAGAGAACTTTACAAGAGTGGCTTGGAATGCTTTTCCTTGGATTTCCTTGGATGGTCTTGGATGGTTGGAGCAAATGAGGCTCCTCCCTATTTATAGTGCTAGGATGATCCTTCTCCTCCCCAAGGGAAGGTTCTAGAGTACAAAGTTCTACTATGTACAAGAGTTTACTAGAATACTCTATAACTATGTACATTGTTCCACAAAGGTTCTAGTTCACACTAGAACGTGCCACATTGTCCTAGAGAACTCTAGGACGTTCTTGATCCTTCCGGGGCATTCTGTAGTGTTCCGGACTCCCCTTGAACAATCTGGATGCCTCTAGAACTTGTCCGTGACATTGAGCTTATGGAAATTCCTTTGACGGGGCGGAGATTGGAGCGCCCGAATTTCAATGTAGAAAATACGAGATACAATCCAGAATCTTTACTTCAATGTAACTTAAACACAACACAAAAATACAGGTAAATAAAAACTTTCATTATATCGGTTCTCATTACATAGCACACCAAAAATTAATACACAATTAATATAACATGTTCCCACATTTAAACTCCAGTCTTCACATAAATTAAAACTTTAACTCTTGTTCAAGCCACACACTTTCAAATCCTGTAAAAATGTTAAAATTGTGGGCAAGTTAGTCACATATAACTGAAGCAATGTTAATTAAAACAACGATCCTCCGAAATCTCACAACCACAAACTCGTTGCACAAAATAAAATAATAATGGAAAGATTCATAAATCAACAAGTGAAGTTAAACTAAATGAATAAGTGTGTGTTATGAAATCAAAAGAAAAATACATAAAACAATGTCCATGAAAACACAAATGCACACAATGCTCACTAATGCACACTTGTTCGGATTCTATGTCGCTCATACAACATAGGTCTGAGGGCAAGCCCATAGCGTTCACCTTATTATAGGGTTTAATTCCTCGTTATCCAAAACTTATAACCGTGACTAACTTAAGATTTAGACATTCTGTAAGTATCTAGCTCATACCCCGGTAATTTCGGAGGTCAGTCTCTATCCATAGATAATTCTGGAGACTATTTCACTCACACCTGGGAATCTTCGAGAATACCCCACATCGAGTCATCATGGCACCTCATCACACAAACATCTCATGAACGTCATCTCGATCCTGATAATTTTGGAGATCAATCTCACACCGCAGATGATCTGGAGACACTTCCACTCACTTCTCGATAACTCCGGGGATCATATTACACTGCAGATCATACAGAGGCCTCTCTACTCATGCTTGCTCTTACTTCATCACATCTCCAACTAATGCATGTCCTTAAGTTTAAACATAGACAATCACAGGCACCTAGAGCTAACTCACTCTACCGGACTTAACTCAACCAATCCGGAACACTAGCCGACACTGGCTAATTTCCAAAATCAAATAATCTAAACTGTCGGTATCTAGGGTCCTGCTCAGCCTCTAGAACTCACACACTCAACATATCAAACAAATAATCTTCTAGGGTTCTTTATAACAACAATAACTTCTCATACAAATCCACAACTAGATTAATTAATCAATTTTTTTTTTTTACATATTTCCACATAATCTCAAATTTATACATCAATACCCCAATTAACTTCATCTCATCAAAACATAAAATTTTGGTAAACAAAAATATTGTTATAAGCATCTTACTTCTCAAAATAAATGGACATCCACTTCCATAATTGATCATTTCATTTATAGAAACCAATTTAATTCAACGGTACATCAATAACTCAATTTCCAATATTGTTTTCTATATACGAAACTACCATATTAATTCTGGAATTTTAATCTATTTAAAACTTAAACCAACTCACTTTGAATTCTATGATATATCCCTCAAAATATGAAACTTCATGTTTTAAAATTTTGAAACTTTAATCAATTTAAATCTAAAATTTATATCTTAAAAAAATCTGAAATTAAGTAGATCATTCAAAGCTGAAACATATGTTCTTCAAATCGAGGAATTATACTCCTTCAAAACATAGATTTTTATCACACAATTTGCAATTCAAACATAAAAAAATTAAAACTTTATTTCAAAAAAATCTGAAACTTGATTCTTCATAACTTGATATTTCATCGAACTTCAAACAAAACTCTAGCATGCATGTACTAGGGTTAAACTCCAAACCCTGACACAAAACCCGAGCCCTCGAAGAAACAACCCAAGCCCCTTTCAATGATAGGTCGAGAGTTGCACAATGCAAACTCGGACACTGAGCTGACCCCGGCACTGTTCAACCCTCAATTCGAAACCCCTTAATGCTTCAAATTTAATTTTTATACAACTACATATACATCACTTCATGCACCAATCTTCTAGAATCTAATTATAAATATTCATTCAATAAAATAGGGATTAAAACATCAAGATTTCCTCTTTAAACATATCGAACATGAGTTTTAAGATCATACAACAAATTCTAATCAACTACAATATTACTTAAGTTCATTCAATCAATTAGTAGATTAAAAATTCAATCTTTCATGCCCTATCAACATATATCATTCAAGATAAAATACTTATGAACATTGATGCGGTTTATTTCTGGGAGACGTGTGGATGCACCAGGTGTGAGTTCGGACTCGATTTGTATTTGAAGGAGAATGCTGCTCGTCTGCCGATCTTCGGTTGACCTTCTGGAACCTACGATGAGCTCGGAATGATGTTGAAGTCTGGGCTCGGATCTGAGGGGTCGAATCCGAGGTCTTGTGTACCTGCAGACGGTCCTGAAACACCGGGGTTTATCCCGGTGGCGGACCCTCCGATGATCTAGTCAGTCTCTGTGAGAGAGTAGCAATAACTAGGTATATTTAAGTGGCAAAAGATTGATTACCTCAAAAGGTGGGTGCGGGTCTAGTATTTATAGAGAATCCCAACCGGGTTTGGTTCCCTTTGGGGGCCGGGTCTGGATCCGAAGGCCCGTGGGCCTGACGTGTCAGCAGGCCCAGGGAGTTTAGGGCAGACGTGGCAATACCAGGAGTGGTATAGGGCTGACGTGGCGAAACCCTTGGTGGTATTTGGAGCCGACGTGGCTGATCGTGGGTCTCCTGTTCTTCTGGGGGGATCGGAGGGCCTAGGCTGCGCCAGGTCATCCTTCTGCTTCGCCAGAGAGGGGGGACGGCCTGTGGCACTATCACGGGTCGGACTCCGAGGACTACCGAGGCTCGTCGGCACGAGGAGGCCAGTACTGTGAGGGCAAACATGAGGTTCGGTGCCGACCCTGAAGTGGTTCGGGGCCGAGCTAGATAGCTATTTTTACCTTTTCGAGTGAGAATTGTATTGGGCCCTGGTTGGGCCTCAGGCCATTTTTACCCTATCACAAACATCTTATATAAAAGTTCAATTTTTATCTCATGAAAATTTATTAACTCCATCTGTCATTCATTACAACAATTAATCATGCATTCATGTTATAAAACGTTCATAGATCTACAAAAAAACACTAGCATGATAACTACACTTGCATCACCATCATAAATATAATATACACACCAAGAAAGATGAAGAAACACCCACCTTTAGTCGAAATTTGACACAAACGCTTCGAATGCTTCTCCTCCTTAAGCAAGATGATCTCGAACTCCAAGCCACCAAAAGCAAACAAAAGAAACTGAAACCTACTCCTTTTATATATATTGTCAGGATTTTAATTAGGGTTAATTGTAGGGATGGCAACCGGGCTTGGTTGACCTGCGACCCGCTCACTCGAACACAGCCAACAATTAGGCGGTTCGGGTCCAGGTCAACCTGGATCTCAAATTTCGAAAATCCAACCCGCTCGACCCGGCCCGTGAACTCGTTGACCCAGTAAAACCCCCCCGAAACCCGCATACTCGACCCGTAGGTTTGTACCTGTTTGACCCGAACGGTTCGAACGGATTGAACGGTCAGAAACAGAGCCAACGACACTGTTTTGGGCTTTTTGTGGTTTTTTTTTTTTTTTTTGGTTTTTCCCTATAAATACCTCTTAATTCAATCTAAAATTTTGCACAACTTACTCTCTTACTCTCTCTACTACTACTACTCAATTCAATCAAGTTTTTTCAACAAAGAAACAAGCAACAAAGAAGTGAAAATTTTCGATCTTATCAAATTATGTTAATTCAACTCTCAACTACGTCTACTTCAACTCCTCCAACAAAGAAGCTCTCTTTCTCCCTCTTTCAATGACTACCGAACTTGGTGGCTACGTCTACTATATTTCTCAATCGGCTACAACTTCTTCTACTTTTATTTTCACTCCCATTTCTATATATGATTACGGTATCAAAATTTCACAACTCTCTTATTGTCTTGATTTTTGTTGTAGTTCTTATTTTTTTTTGAATCATATTTGTTTGATGGTTTTTTTGGTTTTTTCTCTCTCAACCCTCTTATTATTTTAGTTTTTCTTTTTTAACCTATACTTCCTAGATTGTTTTGTATTATTTCACATACACTAGTAAAACACTAGAAATCATTTTTTCCCATACACTATTACCATGTCTAGATCACGAGGTATCGGTCGTAGCCAATGTGGGCAAGATTGCACCAGTACTTCACGTCAGCCTCCAATAGTCCCACATATAGAGCCCGAATTTATACTGAATTCTATGGTAGGAAATCACGATATCCTTACACATGAAATAGAAGAAGAAATGCATGATGTTGACACACAAACACAACAAACTGAACCCACTAGTAGTAGCAAAGCTAGAGAAAAAATAAGTGATTGACACAAATATTATGACTATCTCCCCGATGCAGATAATCCAGGTGTAGGACATAAGATTTGTAAAACTTGTGATAAGAGTTACAAATGGAAGAAGGGTGAGGGAAGATGTACAATTAAACGACACATTTTAAATATACACAAATAATTATTAAAAGACCAACAAGGCCAACAAAAAGTTAATCCTAGGACCGGACAAATAGATAGTCAACCCTATGATCCCGAACTTGTTCGTCGGTAAATGGCCCGACTAGTTATTAAGGATAAGATACATTTTTCCTATTCCAAGAGTAGGAATGTAGAGTCTTTCAACCAAAATACACTCAATCAATATTTTAGAAGAATTCATAGAAACACACTGAAGTCCGATTGTTTTAAACTTTACAGCGAAATGAGAGATGCTTTAATTGCACTCTTGTATTTTTTAACTTGTAGAGTATCGTTAACTTCCAATTATTGAAAATGTTGTAAAGATATTTTGATAATGGGCTTAACTTGTCATTGGATAGATAGTAATTGGATGATTCAAAAGAGAATCATCACACTTGTCGCTTTGTCGTATCCCCATAGTGGACTAGTTATTGCAGCACATATTTTAGAAGTTTGTGTCACGCCCCGCTTCCCAAAAAGATAATATGGAATACGGATACGTGACTAAGCCCAGCGAATAATTTTCATCATCCACAAGCTGTTCAGAATCTTTACAACATTTTACAAGAATAATCAGAGTCGGAAGCAAAAGAATCAACCAAGCATGCACATATAAATCAAAATACCAACAAGAATACTTGAAACCAAAATATTATAATCTCAAATAATTCAGATCTGAATAAGTCAATATCTTGTGTCACATTGCCCAAATATAAATAAATTCAAGTACAAGAAACAATTGTTCAAACAAGCAACAAAAAATAATAATGGCAAAATTCCAGCACTAATATCTCATATCATCATCTCCATCTGGCAGCTGATCATCCTAGTCTGCAATTAAATAAATTACAGGAGAAGGAAAAAAAAAAATAAACTCCCGTCAATGCAAGTTACGGGCCGCTTGTAGTGAAGGATACAAGTACATGGAGAAAAATAACTAATAGCATGGAATAGGCATGATAATAAAATATAACAACTAGCATGGCAAGATGAACAAGTATAAGTAGCATGTATCAAGTGTCAAGTGAACAAGTATCATGTAAGCAAGCAATAAGCAACAAGTGTCGAGTATCAAGTATCATGTAAATATGTAGCAAGTTTCATGTATCATGTAATCAAGTATCATGTAGTCAAGTATCGAGTATCATGTTCAAGTGTCATGGTCAAGTCTTGTAGTTATTACTATCTAGGTAGTACTTCATGCATCCCGATTTTTACTACATGGTTGCTACAACAAACAATTTCACTTTTGGTTTCATAGTGGACCATAGAGGACAGTGTATTCAGGGACAAGTATCAAGTAATCGAGTTCCAAGCTCTAAGTATCATGTATCATGTATCAAGGATCACGTGTCAAGTTGTGCAAGTGGCAATTATTCATGTGTCTTGCGAGCAAGTGTCAAGTAATCACGTGTCAAGTATCATGTATCAAGTCATTACGTAGGATCTGTGGATCCCCTTCTGAGTAGACGTTTCTATATTATCCACTATTAGATCTTTCCTTTAAATCCCTGCTTGGTTATTTATTTTTATTATCAAACAGACATTTGAGAGTACAAAATATGGCAAAAATAACATGGCATGATCAAGTAACAAGTACAGGATGAAGAATAAATATGCACAAGTGAAAGATAGCACATCAAAGAGTGGGACAACGAGAATTCTAATTCAGGACTACAAGACAGTACTGCACTAAAACAAGGATTTCTGTTGCTACAAACATGCAAATCTGAATCTGTCGAAAGTTCTAGAAAATAGACTCCCGGCCGAATCCAGCAAGCATATATAAGTCATATAGTATTTCGCAAAAACATAATTTAAAACTGATTTGAATCTAAAAAATACGTTCAGCCAGAAATCAGAAGATCATATTCAAAGTCTGGAAAACCGCATAAAAACTCATTAAATAAATCCACGAAAAATGTGGGGTATTTCCCTATATGTATAGTAACAGAAAAACAAGTTTCATAATTTTCAAACAAAAATAGACTAGTCAAGTAAAATTAGAAACCAACAAAATGCAGTAGTTTTGCAAATCTGGAATCACAAATACTGTATTACGAAAATAGCAATATCTCACAAACCATAAATCAAAATCCAAATCCGCCAAAAGGATAATAAAATAGATATAGTAGGCTAACTTTCATATTCATAAATATTTTACAAACAGCAAGTAGAAATAGATCGAAAATTAGGTTCTTTACTTAACAGCATGAAAAATCAGCATGTGTAGTAATTGTTTGGAAACATAAAACGGTTTGTAAAACTCATCAAATAAATTCACCAAAATTCAGGGTTAATCCCAATCAGATTTAGAAGCACTGAGCAAAATTTCAGTCAAAATAATAATTTTAAAATCACAATAAAAATAGATTACTCTTCAGTTTTTATAGAAAACAAAATCTGAAAATCTTTCGACACCACTGTAGTAAAATCGACATAACTCACAACTCATGAAACGAAACTGAGATCCGTCAAAAGGGTTAGAAAATAGACATAATTCTCTACAAATCATATTCACAAAATATTTTCAAATACTGACTTTTATAGGTTCTAAAATACTGATCAAAACGGAAAAGCCAACAAAACTGAAAATATCTCATGTGCACAAAATCAACTAGTTCGCATAAAACTCATTCAAATCATAACCAAACATGAAATATGGTATACTAGATGTCCAAGCAACATGATATAGGGTATTTCACAAGTCCACAACAAGTCTATCACGAATAACACGAACGAGCACAAAATATCATATGAATAACACGCACATATACAACAAGAAGTGGTCAATCATAGGTTAATTCATGTCACATATGTCGTGAGTCAGCTATGGTCAAATCATCACTATAGAGACAATATTAACAAGGGTTTCACACACAAATTGTCTCTAGAACCCAACTATACTACAGGCGGTATTTAGTACTTGTATTACACAAAGAAAAGAATACAAGTTACTTGCCTTAACCGACGACGAAAACGACACCTAGCAAGAATAACAGGAACGGATTCCCGGACAACGAACACGAACTCAAAGTACGAACTCCGAATGGAACACGAATCACGAACCAAGAACGAAAATCACTACAAACAACGAAACACATGCACGGGAATTGCACGTGCACACACCACCAAAAACACGACAGCAACAGCACACGGCAAAAGCTGGGGACAGCGACGGCGAGGAGGCACAGCGAAGGGGGAACGGCAGGTCACAGCGACACGGCTAGCTGCGGTTGCTGTCGCTGTTGCTGCAACGGTGCGATGACCAAAGGGAGGCAGGGCAGGGGAACCAAGGGGAGAGCGCCGGCGTGCTAGGGAGACGGAAGACAAGGGGAACGGGGGGGATGCATGAGAGCGAGGTCGAACGGGGGGGGGGGGGAGGGGGGTGCACACAAGCAGCGAAGAGAGGGGCGATCGGGGAGGGAGAGGGAAGTCGGAGGAGGGCTAAACGGGATGAGGAAGAGGGAAACAGTGACTAGGGTTTGATCGGGATGGAGACGACTACAGGGTACATGATGGGTTTTATATATATATGGGGGAAGTTAGTTTTAGGGTTGGGGAGCAGTGGAGGCGGCACAGGGGTATCGGGTCTGGGTTGGCAAAGCTGGCGGGTATGGGTAGTTATAGGGTTTAATAATTAGGGTAGAAGAATGGTATTTAGATAAATGGGTTTTAAAAAAACAAAATGATGGGAATTAATAGCTTACAATAAAAAAAATGAGATGGGACAAATGGATAATATAAAAAAATACGGCATGAACCAATAAAATAAAGAGGATCAAAATAACAACTCGATCAAACAAGAAGGGAAAAAGAAATGTAGACCGATAGCAACAAAAATCAAGAACTCAAATGAGATGAAGAATCAACCAAATGAATATAGAAAAGAAAAGATCTAATACAGTCCAAAAGATACAACTGAATCAAATACAAAGAAAAGAAAAAAATACACTCAAAATACATAAAATGAAAATACAGGGGTTACAGTTTGTGATTTATATCATATTCGTGACAAAAAAATTACTATTAGTTTTGATAATGCATCTAACAACAATATTCCAATTAGTACATTAAAAATACAATTAGTTCCTCCATGTAATGAAAATTTTCATGTTAGATGTGCGTGTCATATTTTAAATGTATGTATACAAGATGCATTGAAAATAGTTGATTCATATATAATTGCAATTAGAAATTGTGTACATTTTATTGCTTTAAGTGGTCTTATGCTTCAAGAATTTAAAGGATGGTGTAAAGCTAGGGGAAAACATTTTTAAAAAAATTCTAGAAATGTTAAACGCCGATGGAAATCTACTTTCGATTTACTAAATGTTGGTATTCAATACGAACATATTATAAACGATTTTTGTCTTGCAAAAAATATGAAACTTTTTTAAATGACTCCTCAATCATGGTATTTTACCGAATCTTTATTACGATTTTTGGAACCTTTTAAAACCGCAACTATGAAATTTTCTACATCTTATGATTCTACTTCTAGTAGTATTTTTATTTCAATCATTATTATGATGCAAACTTTTAAAGAAATGATTTGAGACGAATATATTAGCCATATTGTTGTTCCCGGTTATACAATTTTTTTAAAGTATTTTAATTATCCTCCTATGTTGTATTGTATTGCTACTGTTATGGATCCTCGTATCAAATTAGCGGGTACGAGATGTTTGAATGAATTATTTAGCTAGTTTTGAATCGACATTGAATAACTTGTATGATTATTATGATCGAACTTTTGCATCTAGTAGTACAACTAGTATAGTTACTTCTTCTTCTACTTCTAGAGGTAAGGGCAAGAGTACAGTAGAAGATGTCACTTTAATTTACTTGCTCATATTCAATCAAAAAACCTTTGACTAATGCACCTAATGAATTAAATTTGTATAATCAACAAGATAGTGAGAGTTCTAGCACTAAGATTGAAGTGCTACAATAGTGGAAAGAACATGAAAATATTTTCCTATTCTTTCACATTTGGCTAGAGATCTACTAACTCCTCATGTCTCTACAGTTGCTTCAGAAAGTATTTTTTCTACAATTAGTAGAGTTCTAACATATTTCAGGAATCGCTTGAAGCCGGATTCGTTGAAGATGCTCGTGTGCACTGAAGATTGGATGAAAGCTGAAGACATGATTCAAGGAAAAGAGGCATCTACATCAATAAGTGGAAGCAACTCGCCTGAAGTCTAACAACAAGATTAGGGAATTTAGGGCGATCAGATCCTATGTTTATGTTAAGTAGAGGTGCACGACTGTAGTCCAATGCCATCTGTTCAATCTAACTTTAGGTTATCTCGAACTCTAGATTGTCCTCTTAAACATATAATTAAGTGAATTTGTATAATTTTTTTAACAATATTTGTATGTATAAATAGTTGTAAAAATTTAATAGAAGTTGAAATGAATAATATATCCAATTTTGTTTAATTCTTAATCTCTTATACTTGTTTTACAATTTTTATTTATTTTTTTAGATTAAAAGTGAGGGGGGAAATGGGCCACCTGTCAACCCGCCCGGCCCGACCCGGGTTCAATCCGAATGTGTTCACGGGTCGACCGGGTCTGTTTTTTCATTTCCCAACCCAGCCCAGCTAATGGCCCAACCCGACCCGAGCCCGTCCGAAACAGGGTCAACCCCGAATGGGTTGGGCCCAGCTTGGCCCGGTGGACCCGATTGCCATCACTAGTTTTTTGTGAGGAATTTTTCATAATAGTCCTCAATAATCAATTATTATGTAAATTACTTATTCATACAAATCAATTAGATCCTTTTTCTTATCTAATTCAATCAAATAATTTATTCTATCTTATCACCACACCCTCCTACACTTGGCCGGCCCCAATTCAGATTATAAATATTTTAGTCTTAATGTTCGGGTTTTTATATGGCCAAAAAAATCAATTCTTTCACACATTCAATTTAAATTAACATAATGTCTAAAATATAAGTTCATTCATTCAAATAAATTTAAAAAATGAAAATATTAGGAATTAATTATAGAAAATAATTACAGACAACAAAATTTTAAGAATTTAAATTTTTATAACATTGCACGTGTTTGACAAGTGCAAAAACAGTAATTTAGAAAAACATTCAATTCTGTCAAATACATCAATTTAATATTATATAAAAAATGATTTCAATTTTTGGGGGTGTTACATAGATTCACGTGGTCCACTATGCGGGAGGACCCAATTTTGGCTAAGTTGGATAGAGTTTTGATTTATCATGAGTGGGAAGCTCGTTTCCCATTTACAACGGCGCAAGCTATCCAGGTACCAATCGTTAATGATGGGACTCACGCTCAAAGTAGAACCCGATGTTTTTACTTTGAGAAGAGTTGGTTGATGCATAAGATATTTAGAGTGTAGTTTAAGGGTGCTTGAGAGTTGCGAGATGTGGAACTTGATTCTCTAGGATCGTGGAACTTTAAAATGAGACACCTAAGAAAGATCCTTAGGAAATGGGCTATGAACGAATTTGGCAATTTCAAAGTGAGAATCGGATCGTTGTGTGCAAAAATCGAGGAAATTGAGCAAGCAGATGAGGAGAGAGATCTTAATGATAGTGACAAAGATGTTCTTGTGGGAGCAAGAGAGGAATTAAGTGTGTTACTTGAGATGGAGGAGATTTATTGGAAGCAAACTTTGGGGAGAGGTGTATCAAAGAGGGGGATGAAAAATACGACCTACACTCATATTCATAATGTTCTAAAGCAAATATCCTCTTTTAATCTTATATATATGCGCAAGGAGGGCTTCTGCTAGGTAGAGGCTAAAGATGGGGTTGGAGAGATTTGAGGGAGGCCATGAGTAGACTGACATGGAGGTGGGGGAAGTGAGCAAGGCAAGCACAGTAACCATCAGACATGGCGAACAGGGTGCTGGACAGAGGCTAGTTTAGGCCAAGGGGGGCAGAAGTGAGGCTGGGAGTGTAGGCAGAAGAAATTCTCATGCTTTTGTTTTGCAAGTTAGTTATGCATTTTGTTTGAGATACTGGAGCTCTTGTTTTGTAATATTTTATGGCATTACTACTGTGTATGATGATGTATGTAGGCTAATTTCTGGATCTTATGACATAGTTAGTGATGGAGTTTCTGTGCGTGCTTGGGAAGATATCTATATATACCATCTCGTAATAGCATATATGTAGGGTCATGCTATAATGCTATTATGATATATATATATATATATATATATATATATATATATGAAGGAAGGATCTATAGGCACCTAAAGTTTGTCCTAATACCCTAAACACACCTGAAGTGACGGTAATACCCTAAACACACCTGAACTTTTCAAAATTGGATCAATAGGCACCTGGCGTCCAATTCCGTTAGTTTTTTAACAATTAGGGGGTAAAATTACTTTTTCACTCCCACCCCCACCTTCTTTCTTCTCCATTCTCTGTTTCTTCCTCTTCCCCTTCGACGACAACCCAAAAGCCCGACCCCCCAACGCCACACCTCCTCTCCACCATAGCCACTGAGCTCCGCCTCCGATCACCTCTCCTCCACTTGAAACACCTCCTCGCCATCTCCATTACCTTCGCCGCCACCCTCGACTCCACTGCACACCTCCTCCGCTGCTATCCACCGCACACCTCCTTCGCTGCTGTCCTTACCACCACCACTGCTCACTGCCCTCGACCAACACCACCGAAGCACCCTAAGCTCCTTCGCAGTCGATGAGCGCCTCGCCACAACTCTGCCACCACCTTCAACCTCCTCCGAAACTCCTCCTCAACATCGTCGTCACACTCGAGCTCCCCTCTGTCGCTACTGCCGACCTCCGAAGCTCCTCTCCTCCTCGCTACAGTCAGCATCGCCACTAAGCTCCCTTCGAGCTCTCGAACTCCACCGCTCTCTTCCCCCTCGAGCTTCTGACCATACCCATCCACTCTCGCCACCACTGCCACCTTCGAGCTCCCTCCGAGCTCATGATTGCCTCCTCGTCGACCACTCCCCGCCTCATCCTTCTTGCCGTCGAGCCTTACTGTAACCATCTCTCTCTCACTCTCATTATCTCCATCTCTCTGTCTATCTCTCTTTGTTTTCCCCTCTCTCTCTCTCTCTCTCTCTCTCGCTCATTCTCTGTCCCTGTCTCTATCTCTATCTCTCCCTAACTCTTTCTATCTACGTTTAGGTGAGAGAAAGAGGGAGTCATTCAAAAAAATGGAGGGTATTTTGGTCTTTTCACGTACCTCTTAACGGGTTTAAACCCGTTAAGGGATATATTACATTAATATTCCACTAACTTAACTGAAAAATTAACGGCGGTGGTCTTTAGGTCCAAATAATAGAAGTTTGGGTGCTATTGGGATATTATAAAAACTTTAGGTGTGTGTAGGTAATTTCTATAAACTTTAGGTACCAATAGGTCATTCTCCCTATATATATATATATATATATATATATATATATATATATATATATATATATATATATATATATATATATATATATATATATAGTCATGCTATTATGAGATGGTGAGATAGGTAAGATGAAAATATTTTTTGAGAGATAAGTGATTTAAGTCATCCGAATTTCAATCACACCGATCATATCACTCTACATATCATCAATATGATGTGTGCCAAATTTCAAACAATTCAGAGACCTGTAGCATATGCATCAAGACGTTCAAATAAATGTATATATAAATGTATGTATGTATATATATATATATATATATATATATATATATATATATATATATATATATATATATATATATATATATATATATATGCATCAAGACGTTCAAATAAATGTATATATATATATGTGTGTGTGTGTGTGTTATATATATATATATATATATATATATATATATATATATACTAGTTGAAATTGAACCGTCACTACAAAAGATACTGCTTTTACCGGCGATTATTCCCCGGCGTTTTACTAGTAGCGCCGGGGTAGGGAGTGAGTAGGAATTGGGCACCAGACGGGATGGTCATACACCGGCGGTCGATTTAAAACGCCGACGTATGTTAGTATTCACCGGCGTTTTACTTAAACACGCCGGTGATGTTTATTATTCACCGGCGTTTTTTATTATAAACGCCGGCGAATATACGGACACATTCACCGGCGTTTCCAATTAAAACGCCGGTGAATAACTGGGATAAAACCCGCGAACCCTAATCTTTCGCTCGCCATTTTCCCAATACCCCCCCCCCCCCCAAAAAAAAAAAGAAAGAGGCGCTTCGTTTCCCTCCTTCCTCGCTCTACTTCCCGCGTGTTTGCCTCCGCCGCTTCGTCCTCTTCGACGGCCTTCGACCTTTCGAAATCGTCCCTTCTTCCCTTCGTCCTTTTCGATTTCCCTCTTCCCTCTCTCTATTTGGAGGTGAATCGGCGATCGCCCCCCCCTCTCTCTCTCCTACGCCCCCGCCCTCGTCGCCCCGCTCCCTCTCTCTCTCTCTCTTCGGTATGATCTCTTGATTTCCCTTATTTTCCAAAAAAAGCAGCTTTTTTCAGTTTATTCATCTTGATTTCCTTAACATGAACGGTTTAGTTGAGATGAAGAATTAATAGAAAAATATATGCTTAGATAATGGAAATTTTCATCTTCTTTTACTGTTAATGAAGCTGATTTCATGCATCTGATTGTCTTCATGGGATGTTTGTTTTTTTACCCAAAATGGGTTCACTGTGAACTGAGGATGCTCTAGGTACGTATGCCAATATCCTCCGGCTGGATATGCACAACAATTGGATTTTAGATTTAGTTGGGCACAGTGAATTAGTAGAGCAACATATAAGCTCACATAATGGGAAATTTTCATTTTCAGATACTGTTAAAGTAACCT
The DNA here is from genome assembly GCA_017893485.1 of Hemerocallis citrina. Classification (NCBI taxonomy): domain Eukaryota; kingdom Viridiplantae; phylum Streptophyta; class Magnoliopsida; order Asparagales; family Asphodelaceae; genus Hemerocallis; species Hemerocallis citrina. The sequence continues at coordinate 698,226 of JACEHZ010000379.1, forward strand.
GATTGCAATCTTTGGCATGGTTTTTTAACACAAAATGGGTTCACTTCCAAACTAAGTATGCTGCTAGCATACCCATTTTCTTTCACTGTTAATGAAGCTGATTTCATGCATCTGATTGTCTTCTTGGCATGCATGTTTTTTTACCCAAAATGGGTTCATTGTGAACTGAGGATGCTATAGGTACGTATGTCAAAATCCTCCGGCCGGATATGCACAACAATTGGATTTTAGATTTAGTTGGGCTAAAGAAGTAGTAGAGCAACATATAAGCTCAGATAATGGGAAATTTTCATTTTCAGATACTGTTAAAGTAACCTGATTGCAATCTTTGGCATGGTTTTTTAACACAAAATGGGTTCACTTCCAAACTAAGTATGCTGCATAGCATCCCCAGTTTCTTTCACTGTTAGTGAAGCTGATTTCATGCATCTGATTGTCTTCTTGGCATGCATGTTTTTTTACCCAAAATGGGTTCACTGTGAACTGAGTATGCTATAGGTACGTATGCCAAAATCTTCCGGCCGGATATGCACAACAATTGGATTTTAGATTTAGTTGGGCTAAAGAACTAGTAGAGCAACATATAAGCTCAGATAATGGAAATTTTCATTCTCAGAAACTGTTAGAGAAGCTGATTGCCATCTTAGGCATGATTTTTTAACAAAATAGGTTCACTTCCAAACTAAGTATGCTGCTAGCATCCTCATTTTCTTTCACTGTTAGTGAAGCTTATTTTCATGCATCTGGTTGTCATCTTGGCATGTTTTTTTTGACCAAAATGGGTTCGCTGTGAACTGAGGATGCTATAGGTACGTATGCCAAAATCCTCCGGATACGCACAACAATTGGGTTTTAGATTTAGTTGGGCTGAAGAAGTAGTATAGCAACATATAAGCTTTGATAATGGAAAATTTATCATTTTCAAATACTGTTAAAGTAACCTGATTGTCAATCTTTGGCATGGTTTTTTATACCAAAATGGGTTAACTTCCAATCTAAGTATGCTGCTAGCATCCCCATTTTCTTTTTTTGTTGTTAGTGAAGCTTATTTTCATGCATCTGATTGTCATCTTGGCATATTTTTTTTACCAAAATGGGTTCACTGTGAACTGAGGATGGTATAGGTACTGATATGGCTAAAAAATAGGAGTTTAATCAAGGCCGTCAAGATGGGGCACGAATCCCAAGATTCGGGGGTGAAACAGTAATTTTACCTACAAAACAGGTCTGGAGCGGGTACTGGGTCTCCTATTCGCAGATCCAGTAACCCGCGAACGGATCCACCACAACTGGGTGCGGGTTTCAACCCGCAACAAACCCGGTCCAGCAGGATAGTATTAGGGTTTCTGATTAATATTAATCAACGGCCCTGATTCATATCTATCCCTTCACTGGGAATTAGGGATCACATTCCTTATCTATATACACAGGAATTACATGCCTGATCTGTTCCCTGAGACGCCTATAAATACCCCCCATCCATCTCCATTAAGAGGTAATCAATCTTTCACCAGTTTTTGCGCTCTTTCATAGTCTGCCAGATTACTGACTTGAGCGTCGGAGGGTGCGTCGCCGGGAACAACCCCGATGTCTCGCACTTTTTGCAGGTGCACGGCAGGAACGACGATCAAGGCCCGACGGAACAGGTACACAGGTTTTCCTATTCAGTTTCCCTAAGAATCCACAAGTTCTATCTGTTTGCCCCCACACCGAATTTAGCGGCAACAGATTGGCGCCGTCTGTGGGAAACTAACGAATAGAGACCTCTCCTCTTCCCGGTGAACAGGTCTTCTCCAGCCATGCCGCCTCGCAAAGTTAGGTCAAGAGGGTCTAATCGAGTACCCAACCCTGACCAGTAAGAAGTCCTTCCTGATCCCGCTCAGCAACAAGGGCAACTTCCCCCTACCATGGAAGAGCCGCTCCAACGGAACCTTCCCCCTCCTGATCCAAAGGGTCCTAACCCTCAGAAACAGCCTCTTCACCAAGAGAACCTCTCCATCCACAACGCCTCCAGTGCCTCTATGGCCTCCCATCATCCCCGAGCCTCTGGTCGCCACAATGCCCCCACCCCAAACGCCCGGAAGATGATGACCTCCGTCGTCATCTGGATGAAAAGCGGGCTCGGGAGGAAGCCTCCCGCCAGCAAGAGCGATCCCCTCATCGCCGAAAGTACAGGAGGTCCCCCATCCGAAGAGGGAGGAAGGACTCCCCCGATCATTACCGGAGGAGGCACTCTCCCGCAGGTCGGCAACAGCCCAGGAACAATGACGCACCAATCACCCGTGCCGAGTTCCAGCAATTCCAAGCGACCGTCCTGCAGGCCCTCAACCTCCGTCAGAATCCTATTAAACCGAAGCTCCCATCCCCTCCTCCGGACCGAAGCCCTCGCCGACGGTCCCCCTCTCCTCGACCCGCTCCTACCAACTCCAGGCGCACCCCAAGTCCTCGCCGTTCTCGAAGCTACCATCGCCGCAGCCCTCGCTCCCCCTCATACGAAGACGAGTCCCGTGGCTCGGCAGATTACCGTCGGAGGGATGACACCATGAACCGCTGTTTTAACGAGGTGGAAAAGCTCCTGGGTCAGATAAACCGAGAAGAGGAGCTCAGGGGGAGGACCTTACGTCCTAGCCGACCCCCATTCTCCCGGACCATAGTGGATGCCCCTGTGCCGTTCAGTTTCAAACCTCCCCAGTTCGAGAATTACACCGGGGAGACCGATCCAGTTGATCACATCGAAAGCTTTAAGACCTTGATGCTCCTCCATCAAGCTTCCGATGCCCTCCTCTGCAAAACATTCCCCGCAACTCTCAAAGGCCCAGCTCGAGAATGGTACTCTCGCCTTGCCCCAGCGTCAATATTCTCCTTCGAGCAGTTCGAAACCCTCTTCGTCACCCATTTTGTCAGCAGCTGAAGGGCTGAGAAGACCAGCATCTCACTATTGCACCTCCGTCAGCAGAAGGGGGAGAAATTGAGGGACTACGTGAAGAGGTTCACATCTGAAGCCAGAACCGTCGCATCCCTCGACCAGTCGGTTGCTACCGCAGCGTTCCAATCCAATATCCTCAATTCCAACCTCCGTTCCTCCCTCTCCAAGAAGCCACCACAGGACTTTTCCGACCTCCTCCTTCGCACAGAAAAGTACATCCGGGCCGAAGAGGCCGAGCAACAACCCAACTGGGAGGTGCCTGCCTCCGGGTTTAAGAGGAAGGGAACAGAAGAAGAAGGACCCAAGAAGCTCCAGAAGGATAATGCCGGCCAACGCCGACCTCCCCCTAGATTTGAGAAGTTCACTCCCCTCACCACTAACATCTCCGCCATCTTCATGGAAGTCGAAAAAGAAGGGGTCTTGCCTCCAGCTCCCAAGATGAACACCCCCGCCAAGAGAAGAGATAAAGAGAAATGGTGCCGGTATCACCGAGACCATGGGCATGACACCAACGACTGCCGTGCACTAAGAAACGAGATCGAAGCCCTTATCCAGAGGGGGCAGTTGGCGAAATTCGTGAGAAAGGACCGAGCCGAGCTTCCTCCCCAGCCTAGGGGGGCTAACAAACGTCCGGAACGAGAAGAAACGCCAGATTTTGAGGAAGAGCGAGTCCTCCACCTCATCCATGGGGGTCCAATGGGGGGCTCCTTGAACTCCTCTCGGAAAGCTTTTATCAGAGAAGTGAACTCGGTCCGAACCACCCCTCCTCCCAAAGGCCTCGGAGTGCCCGTCACCTTCTCTGACGAAGATCTCGAGGGTGTCCGCACCCCTCATTGTGACGCACTCGTCATCAGTCTTCACATGGCCAATTTCAAAGTCGAGAGAATCTTGGTGGATAACGGTAGCTCCGTCAACATCCTCTTTCTCGACGCTTTCAAGGGCCTGAAGCTCTCCCGAGACAGACTCAAGCCCGCCGGCTACACGCTCCATGGGTTCACAGGAGTGCCGGTGACTATTGAAGGGGTGATTACCCTCGATGTCACAGCCGGCAAAACTCCTACTACCCGCACGGAGTCGATGGATTTCATGGTCGTAGATGTCCCAGCAGCCTACAACGTCATTTTGGGTCGGCCCGGCCTAGCCGCCCTTGAAGCCGTCCCTTCTGCCTATCATCTCAAAATGAAATTCCCCACCCGGGCCGGAGTAGGGGAAGTGAGGGGCAATCAGGAGCAGGCCCGCAAGTGTTATATGACCTCCACCCTCGGGCCCGTTCTCTCATTAGAAACACTGGAAATTCCCCAAGATGCCGCTCAGCCGACCTCCGAGCCGATGGACGAATTGGAGGAGGTGCTCTTCTCGGAGCAAGAGCCGACCCACAAGTTCTTCGTTAGCAAGACCCTCCCGTCCGCCCTATACTCGGATATCGTAAAGTGCATCCAGGCCAACCAAGACCTTTTCGCATGGTCAGCCGCAGACATGCCCGGTATCTCCGAAGAACTCTTGGTCCACCGCCTGAGTGTTGATCCGGGGTCCAAACCGGTTCAGCAGAAGAGGCGCAAGTTCGCCCCCGAGCGTCAGCTCGCTATCAAAGAGGAGGTAGAAAAATTGTTGAATGCCCGATTCATACAGGAGGTAAATTATCCTGAATGGTTGTCAAACGTAGTAATGGTGAAGAAGTCCAATGGGACATGGAGAATTTGTATTGATTTCACCGACCTCAACAAGGCTTGCCCCAAAGATCCCTTCCCTCTGCCGAGCATCGACACTCTGATTGATGCAACCTCGGGACACGAGCTCCTAAGCTTCATGGACGTTTTCTCGGGTTACAATCAGATAAGAATGTTCCCCCCGGATATCCCTAAGACATCTTTTGTAACCGATCAAGGCCTTTATTGCTACAGAGTCATGCCATTCGGCCTAAAGAATGCGGGGGCGACGTACCAACGCCTCGTCAACAAGGTATTCCAGGCCCAGATTGGCCGGAACATGGAAGTGTACGTGGATGACATGCTTGTGAAAAGCATCCGAGGCGTTGATCATGTGGCCGACCTCCAAGAAGCATTTGATGTTTTGAGAAAGCACAATATGAGACTCAACCCGAACAAGTGTGCGTTCGGCGTCTCATCAGGGAAGTTTCTCGACTTCATGGTTAGCCAACGAGGAATAGAGGCAAACCCGGAAAAGATCAAGGCCATATTGGACATGGCCCCCCCTAGAAATGTCAAGGAAGTTCAAAGATTGACTGGTCGCCTAGCCGCCATTGGGCGCTTTCTGTCGAAGACCGGGGAGAAGTGCCTCCCGTTCTTCAAAGCCCTCAGGGGGGCTAAAGGATTCGAGTGGGGGCAACAACAACAAGACTCCTTCGACCAGCTTAAAGCTTACCTCGTCAATCCACCTCTTCTCAGCAAACCCATACCGGGCGAACCACTCTACCTCTACTTGGCAGCTTCCGAACAGACGCTTAGTGCGGTCTTAGTCAGAGAAGAAGAAAGGGCTCAGAAGCCCATTTACTACGTCAGCAAAGTGCTTCGGGACGCCGAGCTCCGGTACCCGAAAATTGAGAAAATAGCCTACGCCCTGATAATGGCCGCAAGAAAGCTTCGGCCCTACTTCCAGTCCCATTCGATGGTCGTTCTTACCGACCAGCCACTGAAACAGATCCTTCACAAGCCAGAGACTTCCGGCCGCCTCATGAAGTGGTCGATCGAGCTGAGCCAACATGATATAACTTATCAGCCTCGGACCGCGATCAAGGCTCAGGCGCTGGCCGAATTCATAGTTGAAACAACTATCCCCGACTCCGAGCAAACAATGAAGGGACCACCCGTCTGGTCGGTCTATGTCGATGGATCCTCTTGCAACGAGGGAAGCGGGGCAGGGGTCATCCTCGCGGGCCCAGAAAACTTTGTCCTCCAATATTCCCTCCGTATAAACTTCAAAGCCTCAAACAACGAAGCCAAATACGAGGCACTCATAGCCGGCCTTGGAATGGCCCGAAATGCAGGGGCACGACGCCTGCGGATCTTCAGCGACTCTCAGTTGGTCGTCAACCAGGTCCTCGGCGAATACGAAGCCCGTGATGACAGGATGGTTAAGTACTTGGCTAAAGTGAAAAGCCTCATGGCGCTCTTCGAGGAGGCCCTCATCCGTAGAATCCCCAGAGAAGAAAATGCCCAGGCCGACGCCCTATCCAAATTAGCTTCCTCATCCCTTCAAGGCCTCGAACAAACTGTTCTGATAGAAGTCCTCCTAAAGTCGAGCATAGAGGACGAGGCTCTCGACTCCGTTGAAACACTCCCAGTCCTCCTCGAAGACAATTGGATGAAGCCCCTCGTCGAGTTTTTAAGAGACGAACTCCTCCCCCAGGATCCGAAGGAAGCTCGAAGGATAAGGACCCGAGCCGAGCGTTACATATTAGTCGAAGGCATTCTATATAAGCGCTCCTTCACCCAGGTGGATGGTCGGACCTACCTAAGGTGCCTCTCCCCCGGGCAAGCCGACTACGCCTTGCAAGAACTCCATGAGGGCATCGGCGGAGCCCACTCCGGCTCCAGAGCCTTAGCGCGCAAAGTGTTAAACTACGGGTATTACTGGCCCACTCTCCTACGGGACGCCGAACGACACGTTCGGCAATGCATCTCCTGCCAGAAGTATTCCGACATCCGACGCCTTCCGCAAGCACCACTCACCTCCCTATCAAGTCTGATCCCCTTCGCAATGTGGGGGATGGATTTACTAGGGCCATTTCCACCAGCTCCTGGACAATTAAAGTTCCTAGTCGTGGCAGTCGACTATTTCTCGAAATGGATAGAGGCCAAGCCCCTGGCTACAATCACCGAGCATAGAGTTGTTCAATTCTTCTGGAAAAATGTAATCTGCCGATTCGGCGTTCCTCGGGTCATAGTTACAGATAACGGAACGCAGTTCGCTGGGGCTGCCTTCCGAGCCTTATGTGAGGACCTGGCCATACAACACCGCTTCTCCTCTGTCTCTCATCCCCAGTCAAATGGCCAGGCCGAGAATGCCAACCGACAGATCCTCTCCGGCATCAAGAAGAGACTAGACAAGTGCTCCAAGGGCTTGTGGGTCGATCAGCTGCCCAATGTGTTATGGAATTACCGCACCACGAAGCGGACCCCAACAGGCGAGAGTCCGTTTAATCTCACCTATGGGTCCGAGGCCCTCATCCCGCTAGAAGTTGGGATACCCTCTCCTCGTTTGATAGCTTTTGAAGAAGAGCAGAATGCCAGAGAGCTCAGAGCAAGCCTAGACTTGATAGACGAAATCCGAGAAAGAGCGGCCATACGGCAACAAAGTTACCGGAGAAGAATCGAGCTCGCCTACAACAAACGGGTCCGCCCGACAGACCTCAAAGAAGGGGATCTGGTCCTCCGAAAATTGGCCATCTCGTTCCCCGGACAGAAAAGCAAACTGGCCCCGAATTGGGAGGGACCATACAAGATTTCAAAAGTGATCCGCCCCGGTGCGTACAAGCTAGAAGATCTAGAAGGCAGAGAAATTCCCAGGACTTGGAATGCCGACCATCTTTTGAAATACCAAGAGAAGGCAGCTACGCCTATCTAAGTAACTCGAGATGTCGGACCACTCCTTTCCTGCTACTAGTAGTAATTTTTCCTTTATTTTTTCCATTGTAATAACGGCTAGCAACTTTAGAAGCAGCCGACCATTAGATATTAATAAATAAAGTTTTTCATATTTTTGATACTATCGCATCCCTCTGCCTTTAATTCTCTAACCACACGATGGTTCGGAGTCCAGCACTCGGCTCGACTCTTCCTCCTCGGCTCGTCTATAGACGAGCCGGAAGTAGATCGCCGTTCGAAATTGCTCCTGCAGCCGTTGAATGGATCGGAGTCCAACACTTGGCTCGATTCTGCTTCGCAAGTTCGCTCCTAAGCGGACTAGAAGTAGCTCGCCATTCGAAACTGCTCCTGCATCCCTTAAACTAACCATACGATGGTTCGGAGTCCAGCACTCGGCTCGACACTTCTTCCTCGGCTCGCCTACAGACGAGCCGGGAGTAGATCGCCGTTCGAAATTGCTCCTGCAGCCATTGAATGGATCGGAGTCCAACACTTGGTTTGATTTTGCTTCGCAAGTTCGCTCCTAAGCGGACTAGATGTAGCTCGCCATTCGAAACTGCTCCTACATCCCTTAAGCTAACCACACGATGGTTCGGAGTCCAGCACTCGGCTCGACACTTCTTCCTCGGCCTGCCTACAGACGAGCCGGAAGTAGATCGCCGTTCGAAATTGCTCCTGCAGCCGTCGAATGGATCGGAGTCCAACACTTGGCTCGATTCTACTTCGCAAGTTCGCTCCTAAGCGGACTAGAAGTAGCTCGCCATTCGAAACTGCTCCTGCATCCCTTAAACTAATCTAACGATCGGATCTCTCCCATGGCTCGACCCAATCTCTCCGACTCACCCTCAGTCGGGCCGGAATTAGGTACAAATCACAGTCCTGACGCGCCGAGCCGAGGTACCGGGGTACCGACCCTCGTATATGGCAAAAAAACCTTCCGAGACGAAACCACCGTCAGATCGTCTCAGAAAGTGTGCTAGGGCGTGATGAGCGGATCCCATTCAGCCACGTGTCCACAAAACGACAAGATAGTGTTTCCTTGGGAACCGGACCCGCCTCAAGATCCGTGCAAACATCAGACGGCCCTGATCAGGCCACGTGGGCGCAGTCGAGACAACTACGCCTTAACAGCCAGACCAAGCCTATGGCTCAAAAGCGCAGCAAAAAAGGAAAATTCGAGGCCAAGGAGTTCGGCGAGGCGAACGCCAGCCTCGTGGTTCGTCTCGAGCCTACTCTAGTTGACACAACAATAGCACAAATAAGGAGACAGCCGAGGATAGTTCGGATAAAACAACTCCAATTCCATTAATAAATTTGATAAAGTTACAAAGTGGATTACAACAGCAAAAACTTGCAAGTAGGTTACAACACAAAGACACGACCCGTCCGCTACTTCCGAGGAAGGGGAATGCTCCGGTTTAGAGACACTTTGGGTCGACGCTTCTTAACCTCCGAGCTCGAATCCAGGCCGACGAACCGAGACGCCTCCTCACCACTAACCCTGACGGTTGCTCCTACCGAAGCACCGCTTGAAGACACCGCCACACCGCTTTGGGCATCGGCGGCTGACCTGCCTACGATAGGAGTCCGGCTCGCCGCTTGATAGAACGTGATCCCTCGCTCGATCTCTTCGCGGGTGCACGAGGTGCTCCGGACGTTAGCCCTCACCGGCTGAGGCTTGAGCCGAGCAACTTCTTCCTCCAGTTCGACGATGCGATCCTTCAATGTGTCATCCTTTACTATCACCTTAAACCGAGGAAGTTTCGCCGAACCGGGGTATTCGGCGCTGTCGGAGATAACGCGACGCAAGTGGGTCACTTCGATACTCTTGTCGACCGTCACCCTCTGTAGCTCTTCCACCTTCCTTGCTAAGCCATCTCGTTCGGCTGAAACTCGCGCCAGTTCCTCTTCCCTAGCAGATAGCTCGGCCTCGACTATCCGTAGGTAGTGCAGTTCGACCAAAGCATCGCTATGCCTAATCTCCAAGTTATGAAGTATCCTCCTCGTCAAGTGAACCTCACCCTCGAGACGATCCTCCCGAGATCGCTTAAACAACTCGGCTCGGCGCTGTTCAGCCGAGGTGTTACGAGTCTGCTCGGCAATCTGAAATGAGAAAGGGATAGGATTGAAATACCACACTACCGAGCCAAACACTTAGACAAATTTCGGAGTCAAAATACTTCATTCATTAAAAAGCGGTGGCCAGTCCGCAAAAGGCATTACAATGATCGAAAACAAAAGAAAAACTACAAAGATTTAACAAGAGGATCAAGGGTCCACCTGCGTCGCCGTCTCGACCACGGGCGCAATAACAGATGGCCCCTCGGTCCTCCCTTTGTCGACCTGGCCGTCCACCACCGGTCGGTCATCCTCCCCCTCCTCGTCTTCGCCTCCTGCGTCGTCGCCTTCACCTTCCTCCCCCTCGTCGCCTGAAGGGGACCCTGGCCACAGTCGGTAGCCGACCCGATCGAAGCCCGCGACCCGTTCCTGAACATGGTCGAGTGCCGTTTGGTAAGATCGCTCCATGTTCTCGGCCATGTGCTTCTTTGCTTCGTCCTCGACCTCCCTCTCCACTTCGGCCCGGATCTTCGTCGCCAGGGCCCCTTTCTCCGCCTTCTCTTCGGCCAAGGCCTTCGTCGCCGCATCCAGCTCCTCGGCGGCCTTGGCAGCCTTGGCAGACTCCGCTTTTAGAGTCTCCTTGACCTTCTTCAGGTCGGCGACAAGGTCGGCCACCCGAACCTCCAAGGCCTCTGCCCTCCTTTGCTCGGCCTCGAGTTCCTTGACCGCCCTCACCTTCGCCGACCGGTCTTTGTCGCTCGCGGCCCTCAGCTCCTTCTCCTGCTCGACGAACGTCTCGAGGAGATGGCCGAAGTGACAAGTGGCCTGCGAAGACAACAACGAGCGCACTAAGCAAACCGAGCAGTAAACTTAGCAAAAAGAAACTTAGCAACAAGAATCTTACCGAGAGGAGTGACCGAGCCACCTCGTAGGTGTCGTCACCCACCGTCCCCGCCTTTAGTGCGGCTCGATCCTTCGGGGTCACCAAATATTTGACGACCTGCACTGACATCTGCGAATTGCCGAGGAACCCGTTATGGTTCTTCACTCGCCAATTCGGCACGAACAGCTGCTTGTGCTGCTCTGTCAGAATCTCTTCGGCAGCCTTGGTTAGCGGTGGTGCCTCGATCGACAGCGCCGCGTTCACGTCAAAGGTCCCCTCGATCACGCCAGGGACCACAGAGGACGGGGGATCCTCAACGACGACAACTTCCGAGGGCGCCTCAACGGCCGGAGGGGGTGGAGAGATGGTCGAGGCGACAGCAGGTGGCGGAGTCGACGAGACAGTCGCGACCGCCCTCTTCCTCTTCTTCCCCCCGGCCAACTTAGACCTGTCGGCCATCATGGAGTTGAAGTCAATCTTCATTGCTTCTGCAACGAGCCACAAAAAAAAAGAGATGAGTTAGCAGGCCGAACCAAAAACTTAAAAGAAAAATGAAAAACGAGATGTCAGGAGCATACTCGGGTCGATGGGGCTTAGGCCGGACCCAAACAACACCTCCTCCGTCAAATCCCTCCAACTCAGTATCGGAAGGGCCATTATCTTCCTCGCCACCTCTTCCTCGGCCTCAGACAAAACAGGGTCGGCGCGCGCGAAATTCGGCAGCTCCACCTTCCAACGAGTCGGAATGGGCCGAATCGCCTCGCCTCTTACTATAAAATACTTTTCCTTCCAACCCTTAATCGAGTCAGGGTTTTCTATAATCTTAACACCCTTCCTCGGCCCCAAGTAGTATCGATACTCCGTCTTGTGCTGCCGGTTTACTCGATACAATCCTCGGAAGATCGTGAGATCCGGCTCTACCTCGGCTCGGTAGCACTGAAGCATAAAGGCGTTCACATGGCGCCATGTGTTCGGCATGAACTGGGTCGGCGCGAGGCAATACCAGCCGAGGATCTCGAGGATGAATGGGTGCAGAGGGAAACGTAACCCGGCATGAAAGGATTCGACGTCGAACATGCACATGTCCGACGACGGCAGCTTGGAATTCGCTCGTATCCCGGGACCTGGGAGAATCAGTTTGTACTCCGGAGGGATAGCGAAAGCCCTTCTAACCCGGAGTAGGTCCTCCTCGGATAACAGCGTGATGAGCTCATCGGCTTCGGTGGGAAGGGCCGGGTTAGGTTCTTCAACGATCTTAGACTTCCCATAGATCACCTTCTCCAGCAAGTCGCCCTGGTACTGCCTGACCCCCGAATGACCGGACAGGACGGAAGGATACCGTCCCATCTCGGGTGCTTGCTTCGGATTCTCCACAATCACCTCCACTATGGGGGATTGGGCTTCCACCCTCCTCTTCTTCTTCTCCTTCTTCGTCTCGACTACAGACGGTCCGGCAACTTGCTTACCCTTCCTCCTAATCTCCAACCTCCTCCTCTCCTCGGCACTCTCGTCGCCCGAAGACGAGGCCCCACTCCTCGAGTCTACTCGAGACATCTCTAGAAAAATTATTCAGACTAAGTGAACTGACCTTTTGAAGTGACGTCCACGGTCGGAGTGCTCTCGCCGGAAATTGCCTGGCCCACGCGACAGCTAACGGCAACACCTTAGAGAGAAAATCGCCGCTAGCAGAGAACTTAGAGATCGAAAGTAAAAAACTTGAGTAAAAAGTGAGAAATGAGCTTGAGAGTAAGGGTGAGAGCTTTTAACCCCTAGAAAGTTGGGCCTCCTTGGGAAACGCAAAAAGCCCACTAAGGAGCCAAAGCGACAGGCGGAAAAGATACGAAGGTTACTCAAAGCAAGAGACTCTTCAAAATACCAAGTCAACGTCTCGGCCACCTACGAGAAAACCATAGGACAACCCGGCTAGGCAACCGAACCACTGCCACCCTTTGGAACAAACAGCTCGGTTCCGCCGAGATACCGGGGTACCGACCCTCGTATATGGCAAAAAATCGCTCCAAGGCGAAGTCACCGTCGGATCTCCTTAAAATTCGCGACAGAATCTGATGGACGGTTCAGATCGTGCCACGCCCACAAAACGACAAGATAGCATTTTCTCGTGATCTGAACCCGATCCTCGAGATGCGCGCCATGATGGACCGCTCAGATCCAACCACGCGTCCCTCCTTGCTGCCTGCCATCGGCTCGCCCAGCCGAGCTACCGAACAGCTCAGCCGAGCCACCGAGCTACAAGGCGCAGAGGAGTGGAGCCCTCAGGAGGTACTTCCTCCAAAACACCCAACTCAGTACCTCGGCCAAACAGCCCTGATGCGCCGAGCCGAGATACCGGGGTACCGACCCTCGTATATGGCAAAAAATCGCTCCGAGGCGAAGTCACCGTCGGATCTCCTTAAAATTCGCGACGGAATCTGATGGACGGTTCAGATCGTGCCACGCCCACAAAACGACAAGATAGCATTTTCTCGTGATCTGAACCCCATCCTCGAGATGCGCGCCATGATGGACCGCTCAGATCCAACCACGCGTCCCTCCTTGCTGCCTGCCATCGGCTCGCCCAGCCGAGCTACCGAACAGCTCAGCCGAGCCACCGAGCTACTAGGCGCAGAGGAGTGGAGCCCTCAGGAGGTACTTCCTCCCAAAACACCCAACTCAGTACCTCGGCCAAATAGCCCTGATGCGCCGAGCCGAGATACCGGGGTACCGACCCTCTTATATGGCAAAAAATCGCTCCGAGGCGAAGTCACCGTCGGATCTCCTTAAAATTCGCGACAGAATCTGATGGACGGTTCAGATCGTGCCACGCCCACAAAACGACAAGATAACGTTTTCTCGTGATCTGAACCCCATCCTCGAGATGCGCGCCATGATGGACCGCTCAGATCCAGCCACGCGTCCCTCCTTGCTGCCTGCCATCGGCTCGCCCAGCCGAGCTACCGAACAGCTCAGCCGAGCCACCGAGCTACTGGGCGCAGAGGAGTGGAGCCCTCAGGAGGTACTTCCTCCAAAACACCCAACTCAGTACCTCGGCCAAACAGCCCTGATGCGCCGAGCTGAGATACCGGGGTACCGACCCTCGTATATGGCAAAAAATCGCTCCGAGGCGAAGTCACCGTCGGATCTCCTTAAAATTCGCGACAGAATCTGATGGACGGTTCAGATCGTGCCACGCCCACAAAATGACAAGATAGCATTTTCTCGTGATCTGAACCCCATCCTCGAGATGCGCGCCATGATGGACCGCTCAGATCCAACCACGCGTCCCTCCTTGCTGCCTGCCATCGGCTCGCCCAGCCGAGCTACCGAACAGCTCAGCCGAGCCACCGAGCTACAAGGCGCAGAGGAGTGGAGCCCTCAGGAGGTACTTCCTCCCAAAACACCCAACTCAGTACCTCGGCCAAACAGCCCTGATGCGCCGAGCCGAGATACCGGGGTACCGACCCTCGTATATGGCAAAAAATCGCTCCGACCCGTATCAGCCGTTGGATCTTGTGAAAAAGCGTGCTCGTCATGATGGACGGCCCAGATTTGGCCACGTCCACTAAACGACAAGATAGCGTTTTATGGGGATCCACGCTGAGATGGACGACCCAGATGATGCCACGTACCTCGGAATCATCGAGCTGAGGCACTGACCCCCCGAACCGAGGCATAGACCCTCCGAGCCGGGGTACCGGGGTACCGACCCTCGTATATGGCAAAAAATCGCTCCGACCCGTATCAGCTGTTGGATCTTGTGAAAAAGCGTGCTCGTCATGATGGACGGCCCAGATTTGGCCACGTCCACTAAACGACAAGATAGCGTTTTATGGGGATCCACGCTGAGATGGACGACCCAGATGATGCCACGTACCTCGGAATCATCGAGCCGAGGCACAGACCCCCCGAACCGAGGCATAGACCCTCCGAGCCGGGGTACCGGGGTACCGACCCTCGTATATGGCAAAAAATCGCTCCGACCCGTATCAGCTGTTGGATCTTGTGAAAAAGCATGCTCGTCATGATGGACGGCCCAGATTTGGCCACGTCCACTAAACGACAAGATAGCGTTTTATGGGGATCCACGCTGAGATGGACGACCCAGATGATGCCACGTACCTCGGAATCATCGAGCCGAGGCACTGACCCCCCGAACCGAGGCATAGACCCTCCGAGCCGGGGTACCGGGGTACCGACCCTCGTATATGGCAAAAAATCGCTCCGACCCGTATCAGCCGTTGGATCTTGTGAAAAAGCGTGCTCGTCATGATGGACGGCCCAGATTTGGCCACGTCCACTAAACGACAAGATAGCATTTTATGGGGATCCGCGCTGAGATGGACGGCTCAGATGATGCCACGTACCTCGGAACCATCGAGCCGAGGCACTGGTCATCCGAACCGAGGCACTTGGCTTCGGCACGCCAGGCCGAGCCGAGGTACCGAGGTACCGAACCTCACATACGGCGAAAAAACGAGCCGAGGAATAGGGACCACACGATCTCTCCGAAAATCGCGCTCCGCTCTGATCGAGGGCTCTGATGACGCCACGTCATAAATGAATATTAAAAATCGGTTTTTATTTATTTAAATCATTTTATTTATCTAAAAAATCGCGAAAAATTACTAAAAATTCGGAAAAATTGGCTACAAATTCCAGGAAATAATTAAAAATTCGGGGGATATTTCCAAGCCTCCGAACGAATAATTATTCCCTAGAATGCGCGGCTAAAGCCCCCGAACGACTAGCTGACACATCGCGAAATCGGATAAATAGCCTGAAAAAATAGACAAAAACTCGATACACCATATGGCTTCAAGAAGGAGGAAGAAATGGCCTCACCACCCACTTTGGGATTCCAAAAACGCCCATTCAAACTTCGATACAACCCCCTTAGCCAATAAAGTAGTCGAACTACTCCTCAAAGACTGAATGACCTCAGCCTTTGGGAGTGGGGGGCTCGTGATATGGCTAAAAAATAGGGGTTTAATCAAGGCCGTCAAGATGGGGCACGAATCCCAAGATTCGGGGGTGAAACAGTAATTTTACCTACAAAACAGGTCTGGAGCGGGTACTGGGTCTCCTATTCGCAGATCCAGTAACCCGCGAACGGATCCACCACAACTGGGTGCGGGTTTCAACCCGCAACAACCCGGTCCAGCAGGATAGTATTAGGGTTTCTGATTAATATTAATCAACGGCCCTGATTCATATCTATCCCTTCACTGGGAATTAGGGATCACATTCCTTATCTATATACACAGGAATTACATGCCTGATCTGTTCCCTGAGACGCCTATAAATACCTCCCATCCATCTCCATTAAGAGGTAATCAATCTTTCACCAGTTTTTGCGCTTTTTCATAGTCTACCAGATTACTGACTTGAGCGTCGGAGGGTGCGTCGCCGGGAACAACCCCGGTGTCTCGCACTTTTTGCAGGTGCACAGCAGGAACGACGATCGAGGCCCGACGGAACAGGTACACAGGTTTTCCTATTCAGTTTCCCTAAGAATCCACAAGTTCTATCTGTTTGCCCCCACACCGAATTTAGCGGCAACAGGTACGTATGCCAAAATCCTCCGGCCGGATATGCGGCTACAATTGGGTTTTAGATTTAGTTGGGCTGAAGAAGTAGTAGAGCAACATATAAGCTCAGATAATGGGAAATTTTTCATTTTCAGATACTGTTAAAGTAACCTGACTGCAATCCTTGGCATGGTTTTTTAACAAAATGGGTTCACTTCCAAACTAAGTATGCTGCATAGCATCCCCAGTTTCTTTCACTATTAATGAATTGAAGCTTATCCCATGCATCTGATTGTCATTTTGGCATGTTTTTTTGACCAAAATGGGTTCACTGTGAACTGAGGATGCTATAGCTCTATGCCAAAATCCTCCGGCTATGTACAACAATTGGTTCACTCTGAAAAATATATGCTTACATACTAGACATTTTAATTTTTCTTTTACTGTTTCTTTTATTTAGTATTATTATTATTATTATTATTATTATTATTATTATTATTATGAGATAAGCGATTATTAGTAGTCATGAACAGAATAGTTCATGAGTCATCAGATCTTCTTGTTACCGTAGTTACAGCACGACGCGCTCATTATTCGGCCGATTCCTCTTCATCAGCAAAATACCCTTTACCATTATCATCTCCTTGAACGGAAAGCCAAATACAGGGGAGACTATAGTCGATTTTTTTTTATGCTCGAACACAGGGTGTGCGATAAAATACCACTAAGGTGGTTGTGATCATTTCCACAAAAGGTCGTTTAGGGTTTGGTGAAGATAGTGTAGATTGTGTTAAGATGTAGTTTTTTTTGTACATTTTTTGGAGCCACAATTTCTTTATTTTACAGTTAAAGATTATATCGTTTATTTATTTGCAGCTAGGGATGGTTTTCAAATAGGTGAAATTTAATATACAAAATGCCTTTTACTGTTATTACTATTTAATATATCAAATTTTAATTTCAGACTGTGTGCTATTGATATAATGGATAGAAGTTGGATTAGTAAACCACGATTATCCAAGGAGTACCGTGATGGTATTAAAGATTTTATTATCTTTGCCAAACGACATTCCCGTGATCCCAACCTAATCCTTTGTCCATGCCTTCGCTGTACAAATTGTATGCTGAGGACATGTGACGTAGTACATACACACTTGGCTGTCAACGGTTTTCTTCAAGGGTACACAAGGTGGTTTTGTCATGGAGAGGATCATACGGCAGCTCCTGTTCGTCCGGTTGTATTAGAAAATGAAGCTGAGCCCTTAGTGAAGAAGACTTAAGCGTTCCCGATGAGATGCATGCTTTGTTACAAGATGCCATGGGGATTCATAATGTTCCTTTCCACACCAATGACCAAACAACCGAAGTTCACAATGAGTCAACAGAAACAAACCAGATTGGTGGTGGGGTGGATGAGGAAATGTCTGGCCCCACCCCTGAAAATAATAAGCAGCAAGAATCCTTCGCTAAGTTACTTGAAGATGCTAGTACTCCGTTGTACCGCGACTGCACCAAATTTTCTAAGTTCTCATTCATTGTCAGACTATTTCAGATTAAATGTTTAAACGGGTGGTCTGCTAAGTCCTTCACTATGCTACTTGAATTATTGAATGAAGCATTTCCTGAAATCTGTATTCCAAACTCAGCCTATAAAATCAAAAAATTCCTAAGTTCTCTCGATCTAGGATATGAGAAGATAGCAGCATGTCCAAATGACTGTATGCTTTTCACGAGTGGTAAGAAAAGTCTGGAGAATTGCGAAGTGTGTGGTTCTTCGAAATGGAAAGAAAGACCAAATCAAGACGAGGGAGCCAGTGGATCTACTAAGCGAAGTAGGAAAAAGAAGCCTGCCAAAACATTGCGTTACTTTTCTCTGATTCCTAGGTTACAAAGGTTGTTTATGTCTACGAAAACTTCTTCTGATATGAAATGGCATGCTGAAGGTCGCACTAATGATGGGATTCTTAGACATCCTGCTGATTCTCAATCTTGGAAAAGATTTGATGAAAGATATCCTGATTTTGCGGAAGATCCTCGAAATGTGAGACTTGGACTAGCTAGTGATGGTTTCAACCCTTTCAGGCAAATGAGTAGTACATACGGCATATGGCCGGTTGTGTTGATACCATACAATTTGCCGCCTTGGAAATGCATGAAGCAGTCCTCATTTATTTTGTCCATGATAGTTCCTGGACCAAAAGGTCCTGGAAATGATATAGATGTGTACCTACAACCGTTAATAGATGAACTTCAGAAGTTGTGGGTGGGTGTTCCAACCTATGATGCTGTGGCTAAAGAAACATTTTCTCTTCGTGCCGTGTTGTCTTGGACAATCAATGATTTTCCAGCATATGCAAATTTATCAGGATATAGTACTAAAGGACGTTATGCATGTCCATGTTGTGCTGACCAAACTAGTTCAAGGTGGTTGTACAATGGCAGAAAGTTTTGCTATATGGGTCATAGGAGATGGTTGCCTGACACACATATATTTCGGGCAGAGGCAGCGACATTTGATGGCACCGACGAGTAGGAACATGCTCCTGGGTCTTCTTCTAGTTCAGATATTTTGAGGCGGGTAGATGGTCATCAATTCAAATATGGAAAAGAACCAGAAGTCAGGACAAAGGGCAAGAAAAGGGCAAGGCCGGAGCAAGGTGAGGAGACCGATCTATATGGCGAGGATGAGGATCAAAACTTGACGAGTTTAGGTGCATGGAAGAAGAAGAGTATTTTCTTCAAGTTGCCGTATTGGGAATTCAACTTACTGCAACATAATTTAGATGTGATGCATATCGGAAAAAATATTGGTGAGAATTGTATAGGAACAGTTATGGGAGATGATCGGAAGACAAAGGACAATCTCAAGAGCCGACTTGATTTGAAGTCAATGGGCATCCGACATGAGTTGCACCCAGAAGAATTGCCGAACGGGAAAGTACTCCTACCTCCTGCAATCTATTCAATGTCAAAATCGGAGTTGGAGTTGTTTTGCAAAGTACTACTTGAACTTAAAGTCTCCGATGGCTATTCTTCTAACATGGCAAAATGTGTCAACTTTAAAGAGAAGAGGCTTCAGGGTTTAAAGTCACACGACTACCACATCCTAATGCAGGATCTCCTTCCTGTGGCCCTTAGGTCTTCAATGTGTGAGCAAGTCACTACTGTCCTGAAAGATCTTTGTAGCATATATAAAGGTATTTGCTCAAGAATGCTTCGTGTTGAAGATCTGGACCAATTGGAGCAGCAGGCGGCATTGACACTTAGTAAAATGGAGATGATATTTCCTCCATCGTTTTTCACTATAATGATTCACTTGATAATCCACCTTGCTGGTGAAGCCAGAATCGGCGGTCCTGTTCACTATCGGTGGATGTACCCCATTGAGAGGTAAAATAATTCATTCATCTTACGAAATTGAATTTTCAAAAGCTCATTTCTTTTAATCCCCTAATCCGCTCTAGTTTATTAATTGTACATGTTCAGGTACCTATACCGGCTAAAGGGTTATGTGAAAAATAGAGCATATCCTGAAGGGTCAATAGCCCAGGGATATCTATCAGAGGAGTGCTCACATTTTTTTTCCAGGTATTTGCCTGGTGTGGAGACATCTTCCAGTAGACCACGTAGAAATCCAGACATTTCCAACCTTGATGGTGCACAATATCTTTTTGATACCGCTGGCACCACTGTTGGTAAAGTTGATGCATTTGAGCTCGATAGCTTAGCGTGGGAACAGGCACATCGATATGTGCTAGACCATCATGCATCAGTGGAACCATTTCGAAAGTAAGTTGCTTTTGAATTTAAATCGAATACAGTGAAAACCGCAGAGTTCGATATTTTTGATACTTTTGTTATTCCTAATTTCAATTGCTTGTTTTTTTAGCGAATTTGTCAGGGACATCAAACGAAGGGCTAGACCAAGAAGACTACCACCACGTGAACAAAACAAGCTGATGAATGAAAAATTTCATAAGTGGTTTGAATCTCATGTAGGTGAATTACAGTTATGCAAGTTAATCTTTATTATATCTACATTTTCTATGGTGTTGATACGATTTGCGCAAAATTAATAGGTACATTCTTTGGGTCCTGAAGGTGCGTCATCTGAAATACAAGTACTTGCCAAAGGTCCCTATCAGGTGGTCAAAAGATACGGAGGATACATATTCAATGGTTTTAGATTTCGTACTAAGGATCGTGAATCTAATTTGAAGTCTCAAAATAGTGGAATGGTAGTGACGTCCAAGACTAGAAGTTATGCTTCCAAATCGGACACGAGGCCTGTAGATGGAGATCTCGACTACTATGGAGTGCTCACGGATATCATTGAGTTGAATTATTTTGGCTATTTCCGTGTTGTCTTATTTCGTGGGGATTGGGCTAAGTTTGATAGGAATTTTGCTAACAACAAGGACAAGCTTGGCTTCACAGTTGTAAACTTCTCAAAATTGATTCACATCGGTACACACATTAGCCATGAGCCATTTGTGTTTCCATCCCAAGTGCAACAAGTGTTCTACATTGAAGATCCAACCCTGCCAAAATCGTATGTGGCTATCCCTATGCAACCAAGAGATGTATTCCAACTGGGCGATACTTCAGACGATGAAGACGGTGAAGACATGAACAGTTACATTGCTTCTGAGTTTCCTGTGTTTGATGTAAACACAACCGATGTTGGAATTTGCGGGACTTGGCTCCGCAAGGATGGAGAAGAGGGCGATGTACTGGAAGATGTCGTATTGTAGTTTACATGATTTTCAATTGGGTTTATTATATGTCTGTAATTTTATGTCTTAAATCTTGTTGTAATATTATGTCTGTAATTTCGAATATGTTCATTATGAATTTAATACACTGGTTTAATTATCTTTCTATTTTCTACTGCTTGGTATTATTTACATTAAACTATGCTTAGTGTCATTTGAACCAAACTATCGTTGTAATTTAATCTGTTACAAATCTATTTTTTAAATTTTTTTACAATTATGTTGGTTTGTTAATCCTACTAAAGTACAAATTTTATGATAGTTATTATAAACATGTTATTAATTAAATTTGCATATCTAAGGAAGTTATCGAATCCTTGACAGGTACAACATGCCGAGGCGTGGAAAGAGGGTAAATATAAAAGATGGCAACGAGAGCCATGGGGATGAGCAGCCACTAAATAATAGTGGCAGGCAAACATATGAGAGTGAGGGTAGCACGCCGCCCACTGTCAAAAAACATCGGTAAGTCTTAAAATTGGTATTTTTAAAGAGATTATGTTACTTGAATGCATGAAAGACACGTACTAGTGTTTGTGAGTCTGCATTGTGGCTGTCGTCTATATGCATTTCGTCTATGTTTCTTAAGTGGGCTGTGATTAGAAAGAAAGGGCTGGAGTGGAGATCTGGAAACCCAAAATAGAGACATCTCGTTTATTATAATCTACACTTATTGTTGGACCAACCCCCTCTTGCTGTTGTTGCTGATGTCTCTTTGTGTGCGTGTGTTGAAGAGAATGAAGGGATGATAGAGAGATGAGGAAAATGCCGCTATGTTAGCCTGGTGTATCCTCATTCTCTACCATCCCTCTTTCTGGCTCCATATATGGCTTCTATATTAAATTGGTTTCCTTCCACGATGACAGTCCGTAATACTACACTTGATATGAGCCCATGTTCATAGCTGCATCCTATTGCATACTCACAAACAACTAATACTTGTCGGCCTTGCATCGTATGCCCAACCCCACTTTGGCACATAACCTGGTATAGATGACATTGTATGACCTGCAAACAAGGATTGTTCAGTCGTGTTGTTGTACTGATTTGGATGAGGTGAAAATGGGACCATAAAATAGCTTAAGAAGACCATCAGGTTTGTGAAATAAGCTTCACTAACAGTGAAAGAAACTGGGGATGCTATGCAGCATACTTAGTTTGGAAGTGAACCCATTTTGGCTAAAAAATCATGCCGAAGATAGCAATCAGATGCATGAAATCAGCTTCTTTAACAGTATCTGAAAATGAAAATTTTTCATAATCTGAGCATATATGTTTCTTTAACAGTCACTGTGAACAATTGTTCTTAATTGGGCTGTGATTAGAAAGAGACGAGTTGGAGTGGAGATCTGAAAACCCATATAGAGACATCTTGTTCATAATAATTTATTATTATTGTTGTTCTTGTCGCTCTTGCTGTTGTTGCTGATGTCTCTATGTGTTCCTGTGCTGAAGGGAAAGAAGGGATGAGAGAGAGATGAGGAAAATGCCGCTATGTTAGCCTGGTGTATCCTCATTCTCTACCATTCCTCTTTCTGGCTTCTATATTTGGTTTCCTTCCACGATGACAATTCCAGTTAAAACTACACTTGCTATGAGCCCTATTCGTATTTCTCTTCCATGAAGAATTGATCTATGACTACAATCTCCATTCAAAACCCAATTGTTCTATATTTGGTTCCCACTTGCTGTTGTTGCTGTTGTTGAAGTGAACCCATTTTGTTTTATTGTAACCCATTTTGATATGCACAATACTTGGGTTTGCGATATAGTTGGGCTAAAAAAGTAGTAGAGCAACATATAAGCTCAGATAATGGAGAAATTTTCATTTTCAGATACTGTCAATGTAACCTGATTGCAATCTTTGGCATGGTTTTTTTAACACAAAATGGGTTCACTTCCAAACTAAGTATGCTGCATAGCATCCCCAGTTTCTTTCACTGTTAGTGAAGCTTATTTCACAAACCTGATGGTCTTCTTAAGCTATTTTATGGTCCCATTTTCACTAACTGTTAGTGAAGCTGATTTCAAGCACCTGATTGTCTTCTTGGCATGTATGTTTTTATACCAAAAATGGGTTCACTGTGAACTGAGGATATTATATAGGTACGTATGCCAAAATTCTCCGGCCGGATATGCACAACACTTGGGTTTTGCGATATAGTTGGGCTAAAAAAGTAGTAGAGCAACATATAAGCTCAGATAATGGAGAAATTTTTATTTTCAGATACTGTCAATGTAACCTGATTGTTTAACACAAAATGGGTTCACTTCCAAACTAAGTATGCTGCATAGCACCCCCAGTTTCTTCTTTTGTTGTTAGTGCAGTGAAGCTTATTTTCATGCATCTGATTGTGATCTTGGCATGTTTTTTTGACCAAAACGGGTTTACTGTGAACTGAGGATGCTATAGGTACGTATGCCAAAATCCTCCGGATACGCACAACAATTGGGTTTTAGATTTAGTTGGGCACAGTGAATTAGCAGAGCAACATATAAGCTCAGATAATGGAAATTTTCATTTTCAGATACTGTTAATGAAGCTGATTGCCATCTTTGGCATGATTTTTTAACAAAAAATGGGTTCACTTCCAAACTAAGTATGCTGCTAGCATCCTCATTTTCTTTCACTATTAATGAAGCTTATTTCATTAAGATCCAGGATGGCAAATTTTGACTGGGCTATGATTGGATTGTTTAGTGGATGTTGTCTATGTTCTTAATTGGGCTGTGATTAGAAAGAGTGGGCTCGAGTGGAGATCTGGAAACCCATATAGAGACATCTTGTTCATAATAATTTATTATTATTGTTGTTCTTGTCGCTCTTAAGGTGGTTGCTGATGTCTCTTTGTGTTCGTGTGCTGAAGGAAAATAGGGGATGAGAGAGAGATGAGGAAAATGCCGCTATGTTAGCCTGGTGTATCCAAAGTCTCTACCTTTCTTCTTTCTGTTTCCATTTCGGGCTTCTATATATATTTGGTTTCCTTCCACGATGACAGTTCCCTAAAAATACACTTGTTATGATCCCTATCTTATTTTTCTTATTTTTCTTATATTTGGTTTCCGTCCACGATGACAGTTTCATGGATTGTCTGAACAATCCATGAAGGACATGCTTAGATACTGAATTTTCATTTGTTTTACTGTTTTAGATAGTGGATATTCCTAATCAGAGGAGAATATAAAGGTTTCAAGTTAGATACTGAATTTTCATTTGTTTTGTTATTTTAGATATATTTAAAAACAAAATTAAGTACTAGATTTTTAGCATTGCAATGTAATTATTTTACCTCTGTATATATCATTAACAATTCCATTTGCAGTTGGCACTTTGATCTTATAATTCGAGATACAGGTAGTTCTTTTTGCAAGTTCAAAAAATATGTATATTCTGTATTGTGATCTACTGTTCAATTAAACTATTGTTTTTTTTTCACAGAGCGGTCGTCAAGATGAAGGAAATTCTGATGATCAGAGCTGAAGCTACTCGAGGGGTATGAATCTGCGGTCCTCCTTGCTGTTCTTATGTCCTCCTTGCTGTATGGTTGTTGTTCTTATGTCCTCCTCCTTGCTGTTGTTATGTCAGACTGGTTTTTTTTATGAGAGTTATGTCATACTTTGAATTTGGGATATTTTGGATATTTGTCAGACTGGTTTGTTTGGATATTTGGGATGTTAGTCTCTATATTAATTTGTTAATTATGACACTGTTAATTAATCAATGAATTTGGACGTTGATATGACACGTGTGAAACTTGATTATCTTTAATTATTCTTGTGTTTGGTTGTGGTTTGCGCAGTAGTATGCAACGAAATTGATTGAATCAGTTGTGAGAATTAGTTTACAGGTTTTGTAAATGAAACTGTGAATTGAAATCGAACGGAAAAGCGGAGTATCGAAAATAAACGGGCATAGCCAGAACGCCGTTTTAAAAAACGGCGGTCTATATAATCTAATTGTTGGAGTGTGTGATACACCGGCGTTTCAACGCACGCCGGTGAATGTTATCAGCTGTAACGGCACAGACGTACACCGGCGTTTTATAAACGCCGACGTATATAACTACACCGGCATTTTTTGGTCGCGCCGGTGTTCGTAAATAGGGAAAAGCAGGCGCTCATAAACGCACATACACCGGCGTTCCTTGACCGCCGGTATACTTTCGATATACACCGGCGTTTTCATACACGCCGGTGAATTGATAAATACCGGCGGTTTACGACCGCCGGTGAATGTATATAGGTGCACAAGAACGGCACTCAGAGACCGACATACACCGGCGTTTTATGACCGCCGGTGTAGTTCCGACATTTACCGGCGTCCACCAAAAACGCCGGTGTAGACCCCTTCGTTTCAGCGACGCCCGCTTCGGCGGCATTTGGACCGGCGCTATTGTAAACGCCGGTGAAAGTTTCACCGGCGTAAAAAAACGCCGGTATAGACGTCAAAAAGCGCCGGGAAAGCTACTTTCTTTTGTAGTGCGTGCACCAAGTGCACGTTGTGTAGGTAAAAACATAATGAAAAAAGTAAAAAATATCAAAATAAGACAATGCATTACAAGTAATTACAATTTAGACTACCAAAAAAGTAATGATACGTATGTTGAAACCACAATAACTTTATGTAGGTCATTGCGATACTCATGCTAAATATGAATTGGCCTCAACTGCATTTATTGGTAACCTATCTAGGAAGTTTCAACATATCTCCTATTCGAAAGGGGAATCATTTACAAAAGGAAAGAGAAAAAAATAAGGGGAAAAAAAGAGAAAGAAAGAGTATTATCTAAAGGTAAGAGATTTAGTATGAAACTCATTAATCATCAAATGAGTAGATCTTTGCATTGTAGCACTCAAACTCTCAATAGTTACAAAGTACAAAAAATTTAACTCATTGAGTGACCAATTAATGAGTAGATCTTTACACTACAACACTTAAACTCTGAAGTAGTTGAGTACAAAATTTTAAACTCATTAAGTAACCAATTTCTATAGGTAATGACATCAATCATATTTAACAATAAATTTTACAAATAATTCTTTACGAAACACGGTTAGTTCATGCATTTTTTTGTTTTTATTTTTGGTATCCTCCTCAACATAATCAAACACACTGCTCAATGTTAGATAACAGAAAAGTGCTCCTTCAACTTACACTTGAATGCACATTCATGCTAATATCTTAATGCATATTATAAATTGATGGTTGCATATGCAAGAACACAAAGTGAAGAAGAAAAAATGTGAAGAAAATAATTAATTTCTACACTACAATTAGAACAAAAGCTAAAAGATCCAATTCCAAATCCCCTCCACCCTCAGCAAATTATTGAACACTTTTTTTTTATAAGTACATGTTTTTCCTCGTTATTCTCTTGAGAACCAACTTGAACATCACTCTTCTCCCTTTCTGTAACTTGTTGAATTAAGCCGTCCTCGGCTGATAACGCAGGATTTTTACTCTGTATGTTCCACCAATGACAATTATGTAAATAGATAAAACCCTAACTTTATAGATCAAAGTGAAATTGAACCCACCTTCAACCAATTCATCACTCTTTTCGGTCGAGATCTTATCAAAATTGCTCAAAAAATCAGAGTACACGACCCCAATTGGTTCCTTTACGTTAATTGTACTTTCCTAATAATGTTACAATCTACGCAATAAAAAATTAAAAGTCCAAACTACAAACCAAAAAAGACACCATAATTAATAGACACGAAAAACCCAAAATTACTACCAAAAAAGGCAAAATTCGGAAGAAAATAAAGACAAGTAGTGATTTTGATCCTTACCAATTGGAAAAATCGTCAATAAATCCGCTATTACCTGTCAAAAACGGATTTTCATGAAGGACAAAAATCAGTCAAAAACACACCAAAATTCACAAATAAAATATATTTTAGTGTAGTTTGATAATAAAATGCGGATTGGGGTATTTTACAGTGAAATGTAGTAAGCTTTTGGGTAATTTGTGATAATAGCCTAATTGTTTTAAAATGTGTTTGTTTTCCCTTCAAAAAAGTTTAATTTTGGGGCAAGATTTGAAAAATATGCTTGTTTTTTTACCCCCTATTGGTTTGTCCGTTTATATCTCAGGTTGTGTTGCTAACTGTTGTGTTTTTAACTTTTGGAAGTCGTGTTTGGCATTGAAATTAACAAAGTTGAATGAAGGAAAAGGATTTATATAGCTCATCACAAAAGCCGAATTAACCAGTATTAAATGTTTGATTAATAAACAAATGTCAGTTTGATAGTTATGGTTAAATTGGTAACCTTGACTAAGTATATAATAATTGTGTTGGGCAGCATCTAATTTGCTAGTTTTTGTTCTGTATTTTATTCTTAATTCCATATGTCCATATTGTTGATCAGTTGATCTAATGGAATTAATTGTTTGCTTATAAATTTTAGTTTGGTCTTTACTAAATGGACATGGCTCTTTTCTTGACAGATGACTACAACAATCGCAATCGAGGATGTTGGAAAAGAAGTGAAGATTTTGCAAGCCTTAACCAGTCATAAAAACCTACTTCAATTTCATGTGTATGAAGACAAAGACAATGTGTATATAACAATGGAGTAAGTGACCTTTATGTTAGATACTCATTCAATAAGTGATGTTTAATCTGTATACCACTATCCATATCTTTAGTATTTTTTTGATTTCAAATACCTTATGCTACCACCTGCCTATGGGATATCTTTTTTTTGTTTCCTGTAAAATTTATAAGGTAGAAGCTTATAATCAAAGATTTTGGTAAATGATTGAATAAAAAATTTACAAAAATTATGTTTATAACTAGACATCAACTTAACACTGGCATCAGCCTTTCGGATATTGTCACCTTAATTCTTTTTTCAGATTATGCGAAAGTGGAGAGCTTTTAGAGAAAATACTTTCAAGGTGTTGCACCTGCCTCACTTTTATTATTGTATACTAATCTAATGCACATTCACCTGCTATATTTAGATAGTTTATCGTAATCAAGTATCTTGTTGTATCTAGGGGAGAGCAATACTCATAAAACAATGCAAAAGCTGTGATGGTACAAATACTGAATGTTGTTGCATTTTGCCACCTCCAAGGGGTGGTTCATCGAGATCTCAAACCACAGGTAAATTTTGCTACTACTTAATTTTATTAACAATTATTGGATCATGGTTCATGACTCTAGGTGTGGTTTTGTAAAAAAAAATATTTCTGTAAATGTATAGTATTTTATATATCTTCTTCTTTTCCTTTTTGGTAAGGAAGAGTCCTAATCGAGGTTTTAAATCTCGGTTCCGAGAACAAAATCCGATTGCCAAAATTTTAGGATTGGGATCGGGATCAGTATAGGCAGGATCGGATTGGTGTATCTAATTTTTGTTACATTTTTTAACTAAAAAATATATTTAAATCTTTCATTTTATTTTCAATTTTATTTTAATTATTTTAAAAAATTAATTGATCATACAAATTTGGTATTTAGCTTAAATGATTGTGTTATGTACGCATAATATATATTATTATAACCTAAGGAGGTGTGAAATCAACCTTTTCCTAATGTGTGTTCCTAATTTTTTTGTACAGAGTCAGGGCCGGCCCTACCCTAGAGGCGGGTAAGGCGGCCGCCTTGGGCCCCCGAAGATTTCGCAATTTTAGGGGCCCCCAAATTTGAACTTGCCTTGTAAATATAGGTACGTATATTGCGCGTAAAAAAATATATATGTTATTAGGAGCCCCCATGTCGGAAGTTCGCCTAGGGCCCCCGGGAACTCAGGGCCAGCCCTGTACAGAGTTCACACCTTCTTAGATTGATTCACTACAAAAGATACTGGTTTTACCGGCGAAAGTTCCCCGGCGTTTTACTAGTAGCGCCGGGGTAGGGAGCGAATAGGAATTGGGCGCCAGATGGGATGGTTATACACCGGCGGTCGATTTAAAACGCCGGTGTATGTTCGTATTCACCGGCGTTTTACTTAAAAACGCCGGTGAAGTGTATTATTCACCGGCGTTTTTATTATAAATGCCGGCGAATATACGGACACATTCACCGGCGTGTCTAATTGAAACGCCGGTGAATAACTGCGATAAAACCCGCGAACCCTAATCTTTCGCTCGGCATTTTCCCAAACCCCCCCCCCCCCCCAAAAAAAGAAAGGGGCGCTTCGTTTCCCTCCTTCCTCGCTCTACTTCCCGCGCGTTTGCCTCCGCCGCTTCTTTCTCTTCGACGGCCTTCGACCTTTCGAAATCGTCCCTTCTTCCCTTCGTCATTTTCGATTTCCCTCTTCCCTCTCTCTATTTGGAGGTGAATCGGTGATCGCCCCGCTCTCTCTCTCTCCTACGCCCCGCCCTCATCGCCCCGCTCTCTTTCTCTCTCTTCGGTATGATCTCTTGATTTCCCTTATTTTTCAAAAAAAGCAACTTTTTTCAGATTATTCATCTTGATTTCCTTAACATGAATGGTTTAGTTGAGATGAAGAATTAATAGAATAATATATGCTTAGATACTAGAAATTTTCATCTTCTTTTACTGTTAATGAAGCTGATTTCATGCATCTGATTGTCTTCATGGCATGTTTGTTTTTTTACCCAAAATGGGTTCACTGTGAACTGAGGATGCTCTAGGTACGTATGCCAAAAACCTCCGGCCGGATATGCACAACAATTGGATTTTAGATTTAGTTGGGCACAGTGAATTAGTAGAGCAACATATAAGATCAGATAATGGAAATTTTCATTTTCAGATACTGTTAAAGTTACCTGTTTGCCCTCGTTGGCATGATTTTTTAACAAAAAATGGGTTCACTTCCAAACTAAGTATGCTGCTAGCTTACCCATTTTCTTTCACTGTTAATGAAGCTGATTTCATGCATCTGATTGTCTTCTTGGCATGTTTGTTTTTTTACCCAAAATGGGTTCACTGTGAACTTAGGATGGTATAGGTACGTATGCCAAAATCCTCCGGCCGGATATGCACAACAATTGGGTTTTAGATATAGTTGGGCTAAAGAAGTAGTAGAGCAACATATAAGCTCAGATAATGGAAATTTTTATTTTCAGATACTGTTAAAGTAACCTGATTGCAATCTTTGGCATGGTTTTTTAACACAAAATGAGTTCACTTCCAAACTTAGTATGCTGCTAGCATGTCCATTTTCTTTCACTGTTAATGAAGCTGATTTCATGCATCTGATTGTCTTCTTGGCATGCATGTTTTTTTACCCAAAATGGGTTCACTGTGAACTGAGTATGCTATAGGTACGTATGCCAAAATTCTCCGGCCGAATATGCACAACAATTGGATTTTAGATTTAGTTGGGCTAAAGAAGTAGTAGAGCAACATATAAGCTCAGATAATGGAAATTTTCATTTTCAGATCCAGTTAAAGTAACCTGATTGCCATCTTAGGCATGTTTTTTCTCCCAAAAATGGGTACACTTCCAAACTAAGTATGCTGCTAGCATCCCCAGTTTCTTTTACTGTTAGTGAAACTTATTTTCATGCATCTGATTGTCATCTTGGCATTTTTTTTGACCAAAATGGGTTCGCTGTAAACTGAGGATGCTATAGGTACGTATGCCAAAATCCTCCGGGTATGCACAACAATTGGGTTTTAGGTTTAGTTGGGCTAAAGAAGTAGTAGAGCAACATATAAGCTCAGATAATGGAAATTTTCATTTTCAGATACTGTTAAAGTAACCTGATTGCCATCTTAGGCATGTTTTTTCCCCCAAAAATGGGTACACTTCCAAACTAAGTATGCTGCTAGCATCCCCAGTTTCTTCTTTTGTTGTTAGTGAAGCATATTTTCATGCATCTGATTGTGATCTTGATATGTTTTTTTGACCAAAACAGGTTCACTGTGAACTGAGGATGCTATAGGTACGTATGCCAAAATCCTCCGGATACGCACAACAATTGGGTTTTAGATTTAGTTGGGCTAAAGAAGTAGTAGAGCAACATATATGCTCAGATAATGGAAATTTTCATTTTCAGATACTGTTAGAGAAGCTGATTGCCATCTTAGGCATGATTTTTTAACAAAATGGGTTCACTTCCAAACTAAGTATGCTACTAGCATCCTCATTTTCTTTTACTGTTAATGAAGCTTATCCCATGCATCTGATTGTCATTTTGGCATGTTTTTTTGACCAAAATGGGTTCACTGTGAACTGAGGATGCTATAGCTGTATGCCAAAATCCTACGGATATGTACAATAATTGGTTCACTCTGAAAAATATATGTTTACATACTGGACATTATCATTTTTCTTTTACTGTTAATGAAGCTGATTTCATGCATCTGATTGGCATCTTGGCATGTTTTTTACCAAAATCCTCCAAATCTGTACAAGATTTGGGCTGAACAAACCTCGTGCAGGTTTCTTTTGGCGCTACAAGCATCAATGATTTAGTTGGGATGAAGAATTATTTTAGAAAAACTTATTAGTAGCCATATTAGTTTCTTTTGTTTAGTATTATTATTATTATTATTATTATTATTATTATTATTATTATTATGAGATAAGTGATTATTAGTAGTCATGAACAGAATAGTTCATGAGTCATCAGATCTTCTTGTTACCGTAGTTACAGCATGACGCGCTCATTATTCGGCTGATTCCTCTTCATCAGCAAAATACCCTTTACCATCATCATCTCCTTGAACGGAAAGCCAAATACAGGGGAGACTATAGTCGATTTTTTTTTATGCTCGAACACAGGGTGTGCGATAAAATACCACTAAGGTGGTTGTGATAATTTCCACAAAAGGTAGTTTAGGGTTATGTGAATAGAGTAGATTGTGTTAAGATGTAGTTTTTTTTTGTACATTTTTTGGAACCACAATTTCTTTATTTTACAGTTAAAGATTATATCGTTTATTTATTTGCAGCTAGGGATAGTTTTCAAATAGGTGAAATTTAATATACAAAATGCCTTTTACTGTTATTACTATTACTATTTAATATATCAAATTTTAATTTCAGATTGTGTGCTATTGATATAATGGATAGAAGTTGGATTAGTAAACCACGATTATCCAAGGAGTACCGTGATGGTATCAAAGATTTTATTATCTTTGCCAAACGACATTCCCGTGATCCCAACCTAATCCTTTGTCCATGCCTCCGGTGTACAAATTGTATGCTGAGGACATGTGACGTAGTACATACACACTTGGCTGTCAACGGTTTTCTTCAAGGGTACACAAGGTGGTTTTGTCATGGAGAGGATCATACGTCAGCTCCTGTTCGTCCGGTTGTATTAGAAAATGAAGCTGAGCCCTTAGTGAACGAAGACTTAAGCGTTTTCGATGAGATGCATGCTTTGTTACAAGATGCCATGGGGATTCATAATGTTCCTTTCCACACCAATAACCCAACAAATGAAGTTCACAATGAGTCAACAGAAACAAACCAGATTGGTGGTGGGGTGGACGAGGAAATGTCTGGCCCCACCCCTGACAATAATAAGCAGCAAGAATCCTTCGCTAAGTTACTTGAAGATGCTAGTACTCCGTTGTACCGCGATTGTACCAAATTTTCTAAGTTCTCATTCATTGTCAGACTATTTCATATTAAATGTTTAAACGGGTGGTCTGCTAAGTCCTTCACTATGCTACTTGAATTGTTGAATGAAGCATTTCCTGAAATCTGTATTCCAAACTCAGCCTATAAAATCAAAAAATTTCTAAGTTCTTTCGATCTAGGATATGAGAAGATAGCAGTATGTCCAAATGACTGTATGCTTTTCACGAGTGGTAAGAAAAGTCTGGAGAATTGCGAAGTGTGTGGTTCTTCGAAATGGAAAAAAAGACCAAATCAAGACGAGGGAGCCAGTGGATCTACTAAGCGAAGTAGGAAAAAGAAGCCTGCCAAAATACTGCATTACTTTCCTCTGATTCCTAGGCTACAAAGGTTGTTTATGTCTACGAAAACTTCTTCTGATATAAAATGGCATGCTGAAGGTCGCACTAATGATGGGATTCTTAGACATCCTGCTGATTCTCAATCTTGCAAAAAATTTGATGAAAGATATCCTGATTTTGCGGAAGATCCTCGAAATGTGAGACTTGGACTAGCTAGTGATGGTTTCAACCCTTTCAGGCAAATGAGTAGTACATACAGCATATGGCCGGTTGTGTTGATACCATACAATTTGCCGCCTTGGAAATGTATGAAGCAGTCCTCATTTATTTTGTCCATGATAGTTCCTGGACCGAAAGGTCCTGGAAATGATATAGATGTGTTCCTACAACCGTTAATAGATGAACTTCAGAAGTTGTGGGTGGGTGTTCCAACCTATGATGCTGTGGCTAAAGAAACATTTTCTCTTCGTGCCGTGTTGTCTTGGACAATCAATGATTTTCCAGCATATGCAAATTTATCTGGATATAGTACTAAAGGACGATATGCATGTCCATGTTGTGCTGACCAAACTAGTTCAAGGTGGTTGTACAATGGCAGAAAGTTTTGCTATATGGGTCATAGGAGATGGTTGCCTGACACACATATATTTCGGGCAGAGGCAGCGACATTTGATGGTACCGACGAGTGGGAACATGCTCCTGGGTCTTCTTCTGGTTCAGATATTTTGAGGCGGGTAGATGGTCATCAATTCAAATATGGAAAAGAACCAGAAGTCAGGACAAAGGGCAAGAAAAGGGCAAGGCCGGAGCAAGGTGAGGAGACCGATCTATATGGCAAAGATGAGGATCAAAACATGACGAGTTTAGGTGCATGGAAGAAGAAGAGTATTTTCTTCAAGTTGCCGTATTGGGAATTCAACTTACTGCGACATAATTTAGATGTGATGCATATCGGAAAAAATATTGGTGAGAATTGTATAGGAACTGTTATGGGAGATGATCGGAAGACAAAGGAAAATCTCAAGAGCCGACTTTATTTGATGTCAATGGGCATCCGACCTGAGTTGCACCCAGAAGAATTGCCGAACGGAAAAGTACTCCTACCTCCTACAATCTATTCCATGTCAAAATCGGAGTTAGAATTGTTTTGCAAAGTACTACTTGAACTTAAAGTCCCTGATGGCTATTCTTCTAACATGGCAAGATGTGTCAACTTTAAAGAGAAGAGGCTTCAGGGTCTAAAGTCACACGATTACCACATCCTAATGCAGGATCTCCTTCCTGTGGCCCTAAGGTCTTCAACGTGTGAGCAAGTCACTACTGTCCTGAAAGATCTTTGTAGCATATATAAAGGTATTTGCTCAAGAATGCTTCGTGTTGAAGATCTGGACCAATTGGAGCAGCAGGCGGCATTGACACTTAGTAAAATGGAGATGATATTTTCTCCATCGTTCTTCACTATAATGATTCACTTGATAATCCACCTTGCTGGTGAAGCCAGAATCGGCGGTCCTGTTCACTATCGGTGGATGTACCCCATTGAGAGGTAAAATAATTCATTCATCTTACGAAATTGAATTTTCAAAAGCTCATTTCTTTTAATCCCCTAATCCGCTCTAATTTATTAATTGTACATGTTCAGGTACTTATACCGGCTAAAGGGTTATGTGAAAAATAGAGCATATCCTGAAGGGTCAATAGCCCAGGGATATCTATCAGAGGAGTGCTCACATTTTTTTTCCAGGTATTTGCCTGGTGTGGAGACATCTTCCAGTAGACCACGTAGAAATCCGACATTTCCAACCTTGATGGTGCTCAATATCTTTTTGATACCGCTGGCACTACTGTTGGTAAAGTTGATGCATTTGAGCTCGATAGCTTAGCGTGGGAATAGGCACATCGATATGTGCTAGACCATCATGCATCAGTGGAACCATTTCGAAAGTAAGTTGCTTTTGAATTTAAATCGAATACAGTGAAAACCGCGGAGTTCGATATTTTTGATACTTTTGTTATTCCTAATTTCAATTGCTTGTTTTTTAGCGAATTTGTCAGGGACATCAAACGAATGGCTAGACCAAGAAGACTACCACCACGTGAACAAAACAAGTTGATGAATGAAAAATTTCATAAGTGGTTTGAATCTCATGTAGGTGAATTACAGTTATGCAAGTTAATCTTTATTATATCTACATTTTCTATGGTGCTGATACGATTTGCGCAAAATTAATAGGTACATTCTTTGGGTCCTGAAGGTGCGTCATCTGAAATACAAGTACTTGCCAAAGATCCCTATCAGATGGTCAAAAGATACGGATGATACATATTCAATGGTTTTAGATTTCGTACTAAGGATCGTGAATGTAATTTGAAGTCTCAAAATAGTGGAATGGTAGTGACGTCTACGACTAGAAGTTATGCTTCCAAATCGGACACGAGGCCTGTAGATGGAGATCTCGACTACTATGGAGTGCTCACGGATATCATTGAGTTGAATTATTTTGGCCATTTCCGTGTTGTCTTATTTCGTGGGGATTGGGCTGAGTTTGATAGGAATTTTGCTAACAACAAGGACAAGCTTGGCTTCACAGTTGTAAACTTCTCAAAATTGATTCACATCGGTACACACACTAGCCATGAGCCATTTGTGTTTCCATCGCAAGTGCAACAAGTGTTCTACATTGAAGATCCAACCCTGCCAAAATCGTATGTGGCTCTCCCTATGCAACCAAGAGATGTATTCCAACTGGGCGATACTTCAGACGATGAAGACGGTGAAGACATGAACAGTTACATTGCTTCTGAGTTTCCTGTGTTTGATGTAAACACAACCGATGTTGGAATTTGCGGGACTTGGCTCCGCAAGGATGGAGAAGAGGACGATGTACTGGAAGATGTCGTATTGTAGTTTACATGATTTTCAATTGGGTTTATTATATGTCTATAATTTTATGTCTTAAATCTTGTTGTAATATTATGTCTGTAATTTCGAATATGTTCATTGTGAATTTAATACACTGGTTTAATTATCTTTCTATTTTCTACTGCTTGGTATTATTTACATTAAACTATGCTTAGTGTCATTTGAACCAAACTATCGTTGTAATTTAATCTGTTACAAATCTCATTTTTTTAATTTTTTTACAATTATGTTGGTTTGTTAATCCTACTAAAGTACAAATTTTATGATAGTTATTATAAACATGTTATTAATTAAATTTGCATCTCTAAGGAAGTTATCGAATCCTTGACAGGTACAACATGCCGAGGCGTGGAAAGAGGGTAAATATAAATGATGGCAACGAGAGCCATGGGGATGAGCAGCCACTAAATAATAGTGGCAGTCAAACATATGAGAGTGAGGGTAGCACGCCGCCCACTGTCAAAAAACATCGGTAAGTCTTTAAATTGGTATTTTTAAAGAGATTATGGTCTTGAATGCATGAAAGACACGTATTAGTGTTTGTGAGTCTGCATTGTGGCTGTCGTCTATAAGCATTTCGTCTATGTTTCTTAAGTGGGTTATGATTAGAAAGAAAGGGCTGGAGTGGAGATCTGGAAATCCAAATAGAGACATCTCGTTTATTATAATCTACACTTATTGTTGGACCAACCCCCTCTTGCTGTTGTTGCTGATGTCTCTTTGTGTGCGTGTGTTGAAGAGAATGAAGGGATGAGAGAGAGTTGAGGAAAATGCCGCTATGTTAGCCAGGTGTATCCTCATTCTCTACCATCCCTCTTTCTGGCTCCATATATGGCTTCTATATTAAATTGGTTTCCTTCCACGATGACAGTCCGTAATACTACACTTGATATGAGCCCTGTTCATAGCTGCACCCTATTGCATACTCACAAACAACTAATACGTGTCGGCCTTGCATTGTATGACCAACCCCACTTTGGCACATAACATGGTATAGATGACATTGTATGACCTGCAAACAAGGTTTGTTCAGCCGTGTTGTTGTACTGATTTAGAGGATTTTGGTATGCTAGCAGCATACGTAGTTTGGAAGTGAACCCATTTTGGCTAAAAAATCATGCCAAAGATAGCAATCAGATGCATGAAATCAGCTTCTTTAACAGTATCTGAAAATGAAAATTTCCATAATCTGAGCATATATGTTTCTTTAACAGTGACTGTGAACAATTGTTCTTAATTTGGCTATGATTAGAAAGAGACAAGTTGGAGTGGAGATCTGGAAACCCATATAGAGACATCTTGTTCATAATAATTTATTATTATTGTTGTTCTTGTCGCTCTTGCTGTTGTTGCTGATGTCTCTATGTGTTCGTGTGCTGAAGGGAAAGAAGGGATGAGAGAGAGATGAGGAAAATGCCGCTATGTTAGCCTGGTGTATCCTCATTCTCTACCATTCCTCTTTCTGGCTTCTATATTTGGTTTCCTTCCACGATGACAATTCCTTAAAACTACACTTGCTATGAGCCCTATTCGTATTTTTTTTCAACGAAGAATTGATCTATGACTACAATCTCCATTCAAAACCCAATTGATCTATATTTGGTTCCCTCTTGCTGTTGTTGCTGTTGTTGCTGTTGTTGCATGTTTTTTTGACCGAAATGGGTTCACTGTGAACTGAGGATGGTATATAGGTACGTATGCCAAAATCCTCCGGCCGGATATGCACAACAGTTGGATTTTAGATATAGTTGGGCACAGTGAAGTAGTAGAGCAACATATAAGCTCAGATAATGGAAAATTTTTCATTTTCAGATACTGTTAAAGTAACCTGATTGCAATCTTTGGCATGGTTTTTTAACACAAAATGGGTTCACTTCCAAACTAAGTATGCTGCTAGCATCCCCATTTTCTTTCACTGTTAGTGAAGCTGATTTCATGCACCTGATGGTCTTCTTGGCATGTTTTTTGGGTCCCATTTTCTTTCACTGTTAGTGAAGCTGATTTCATGCACCTGATTGTCTTCTTGGCATGTTTGTTTTTTTGACCAAAATGGGTTCACTGTGAACTGAGGATGCTATAGCTGTATGCCAACCTCCTCCGGCCGGATATGCACAACAATTGGGTTTTAGATATAGTTGGGCTAAAGAAGTAGTAGAGCAACATATAAGCTCAGATAATGGAAAATTTTTCTTTTTCAGATACTGTTAAAGTAACCTGATTGCAATCTTTGGCATGGTTTTTTAACACAAAATGGGTTCACTTCCAAACTAAGTATGCTGCTAGCATCCCCATTTTCTTTCACTGTTAGTGAAGCTGATTTCATGCACCTGATGGTCTTCTTGGCATGTTTTTTGGGTCCCATTTTCTTTCACTGTTAGTGAAGCTGATTTCATGCACCTGATTGTCTTCTTGGCATGTTTGTTTTTTTACCCAAAATGGGTTCACTGTGAACTGAGGATGGTATAGGTACGTATGCCAAAATCCTCCGGCCGGATATGCACAACAATTGGGTTTTAGATATAGTTGGGCTAAAGAAGTAGTAGAGCAACATATAAGCTCAGATAATGGAAAATTTTTCATTTTCAGATACTGTTAAAGTAACCTGATTGCAATCTTTGG
This sequence comes from Hemerocallis citrina, assembly GCA_017893485.1. NCBI lineage: Eukaryota > Viridiplantae > Streptophyta > Magnoliopsida > Asparagales > Asphodelaceae > Hemerocallis > Hemerocallis citrina. Next base: position 736,398 of record JACEHZ010000379.1, read on the forward strand.
CATGGTTTTTTAACACAAAATGGGTTCACTTCCAAACTAAGTATAAACTAAGTATGCTGCTAGCATCCCCATTTTCTTTCACTGTTGGTGAAGCTGATTTCATGCACCTGATGGTCTTCTTGGCATGTTTTTTGGTCCCATTTTCTTTCACTGTTAGTGAAGCTGATTTCATGCTCCTAATTATCTTCTTGGCATGTTTGTTTTTTAACCCAAAATGGGTTCACTGTGAACTGAGGATGGTATAGGTACGTATGCCAAAATCCTCCGGCCGGATATGCACAACAATTGGGTTTTAGATATAGTTGGGCTAAAGAAGTAGTAGAGCAACATATAAGCTCAGATAATAGAAAATTTTTCATTTTCAGATACTGTTAAAGTAACCTGATTGCAATCTTTGGCATGGTTTTTTAACACAAAATGGGTTCACTTCCAAACTAAGCATGCTGCTAGCATCCCCATTTTCTTTCACTGTTAGTGAAGCTGATTTCATGCACCTGATTGTCTTCTTGGCATGTTTGTTTTTTTGACCAAAATGGGTTCACTGTGAACTGAGGATGCTATAGCTGTATGCCAACCTCCTCCGGCCGGATATGCACAACAATTGGGTTTTAGATAAAGTTGGGCTAAAGAAGTAGTAGAGCAACATATAAGCTCAGATAATGGAAAATTTTTCATTTTCAGATACTGTTAAAGTAACCTGATTGCAATCTTTGGCATGGTTTTTTAACACAAAATGGGTTCACTTCCAAACTAATTCCAAACTAAGTATGCTGCTAGCATCCCCATTTTCTTTCACTGTTAGTGAAGCTGATTTCATGCACCTGATGGTCTTCTTGGCATGTTTTTTGGTCCCATTTTCTTTCACTGTTAGTGAAGCTGATTTCATGCACCTGATTGTCTTCTTGGCATGTTTGTTTTTTTACCCAAAATGGGTTCACTGTGAACTGAGGATGGTATATAGGTACGTATGCCAAAATCCTCCGGCCGGATATGCCCAACAATTGGGTTTTAGATATAGTTGGGCTAAAGAAGTAGTAGAGCAACATATAAGCTCAGATAATGGAAAATTTTTCATTTTCAGATACTGTTAAAGTAACCTGATTGCAATCTTTGGCATGGTTTTTTAACACAAAATGGGTTCACTTCCAAACTAAGTATGCTGCTAGCATCCCCATTTTCTTTCACTGTTAGTGAAGCTGATTTCATGCACCTGATGGTCTTCTTGGCATGTTTTTTGGTCCCATTTTCTTTCACTGTTAGTGAAGCTGATTTCATGCACCTGATTGTCTTCTTGGCATGTTTATTTTTTTGACCAAAATGGGTTCACTGTGAACTGAGGATGGTATAGGTACGTATGCCAAAATCCTCCGGGTATGCACAACAATTGGGTTTGAGGTTTAGTTGGGCTAAAGAAGTAGTAGAGCAACATATAAGCTCAGATAATGGAAATTTTCATTTTCAGATACTGTTAAAGTAACCTGATTGCCATCTTAGGCATGTTTTTTCCCCCAAAAATGGGTACACTTCCAAACTAAGTATGCTGCTAGCATCCCCAGTTTCTTCTTTTGTTGTTAGTGAAGCTTATTTTCATGCATCTGATTGTGATCTTGGCATTTTTTTTTACCAAAACGGGTTCACTGTGAACTGAGGATGCTATAGGTACGTATGCCAAAATCCTCCGGATACGCACAACAATTGGGTTTTAGATTTAGTTGGGCACAGTGAATTAGTAGAGCAACATATAAGCTCAGATAATGGAAATTTTCATTTTCAGATACTGTTAATGAAGCTGATTGCCATCTTTGGCATGATTTTTTAACAAAAAATGGGTTCACTTCCAAACTAAGTATGCTGCTAGCATCCTCATTTTCTTTCACTGTTAATGAAGCTTATTTCATTAAGATCCAGGATGGCAAATTTTGATTGGGCTATAATTGGATTGTTTAGTGGATGTTGTCTATGTTCTTAATTGGGCTGTGATTAGAAAGAGTGGGCTCAAGTGGAGATCTGGAAACCCATATAGAGACATCTTGTTCATAATAATTTATTATTATTGTTGTTCTTGTCGCTCTTGCTGTTGTTGCTGATGTCTCTTTGTGTTCGTGTGCTGAAGGGAAACAAGGGATGAGAGAGAGATGAGGAAAATGCCGCTATGTTAGCCTGGTGTATCCAAAGTCTCTACCTTTCTTCTTTCTGTTTCCATTTCTGGCTTCTATATTTGGTTTCCTTCTACGATGACAGTTCCCTAAAAATACACTTGATATGAGCCCTATCTTATTTTTCTTATTTTTCTTATATTTGGTTTCCGTCCACGATGACAGTTTCATGGATTGTCTGAACAATCCATGAAGGACATGCTTAGATACTGAATTTTCATTTGTTTTACTGTTTTAGATATTGGATATTCCCAATCATAGGAGAATATAAAGGTTTCAAGTTAGATACTGAATTTTCATTTGTTTTGTTATTTTAGATATATTTAAAAACAAAATTAAGTACTAGATTTTTAGCATTGCAATGTAATTATTTTACCTCTGTATATATCATTAACAATTCCATTTGCAGTTGGCACTTTGATCTTATAATTTAAGATACAGGTAGTTCTTTTTGCAAGTTCAAAAAATATGTATATTCTGTATTGTGGTCTACTGTTCAATTAAACTATTGTTTTTTTTTCATAGAGCGGTCGTCCAGATGAAGGAAATTCTGATGATCAGAGCTGAAGCTACTCGAGGGGTATGAATCTGCGGTCCTCCTTGCTGTTCTTATGTCCTCCTTGCTGTATGGTTGTTGTTCTTATGTCCTCCTCCTTGTTGTTGTTATGTCAGACTGGTTTTTTTTTATGAGAGTTATGTCAGACTTTTAATTTGGGATATTTTGGATATTTGTCAGACTGGTTTGTTTGGATATTTGGGATGTTAGTCCCTATATTAATTTGTTAATTATGACACTGTTAATTAATCAATGAATTTGGACGTTGATATGACACGTGTGAAACTTGATTATCTTTAATTATTCTTGTGTTTGGTTGTGATTTGCGCAGTAATATGCAACGAAATTGATTGAATCAGTTGTGAGAATTAGTTTACAGGTTTTGTAAATAAAACTGTGAATTGAAATCGAACGGAAAAGCGGAGTATCGAAAATAAACGGGCATAGCCAGACCGGCGTTTTAAAAAATGCCGGTCTATCTAATCTAATTGTTGGAGTGTGTGATACACCGGCGTTCGCAATTAGAGTGTGTGATACACCGGCGTTCTCACGAACGCCGGTGAATGTTGTCAGCTGTAACGGCACAGAAGTATACCGGCATTTTATAAATGCCGACGTATATAACTACACCGGCGTTTTTTGGTCGCGCCGGTGCTTGTAAGTAGGGAAAACCAGGCACTCAGAAACGCACATACACCGGCGCTCCTTGACCGCCGGTATACTTTCGTTCTACACCGACGTTTTCATAAACGTCGGTGAATGAATAAATACCGGCGGTTTACGACCGCCGGTGAATGTATATAGGGTGCAAAAGAACGGCACTCAGAGACCGACATACACCGGCATTTTATGGCCGCCGGTGTAGTTGTCACATTTACCGGCGTCCATCAAAACCGCCGGTGTAGACCCCTTCGTTTCCGCGACGCCCGCTTCGGAGGCATTTGGACCGGCGCTATTATAAACGCCGGTGAAAGTTTCACCGGCGTAAATAAACGCCGGTAAAGACGTCAAAAAGCGCCGGGAAAGCCAGTTTCTTTTGTAGTGATTTCACACTTCGTTCAGAATTTTTTGTGGTTTCTTATCAACAATTCTTCATCGAAGGTTGCTTACCACGAACCAGTGATCTGAATAAGATCTTCAATATAGATCTCGCACATCAAATGTAGTCTAAGAAGCACAGTCTTTTAAATCGACTTTCATTTTATTGTCTTTGAAGCATCTTTCCAACTGCAGTGATAGTGCATGAATGAGAGTATTAAAAGGAAGACTCTTAGCAATGTCATGTATAATGGTAGCAAAAACTATTGACAAGTTTCCCATTTTGCTATTAGTTCCAACTATAAATAGAAAATAACAACCCTAAATTATTGACTTACTGCAATAACAACTACTGATTTGCTATATAATGAAAAGGCACTCTATATTACGAAATAAAAAAAAACAGGAAAACTAATAAATAAGAAACAACCACATATCAGAATATTAGTTTCAACTTCCTAAAAACAACTCTTCATAGTAGCGGAATAAATACTATCCTCACTTATTCTCAATACCATCAAATCAAAATACATGATGCTACCTACCAAAACAACTAATCCATGTTAACTTGGTTAAGATAATCTCTGAATTTGGACTGATCCATACAGAATTGCATCAGATAAGATTCATTGTATCTTCCTTAGATAAAAAATTAGCATTCATCCTAATGCACAAAAATCGCAAATCTATAGTAACTAAAATAGCAAAAAAGTAACCCTAATTCGGATATGAATGTGGTGGCATTATCAATTTAACAACTTTGTGCTAGAGTTTGGAGGAAAGTTAGGGTTTGGGGGGAAATTAAGGTTCGGAAATTGGGGATTTCGGAGGGAAGGAAAGATGGCGCAAACAACGGCGGCAGTGTTGGAGGGAAGATATTAGGGTTAGGGGGATCGGACGGATTGGGGGTTTCGGATTGGGGAAGCTCAGTTTCCTAAATATGCATATCAATTAATATTTAACAATTTACAAATTACAAAAGCCGAACTTGTAATAAAGGATATATTGAAGAACAATGGATCATACCACGAGAGTGCCATGGGTGTAATCCATCGGAGTAATCGCCGATGAACTCCTCCAGCTTCTCTGCCACCCTCTCCTTCACGCTGCACACTACTCCTTCGTCATTGAAATCGATCTTGAACACCTGACCTTCGCCGGCCTGATCCCAACCGTCCATCGCCACGGTCGGGGATTAAACCCTAGTTAGGGTTATTAGGGAGATTTGGGAGGATTAACCCACCGTTCCTATTGGATTGTTCTCGTAGGAAACGAGGGATTAATTAATAACATCGGATGGACAAAATTTACTCTTGGGTTTTCATTATATTTACTTCTATTAATCAACGGTCAATATTTACTCATTATATAAATCATATGAATGACCAAAATTATATCTATAGATTAAGTTAAAATAAGATGGATGGATCAGATCTCATATGGACAGATTTATTTTTGCTTTTATAATAGAAATAGATATATATATATGATGCGGTTTATTTCTGGGAGACGTGTGGATGCACCAGGTGTGAGTTCGGACTCAATTTGTATTTGAAGGAGAATGCTGCTCGTCTGACGACCCTTGGCAGACCGGGCGGAACCTGTGGCGACCTCGGGGTGATTCGGAGATCTGGGCTCGGATCAGAGGATTCGGATCCGAGGTCTTGTGTACCTGCAGACGGTCCTGAAACACCGGGGTTTGTCCCGGTGGCGGACCCTCCGACGATCTAGTCAGTCTCTGTGAGAGAGTAGCAATAACTAGGTGAATTTAAGTGGACAAAGATTGATTACCTCACAAGGTGGGTGAGGGTCTAGTATTTATAGAGAATTCTAACCGGGTTTGGATCCGCTTGGGGGCCGGGTCTGGACCCGAAAGCCCATGGGCCTGACGTGGCAGGGGGCCCAGGGGGTTTAGGGCAGGCGTGGCAATACCAGGAGCGGTATAGGGCTGACGTGGCAAAACCCTGGGTGGTATTTGGAGCTGACATGGCTGATCGTGGGTCTTCTGTGCTTCTGGGAGAATCGGAGGGCCTAGGCTGTGTCAGGTCATCCCCCTGCTTCGCCAGAGAGGGGGGACGGCCCGTGGGGCTGTCACGGATCGGAGACCGAGGACCACTGAGGCTCGTCGGATACGAGGAGGCCGGCTCTGTGGGGGTGAACTTGAGGTTCGGCGCCGACCCTGCAATGGTTCGAAGCCGGACTAAATTGCTATTTTTACCTTTCTTGAGTGAGGATTGTATTGGGCCCTGATTGGGCCCTCAGGCCATTTTTACCCTACCACACAAGCCCCCCACTCCTGCGGGGGTGCGGGAGCTAGCCGGGGAGGAGTGTTCATGGTCGTGGAAATGGGATGGCGAATCGTTGAATCTTCCGGAGAAGAGTACCCTGGTGTCAGACCGAACCTCAAGATGAGGAGGGATTATGGGTCGGTAAGGGTGATGGCGAGCCGTTGGTCTTCCTGAGAAGACCACCCTGGTGCCAGATCTGACCTCGAGCTTGGCGAGGGATTACGGGTCGGTAAGGGCGATGGCGAGCCGCGAAGCCTTCCTGAGAAGACTACCCTGGTGCTAGACCTGACCTCGAGCTGGCGAGGGATTACGGGCCAACAAGGGTGGTGGCGAGCCATTGGCCTTCCTGAGAAGACCACCCTGGTGCCAGACCTGACCTCGAGCTTGGCGAGGGATTATGGGTCGGCAAGGGTGATGGCGAGCCGTGAAGCCTTCCTGAGAAGACTACCCTGGTGCTAGACCTGACCTCGAGCTGGCGAGGGATTACGGGCCAACAAGGGTGGTGGCGAGCCGTTGGCCTTCCTGAGAAGACCACCCTGGTGCCAGACCTGACCTCGAGCTTGGCGAGGGATTACGGGTCGGCAAGGGTGATGGTGAGCCGTGAAGCCTTCCTGAGAAGACTACCCTGGTGCTAGACCTGACCTCGGGCTGGCGAGGGATTACGGGCCAACAAGGGTGGTGGCGAGCCGTTGGCCTTCCTGAGAAGACCACCCTGGTGCCAGACCTGACCTCGAGCTTGGCGAGGGATTACGGGTCGGCAAGGGTGATGGCGAGCCGTGAAGCCTTCCTGAGAAGACTACCCTGGTGCTAGACCTGACCTCGAGCTGGCGAGGGATTACGGGCCAATAAGGGTGATGGCGAGCCGTTGGCCTTCCTGAGAAGACCACCCTGGTGCCAGACCTGACCTCGAGCTTGGCGAGGGATTACGGGTCGGCAAGGGCGATGGCGAGCCGTGAAGCCTTCCTGAGAAGACTACCCTGGTGCTAGATCTGACCTCGAGCTGGCGAGGGATTACGGGTCGGCAAGGGTGATGTCGAACTGTCGTGCCTTAGAGCGTTTTGAGCGGGGGTAGCCCGCCATTTCTGCAGAGCGTTGAAGGCTCTTCAGAATCTGTGTGATGGTCCAATTTCCTAGGGGCATTAATGGCACCGCCTAATAAATGCAGATAGCGCATGGGCTTCCGTCGATTGGCTTTCCTTGTGTCATAATGGTTGGTCTATAGGGGAGGCTATAAATACCTCTCCCCCCACAGTGGGTTTGATCACAGCAGGGGTGGTCTATTGGCCATCGGAGGTGTCTGCTTCGACGGACGCCTGTCTTTTGCAAAAATTTTCAACCCTGGCGGTGTCGGAGAGGTGGTTACTCTGCCGCCCCGATCTTCTCTTGGATCTGATGGCTCTTGATACGGTAGCCAGCTCCAGGGGAGATCAGGGCGAGAGGGGTAACGGCCGGTGGAAAAGGAGCCTCGGATTGGTGGTGGCTATGCCGTCTGGATCCTTTTTCGGGTCAGACGACCCTGACACGGTTGTTTGGTCCGAGAGAGAACCAGACGGGAGGGGCATCAACCGTATTCCGGTCTTGGGGCTGAAGAGCCCCAGATAGAGGGGTCTCCTCTGATCAGGGGTTGGCCACTCTGTCTTCCGATAGGGCTCCAGGCGATGGTGGTTTCTGTCCCACCCTCGAACAGTTTGGGGTTTCGGCACCAACCCGAGGCTGTAAGCCCCGAGCTGCTCGGGGATGAGAGGGGAACCGATCAAATGCTGGAGCCCGGGGCGTCTGTCGAAGGACGGCACCTTAAATCTTAAGTAAAGCGTTTTCTCCGTCGTATACTCCATCCGACTCGACCCCTGAGTCTGGCCACCAGCCTGGCACCCGATGACGTCAGCAGCGCACGTTTTGAGGATGTGGCGCGATTTTCCAGGCGGCAGTTGTACGTCAATCGGTGAATAGTAATTGCGGAAGTCGGGGAGGCGTTCTTATCCCTTATAAGTATTCCCCCCTCCCCTTTTCTTGCTGACTTCCTTCTCGCTGCTTTCTTTCTCAAAAAATCTTCCAACCATTCAGCGCTCGTTCTTGCAGTTAGCTGTGCTAGGCTCATCCTTCCGAAGCATCCCTTGATTAGTTGGTAAGTTCATTTAGTTTAGGCACAGATGGATAGGGCTCAGTCCGGCTCGTCAGCGTCGACGTCCAGGGGGGAAGTGAAGCGAGCCTCTTCATCGACGTCGTGGGAGGAGCCCGTGCTTGGGGAGGAGTCGGTGCATGCTGCGGAGCCTTCCGATTCAGTTTCGTGGGAGGAACCAGTAGGTGAGGGGGAGGTGGTACACAAGATGAGGCCGTCCCGCTCCCGACGTCCCTTCGTGGTGGAGAGTAGTGAGTCGGAGGAAACCAGTGATGGTTCGGACGACATCCAGGTACTTGAGTTGTCCTCCGAGGAGGAGGAGGGCGAGGGCGACAGGATGAGGAGACCCACCGTTCAGGGTGCGGGCTCGAGTTTCGTGCCGACAGGCCTGGGGCCCTTACCTACTCCCTCGTCGGAGCGAGCCAAGGAGAGGAAGAGGGCCCCGAGGAAGGCGGGGTCGAGGACTGGTGGTTCGAGCCAGGCGCCTGTTTTCCGCAATTTGATGACAGGTTCGCCCGTTCAGCCGAAGCCTTTCCGTCGGTATCCCGATGATCTTTCTGACAAGGAGCTCTTCGGTGTGCAGCCTTCTTCGCCGAGTCGGAGGAGGGTGATGATGGACGCGATCCCAACTGTCTTGGAGGGCGGGGACTTGGAGGTTCTGCAGCTGGCATATCACATAGGGCCTGGCTATGAATTGTTGCTGCCGAGCTCTACTCTGCGCCCCACCGATCCCCTTTCTGCGTGGTATTGCGTCTTCCCAGTTGACGCCTTCATTTCCGGGCTGAGGTTGCCAGTTCATCCGTTTGTTCGGGATGTGCTGAACTGGGCCTCCTTGGCCCCCATGCAGTATGGGCCGAACTCTTGGAAGCAGATTATCTGCTTTGTGCTGATGTGCGAGGAACAGAAGGTACCCTTGAGGCTGAACGTGTTCCGTGCGATGTTGATGATCAGCTCGGCGGCCGAGGGTGTTTACTACATCTCTCCCCGGAGTAAGGGGAAGGTCGTTCACAGTCACCCGGACTCCATCAAGGAATGAAAGAAAAAATATCCGGTGATCCGGAGTGAAGAGCCCTGGGACATCCCCACTCGATGGAATCACTCCAAGTCGAGCTATCAAACGCCGAGGCAGAGGGATCTGTCGGCCGAGGAGTGGGGGTTTGTCGAGCGCCTCCGTTCGTCACCCAGTATCGATTGGACGGAGGTGACGGAGGCCAACTTGGCGAGCGTTGGACTGAGCCCGGCCGTTATGTGTATGTAGTTGTTTCTTATCTTTCGGTCCTTTCGTACTTTCTTGCTCATTGCTCTTAATGGTTGAATCTGCAGATATGGACGAAGCATCGATCAAGGCGAAGAGGCTCGCCATGAGGAAGGAGAAGGCCGAGAAGAAGGGGGAGGCGGCGAAGAGGCCGAGGGGGTCGTCCCTGGTCATCTCGGAGGTCCCGCCCGAGCCGGGGACCAAGAGGATTCGCTCGGAGACGAGCGAGGGGGCGGCTGCTTCGAAGGGCCAGAGCCTAGCGAGGGCCTCCGCTTTTGACAAGGGGAAGGGTCCCTTGGTCGAGGTTGAGGAAGAGGACCCGGTGGGGGAGTTGCTGCGGCAGCGGTGGGCTCCTGACTGGTCGGTCCGGATGGGGGACCGTCTGACCGAGGAGGCCCAGGCCGTCGAGGTGGTGGAGAAGTTGGCGACCCCTCGCGACCGTAAGGCGATGGAGGGCGAGCCCGTGGAGATGGCGTTCACGCGCCTGGCGCAGGCCACCGTGCTGGTAAGTCCGTTGACCCTATTCTCCTTATTAATTTTTCTGTGGAAGTGTTTTCCTTATCTGCGCTCGTTGGTCGCAGGCTTGCTTGCAGGGGCCTAACATGAAGAACCTCTACGAGGCGTCCTTGGCACAAGAGCGAGCTCGTGCGGAGAAGAGCGAGCGGGAGATGAAGGAAATGCGGATCGAGCTTGAGGGTTCGCACAAGAGGGAGCAGCAGATGAAGCTCGAGCTTGAGGCCAAGGATGCGGAGTGGGGGAAGAAGGTGGCCTCCTTGAAGAAGAAGTTCGCCAAGGAGAAGGAAGAGGTGACGACTACGGGCCAGATGATGGTGATCAATGCCCAGGACACATGTTATGCGAGGGCCCTCAGCCATGTGAGGCACTTCTACCCGACCATCGATCTGTCCAATTTCGAGTACGACATGGAGATCGAGGGGACGTCGAAGACTCCTGGCGAAGAAGGGCCCGCTCTCGACCCGCCGGCCGACCCATCCGTGAATCCGTCCGTCGATGCTGAGCTGGGACAATGAGCCGTATAATTCTGTCTCTCTTTTCTCCCTCTCTTGACTGTATTTGCCTCCCGCGGACTGGCCACCGCCTTTTTTGTAAGGAGTACTTAAATTTATAGGAAAAAGTTTTTTGACCGGCCAAGTGTTTTGAACTCGGATTTTTCTGAACCTTCTTTCGTGTGTGCACTGGGTTGGCTGGTTCTCCTGTAGGTCGTGGCTCCCCTTCCCGAGGTGGACCCCCGCCGATCCGTCGTGGCGTGGCTCTGGAGCAAGGTTGAGGCCGTGTTGGTCTGCCATCGAAGGGGGGCTCGTGATACTGACGCGGCTTTAAACTTTTATCGGAATAAGTCTGAAGCCTTAAGCAAGGAGGCGAGTCGGCTGAGGAGGGCGATGTTGGATCGGGGTCTCGACAGTGCGAGCCTTGGGCAGGCAGTGTTGGGTGCCTCGGTGCCGAGGCCTACTTCTGAGAGGTTACTTCGCGATGTCTTTGCGGAGAAGGAAACGGAGATACACCGTCACAATATTATGCTGGGTGCCTCGTCATCTTTCTCGGTGGGTCGTTAAGCGGAGGGGGTTCCCTCTGCGCTGCTGCTGTTGCAGCGTACACGACCAGATGATGCCCAGAGCTCCGTGGCTGGGGAGTCGACCGTGGCTGAGTTCAAGGGCCACCACAACGAGGAGAGGGATTTAAGTCGCTCGTTCGGAGTAATCCCGCCCTTCCGCGGACCCGAGCGGCTCTAAGATGGCGACTTCTTCCAGTTTGAGATGAGTGGAGTGGTTCTGTAAATGTCTTTGTTTGCTTTCTTAGGACGAAATAAAAGGGTACGACTAAAGAATCCTGTTCCTTCTTTGCTTCGGCTAGTAGCGTAGTGAACAATGGTGGTTTTTAGGGAGAGTCCACCGATCCGCGAGGGATCGAAGTGGGGCCTTAGGGAGAGTCCTCCGCTTGGATCCGATTGGAGCCCACCGAGGTGTGGGGGACGATACCGGAGTGAGGACTCAGGCGCCGATCTTATTATCTGGCGTTAGGATTTTAACAAAAAGAGACCTCTTTTGCATAAGATAATGAGGGCCGCTAAGATGGTCCTGTACATAAGAGTGTTTACACAAAATGGGTCTATATTTGGCCAGGCTAGAGCTTATGTCTGTCCCTCGAGGAGTGTTATTAGGTACTTGGCTTCGACTGAGGTTTCCTCTCGCTCGGCGTCAGTTTGGAAGCAGGGTCGTCCCTCTCAGGTTGGGACTCGACGGCGTCGAGGGAGAACACACCTCCCCCGACGGTGGTCATGTAGCACGATCGCGCTGCTTCTTGGCTACCTCGGACGGTGCCGACTCCTTGCGGGGTGGGAAATTTGAGTTTCAGATGGTAAGCCGAAGGCACCGCTTGGAGGGAACATAGTCCGGATCGGCCGAGTATGGCGTTGTAAGCTGCCTTGACGTTGACCACCATGAAGTCCATGGACTCGGTCCTCTTGACCGGAGCCGATCCTGCGGTAACGTCGAGGGTGACAATCCCTTCTATCATGACAGGGACGCCGGAGAACCCATGCAAGGTGTATCCGGCCGGCTTGAGTTTGCCTTTAGGTAGCTTGAGATTCTCGAAGGCTTCGAGGAAAAGAATGTTAACCGAGCTGCCTTGTCGACGAGGATTCGGCGAACTTCACAATTAGCCATGTGGAGATTAATGACGAGGGCATCGCAGTGGGGCAGGCGAACGCCTTCGAGATCCTCTCCTGAGAAGGAGACCGACATCGGTTGTAGCTTGGGCGAGGGATTGTCGTGAACCGTATTCACCTCCCGGATGAAGGCTTTTCGGGAAGTGTTTGAATTTCCTCCCATCGGCCCTCCGTGGACACAGTGCAAGATGAAGGGCGTATCTGTGGCTCCCTCGGAGTCGGGATCCCGACCCCGGATGCGATTAGGGGTAGGGTTCGGAGGTGAGGACCTCCGGTTCCTAGTATCTCGTCGATCCCGCGGGACTTCTTGGGTGAATTCTCGAAGGTACCCTCTGGAGATGAGTTCCTCAATTTCGTCTTTCAGGGCCCGGCACTGGTCGGTTTCGTGCCCGTGATCTCTGTGGAAGCGGCAGTAGAAGCGTTGATCTCGATTCTTGTTGTTATTAGATCGGGGGGGTAGTCGGACAATGCCTTTGTCTTCGATTTCTAAGAGGATGGCGGATACGTCATGCGTCAAGGGAGTGTATCTTTCGAAGCGGGGGACCGGCGGGACCTTCTTCACGGCCCCCACGTCCCTCGGAGCTTTCTTTGGTGGTTCGACAGCTTCGACCTTCCGCTTCCCCTTCCCGATGGCCTCCCTGGTATCTTCGGGGTTAAGGGCCTCTTCTGCCCTAATGTATTTCTCGACCCGGTTGAGGAGATCGGGAAAGTCGATGGGGGGTCTCTTTGCCAGAGAGGCCTTCAGTTGTCCATGACGAACGTTGTGCCGAAAGGCCGCAGAGGCGACGCCTGGATCAAGAGAGGAGACCGACCTCGCCTCCGTGGTAAATCTCCGGACGAACACTCTGAGGGATTCTCCCTCTATCTGCTTGAGTCCAAGTAAAGAAGCGCTAGTCCTTTTCGCCTTCCGGCTGGTGACGAAGTGGGCGAGGAAATTGCCTTCTAGTTGGTCGAAGGAGTAAATGGAGCCGGGGGTGAGTTTCGAGTACCATTCACAAGCCGGACCCCGAAGCGTGGCGGGGAAGGCTCGGCATAGCAGGGGATCCGAGGCGCTGTGAATCATCATGAGGGTTTTAAAACCTTCCATGTGATCAGCAGGATCTCCCTCGCCGTCGTAGGTCTCGAACTGAGGTGGTCGGAAATTCCTTGGTATTTCTGCTTGGAGGATGGGGGCGGAGAAGGGAGGTTGGACAGGTCTGTACCCCTGAGCCGCCCGTCGGTCGCCGTCTCCCATATGATCGAGGCGATCCTCCATTTCTTGGAGGCGTCTTAGGAGTATGCCATCGTCTTCTGGCTGGTGTGTTGAAGGGCGCGATGCGCTGGTCTCGACATCCGACCCTGTCTGGGAGCGGAGGGTTTCCTCCCCGGGGGTCCGTCGGAGGGCCCCGAGAATTTCTCTCCGGAAGTCTTGGAACTCCTTGTGAGTGACGGGGGCTCCCTCGATCCGGTGGGGTTGGTCTGGAGGCTACCTTCCGATGCGGCTGAGTGCCGATCCCCGTCCCTCGGGCGGCGGTCTTGGATGGTTCGGGGCCGGGTTGGAAGCGGCCCTTCGCCTGCTGCGGCTAATCTGTCGGTTGACGATTACTCCCCGTAGGTCGGGCTGGACTGTACGGGTGGCGCTCTGCCGGGATCCATGATGGGAATCTCCGTGCCTTGATGCGCGTGGCCCGGCATTGGTGTTTGGTGGGGGTGTGCCCCGTCGGTTGACGGAGGAGGCGGCCCCCTTGCCCTTGGAGGCCATGAAAGTTCGGCTGTCGAGGTCGCTCGATGGTCGGGCTCGGGTCGGCTTCTGAAGCAGTGTTCCAACAGACGGCGCCAACCTGATGCGGTTTATTTCTGGGAGACGTATGGATGCACCAGGTGTGAGTTCGGACTCAATTTGTATTTGAAGGAGAATGCTGCTCGTCTGACGATCCTTGGCAGACCGGGCGGAACCTGTGGCGACCTCGGGGTGATTCGGAGATCTGGGCTCGGATCAGAGGATTCGTATCCGAGGTCTTGTGTACCTGCAGACGGTCCTGAAACACCGGGGTTTGTCCCGGTGGCGGACCCTCCGACGATCTAGTCAGTCTCTGTGAGAGAGTAGCAATAACTAGGTGAATTTAAGTGGAAAAAGATTGATTACCTCAAAAGGTGGGTGAGGGTCTAGTATTTATAGAGAATTCCAACCGGGTTTGGATCTGCTTGGGGGCCGGGTCTGGACCCGAAAGCCCATGGGTCTGACGTGGCAGAGGGCCCAGGGGGTTTAGGGCAGACGTGGCCAAACCAGGAGCGGTATAGGGCTGACGTGGCAAAACCCTGGGTGGTATTTGGAGCTGATATGGCTGATCGTGGGTCTTCTGTGCTTCTGGGAGAATCGGAGGGCCTAGGCTGTGCCAGGTCATCCTCCTGCTTCGCCAGAGAGGGGGGACGGCCAGTGGGGCTGTCACGGATCGGAGGCCGAGGACCGCTGAAGCCCGTCGGATACGAGGAGGCCCGTTCTGCGGGGGTGAACGTGAGGTTCGGCGCCGACCCGGCGGTGGTTCGAGGCCGAACTAGATTGCTATTTTTACCTTTCTTGAGTGAGGATTGTATTGGGCCCTGGTTGGGCCCTCAGGCCATTTTTACCCTACCACAATATATATATATTGTGGTAGGGTAAAAATGGCCTGAGGGCCCAACCAGGGCCCAATACAATCCTCACTCAAGAAAGGTAAAAATAGCAATCTAGTTCGGCCTCGAACCACCGCCGGGTCGGCGCCGAACCTCACGTTCACCCCCGCAGAACTGGCCTCCTCGTATCCGACGGGCTTCAGCGGTCCTCGGCCTCCGATCCGTGACAGCCCCACTGGCCGTCCCCCCTCTCTGGCGAAGCAGGAGGATGACCTGGCACAGCCTAGGCCCTCCGATTCTCCCAGAAGCACAGAAGACCCACGATCAGCCATATCAGCTCCAAATACCACCCAGGGTTTTGCCACGTCAGCCCTATACCGCTCCTGGTTTGGCCACGTCTGCCCTAAACCCCCTGGGCCCTCTGCCACGTCAGGCCCATGGGCTTTCGGGTCCAGACCCGGCCCCCAAGCAGATCCAAACCCGGTTGGAATTCTCTATAAATACTAGACCCTCACCCACCTTTTGAGGTAATCAATCTTTTTCCACTTAAATTCACCTAGTTATTGCTACTCTCTCACAGAGACTGACTAGATCGTCGGAGGGTCCACCACCGGGACAAACCCCGGTGTTTCAGGACCGTCTGCAGGTACACAAGACCTCGGATCCGAATCCTCTGATCCGAGCCCAGATCTCCGAATCACCCCGAGGTCGCCACAGGTTCCGCCCGGTCAGCCAAGGGTCGTCAGACGAGCAGCATTCTCCTTCAAATACAAATTGAGTCCGAACTCACACCTGGTGCATCCACACGTCTCCCAGAAATAAACCGCATCAGGTTGGCGCCGTCTGTGGGAAACTTTGCTTCAGAAGCCGACCCGAGCCCGACCATCGAGCGACCTCGACAGCCGAACTCCCATGGCCTCCAGAGGCCAGGGGGCCGCGTCCTCCGTCAACCGACGGGACACACCCCCACCAAATACCAATGCTGGGCCACGCGCATCAAGGCACGGAGATTCCCATCAGGGATCCCGGCGAAGCGCCACCCGTACAGTCCAGCCCGACCTACGAGGAATAATCGTCAACCGTCAAATCACCCGCAGTAGGGGAAGGGCCGCTTCCAACCCGGCCCCGAACCATCCACGACCACCGCCCGAGAGACGGAGGCCCGCACTCAGCCGCATCGGAAGGTGACCTTCAGGCCAGCCGAACAGGGTCGAGGGAGCCCCCGTCACTCAGAAGGAGTTCCAGGACTTCCGAAGAGAAATTCTTGGGGCTCTCCGACGGGCCCCCAGGGGAGAAACCCTCCATTCCCAAACCAGGTCGGACACCGAGGCCAGCGTGTCCCGACCATCAACAATCCAGCCCGAGGAGGATGACGTACTCCTAAGGCACCTCCAAGAAATGGAAGATCGCCTCGATCACATAGGGGACGGCGGCCAAAGAGCGGCTCAGGGGTACAGGCCTATCCGACCTCCCTTTTCCGCCCCCATCCTTCAGGCAGAAATACCCAGGAACTTCCGACCCCCTCAATTCGAGACCTACGACGGCGAGGGAGATCCTGCTGATCACATGGAGGGCTTCAAAACCCTCATGATGATTCACAGCGCCTCAGACCTCCTGCTGTGCCGAGCCTTCCCGGCCACCCTTCGGGGCCCGGCTCGCGAATGGTTCTCGAAGCTCGCCCCCGGCTCCATTTACTCCTTCGACCAACTAGAGGGCAATTTTCTTGCCCACTTTGTCACTAGCCGGAAGGCCGAACGGACCAGCGCCTTATTGCTGGGGCTCCGACAGATAGAGGGGGAGTCACTCAGAGTGTTCGTACGGAGGTTTACCGCAAAGGCAAGATCGGTCTCCTCCCTCGATCCGGGCGTCGCCTCTGCGGCATTTCGGCACAACGTCCGTCATGGACAACTGAAGGCTTCTCTGGCGAAGAAACCCCCCGTCGACTTTCCCGACCTCCTCAACAGGGTTGAGAAATACATTAGGGCAGAAGAGGCCCTTAACCCCGAAGATACCAAGGAGGCCATCAGGAAGGGAAAGCAGAAGGTCGACGAGGTCGAACCATCGAAGAAAGCTCCAAGGGACGCGGGGGCCCTGAAGAAGGTCCCGCCGGTCCCTCGCTTCGAGAGGTACACTCCCTTGACACATAACGTATCCGCCATCCTCTTAGAAATCGAAGACAAAGGCATTGTTCGATTACCCCCCCGGCCTAACAACGGCAAGAACCGAGACCAGCGCTTCTACTATCGCTTCCACAGAGATCACGGGCACGAGACCGACCAGTGCCGAGCCCTGAAAGACGAGATCGAGGAGCTCATTTCCAGGGGGTACCTCCGAAAATTCACCCGAGAAGTCCCACGGGATCGGCGAGACATTAGGAACCGGAGGACCTCGCCTCCGAACCCTACTCCGAACCGCATCCAAGGTCAGGATCCCGACTCCGAGGGAGCCGCGGAGGCTCCCTTCATCTTGCATTGTGTCCACGGAGGGCCCATGGGAGGAAATTCAAATACTTCCCGAAAAGCCTTCATCCGGGAAGTGAACGCTGTCCGCAACAATTCCTCGCCCAAGATACAACCGATGCCGGTCTCCTTCTCGGGAGAGGACCTCGAGGGCGTCCGCCTACCCCACTGCGATGCCCTCGTCATTTGTCTCCACATGGCTAATTGTAAAGTTCGCCGAGTCCTCGTCGACAACGGCAGCTCGGTTAATATCCTTTTCCTCGAAGCATTCGAGAATCTCAAGCTACCTAGAGGCAGGCTCAAGCCGGCCGGATACACCTTGCAGGGGTTCTCCGGCGTCCCGGTCGTGATAGAAGGGATTGTCACCCTCGACGTTACCGCAGGATCGGCCCCTGTCAAAAGGACCGAGTCCATGGACTTCATGGTGGTCAACGTCAAGGCAGCCTACAACGCCATACTCGGCCGACCCGGACTATGCTCCCTCCAAGCGGTGCCCTCGGCTTACCATATGAAACTCAAATTTCCCACCCTGCAAGGGGTCGGCACTGTCCGAGGTAGCCAAGAAGCAGCGCGATCGTGCTACATGACCACCGTCGGGGGGGGGGGGGGGGGGGGGGGGTGTTCTCCCTCGACGCTGTCAAGTTCAATCCTGAGAGGGACGGCCCTGCTTCCAAATCTGTCACCAAGTGGGAGAAGGCCCCAGTCGAAGCCAAGTGCCGGATAAAACTCCTCGAAGGGCAAACATAGGCTCTAGCCTGGCTTAATGTAAATCGGTTTTTTGTGTAAACACTCATGTGTACAGGACCGTCTTAGCGGCCCTCCGTACCTTATACGAAAGAGATCTCTTTTTGTTGAAACCCTAAACACCAGATAATGAAACCGGCGCCTGAGTCCTCACTCCGGTATCGTCCCCAATGCCTCGATAGGCTCCAACCGAATCCGAGCTAGGGACTCTCCCTAAGACCCCACTTCGATCCCTCGCGGGTCGGTGGGCTCTCCTTGTAACGGTCTTTGCTTTGGCTAGTGGTGTGGTGAACGATGGTGGTTACGGGACCACTCCACTCATCTCAATATGGAAGAACGGGATTACTCCGAACGAGCGACTAAAATCCCTCTCCTTGTTATAATGGTCCTTAAGCTCAGCCACGGTCGACTCCCCAGCCACGGAGCTCTGGGCGTCATCTGATCGCATACGCGACAATAGCAGCCTCGCAGAGGAAACCCCTCTGTTTGCCGACCCGACCGAGGAAGATGCCGAGGCAACCAGCATGATATTATGGCGGTGTGTCTCCATTTCTTTCTCAAGAAAAACATCACGAAGTAACCTCCCAGAAGTGGACCAAGACACCCAACACGGCCGGTCCAGGGCTCGCACCGCCGAGTTCCCGATCCAGCATCGCCCTTCCCAGCCGGCTCGCCTCCTCGTCAAGGGCTTCAGACATGTTCCTGTGATAATCGAAGGCAGCATCAGCGGTACGGGCCCTCTCAAGGTACCGAGCCAAAGTGGTCTCCAATGCCTCAACCTCGCTCCAAAGCCACGCCGCATCAGGACGACGGGGGTCTGCCTCGGGAAGGGAAGCCACAACCTGCAAGAGTACCGACTCAACACACATAAGCAAGGAGGTTCGGAAATACCCAAGGTCAAAACACTTGGCCAGCCAAAGATACTTTTTATAAAGTGTACTACTTCTTACAAAAAAGGAGGTAGCCAGTCCGCGGGAGGCGAATACAATCAAAGGAGAGAAAAAAAAAGAAAGATAAAACTACACAACTTGATTTCCCGCCTCAGCATCGATCGGGTTCGCAGGAGGGTCGGCGGCCGGGTTGCCAACGGGCCCTTCCTCGGCAGGAGTCTTCAGTGTCCCCTCAATCTCCATGTCATACTCGAAATCGGACAGGTCGACGGACGGGTAGAAGTGCCTCACATGGCTGAGGGCCTTCGCGTAGCACTCATCCTGGGCCTTGATCACCATCCGCTGACCCGCATCCGTCAGCTCGGCCCTCTCCTTGTCAAACGCAGCCGTCAACTCCTCCTTCTCCTTGGCAAACTTCTTCTTCAAGGATACCACCCTCTTCCCCCACTCGGCGTCCTGAGCCTCGAGCTCGAGCTTCATCTTCTGCTCCCTCTTATGCGAACCCTCGAGCTCGATCCGCATCTCCTTCATCTCCCGCTCGCTCTTGTCCGCCCGAACCCGCTCTTGCGACAGGGACGCTTCGTAAAGATTCTTTACGTTAGCTCCCTGCATACAAGCCTGCAGCCAACATAACACTGATAAGGGAAGAACTCCCGAAGCAAGATTAACGAGAAAAATGGGGTCGACAACCTTACCAGCACGGTGGCCTGCGCCAGGCGCGTAAAGGCCACCTCTACGGGCTCACTCTCCATCGCTTGGCGATCACGAGGGGTCGCCAACTTCTCCGCCACCTCAACAGCCTAGGCTTCCTCGGTCAGACAGTCGCCCATCCGAACCGACCAGTCCGGCGCCCACCGTTGCCGCAACATCTCCACCACCGGGTCCTCCTCCTCAACCTCTACCAAGGGACCTCTCCCCTTGTCGAGATCAGACGCCCTCGCTGGACCCTTACCCCTCGAAGGGGCCGCCCCCTTGCTCGTCTCCGAGCGAGTCCACTTGGCCTTCGGCTCGAGCGGGACCTCCGAGATAACCAGGGGCGGCTCCCTCGGTCTCTTCACCGACTCCCCCTTCTTCTTCTTGACATTCTCCTTCTTCATGGCGAGCCTCCTGGCTTTGATCGACGCCTCATCCATATCTGCGGAAAAAGCCATTAAGAAGCAATAAGCAGGAAAGCACGAAAAGACCAAGAGAAAAGAAACAACTACATACGCAGAACAGCTGGGCTCAGTCCGACGCTCGCCAGATGGGCCTCCGTCACCTTCGTCCAATCGATACTAGGGGACAAACGGAGGCGCTCGACAAACCCCCACTCCTCGGCCGACAGATCCCCCTGCCTCGGCGCAGGATAGCTCGGCTTGGAATAGTTCCATCTAGTCGGAATGTCCCAGGGCTCTGCACTCCGAATCACCAAATATTTCTTCTTCCAATCCTTAATAGAGTCCGGGTGGCTATGTACAACCTTCCTCTTACTCCGGGGGGAGATATAGTAAATGCCCTCAGCCGCCGAACTGATCATCAACATCGCTCGGAACACGTTCAACCGCAGGGGTACCTTCCGTGCCTCGCACATCAGTATGAAACAGATTATCTGCTTCCAAGAGTTCGGCCCGTACTGCATCGGAGCCAAGGAGGCCCAGTTCAACACTTCCCGAACAAACGAGTGGACTGGCAACCTCAGTCCAGAGATGAAGGCATCCACTGGGAAGACGCAACACCAAGCAGATAAGGGATCGGTTGGGCGCAGAGTTGGGCTCGGCAGAATCAATTCGTAGCCAGGACCTATGTGGTACGCCAGCTGCAAAACCTCCAAGTCCCCGCCCTCCAAGACGGTCAGAATCGCGTCCATCGTCCCCCTCTTCCGACTCGGCGAGGAAGCCTGCACGCCGAAGAGCTCCTTGTCAGATAGGTCGTCAGGATACTGACGGAAAGGCTTCGGCTGCACGGGCGAACCTGTCCACAAATTACAGTATACGGGCGCCTGGCTCGAACCACCAGTCCCTGGTCCTGCCTTCCTCGGAGCCTTCTTCTTCTTTGTCTTGGTTCGCTCCGGCGAGGGAGTGAATAAGGGCCCCAAGACGGTCGGCATGGAACTCGGACCCGCACCCTAAACTGTGGATCTCTTTACAATGCCACCCTCGCCTCCCTCTTCCTCGAAAGTCAACTCCAAAATGCGGACGCCGCCCGAGCCATCATTCGTCTCCCTCGACTCACTACTCTCCACCACAAAGGGACGTCGGGAGCGTAACGGCCTCACACCATGTACCTCCTCCTCCTCACCTACGGGTTCCTCCCACAAAACCGAATCGGAAGACTCCTCGACGTATACTGACTTCCCCTCAAGTACGGGCTCCACCCACGAAGTCGAGTCGGAAACAGGTTTCACTTCCCCCCTAGAGGTCGACGCTGACGAGCCAGACTGAGCCCTATCCATCTATGCCTAAAACTAAACAAACTTACCAACTCACCTGGGGTCACTTCGGAAGGGCGAGTCCAGTACAACAAGTTGCAGGGGCGAGCGCTAAAGTGTGGGGAAATTTTTGAACAAAAAATGGCAGCAAGAAGAGGAGTGGGCTAGAAGGGGAGAGGGGGGAGTATTTATAAAGGACGAAAGCGACTCCTCGATTCCCGCGAGAACTGTTCACCTATTTGACGTGCAACTGCCGCCTGGAAAATCGCGCCACGACCTCAAAACGTGCGCTGCTGACGTCATCCAACGCCAGGCTGGCAGCCAGACGAGGGGGTCAGTTCGGAGGGGGCCTTCGGCAAAGAGAACGTTTTTACTTAAAGGTTTAAGGCGCCGCCCTTAGACAGACGCCCCGGGCTCCAGGACTCGGCCGATTCCCCTTTCACCCGCGAGCAGTTCGGGGCTTACAGCCTCGACGGCCGAAACCCCGAACTGTTCGAGGGTGAGACAGAAACCGCCATCACCTGGGGTCCTATTTGAAGACAGAGTGGCCGACCTCCAATCGGAGACGACCCACCCGGGGCACTCCGGCCCCAAGCTTGGGGTTTGGTAGATACCCCTCCCATCTGGATCTCTCTCGGGCCAAACAACCATATCAGGGTTGTCTGTCCCGAAAAAGGATCCAGACGGCAGAAGCATCACCAATCCGAGGCTACTCATCTATTGGTCCGAATTTCGGTCGTTACCCCTCTCGCCCCGATCCCCCCTGGATCTGGCGGCCGTATCAGAGCGATCAGATCCGAGAGAAGATCGGGGCGGCAGAGAAACCACCTCTCCAACACAACCAAAGGAAAAATTTTGCAAAAAATAGACGTCCGCCGTAGCAGACACCTTGGAGGACCAGTAGACCACTCTTGCTGTGATCCAACCCGCTGCGGAGAGGGGTACTTATAGCCTCCCCCATAAACCAGCTTTTATGACGTGGGGAAAACCAAACGACGGAAGACCATGCGCCATACATTTATTAGGCGGCGCCATTAAGGCCCCTGGGAAATTGGTACATCGCACAGATCCCGGGGCGCCTTCAACACTCCGCAAAAGATGGCATGCTACCCTGTCCAACATTCCTAAGGCACAACGATTCGCCACCCCCCTTGTTGACCCATAAGTCCCTCGCCTGCTCGAGGTCGGGTCTAACACCAGGGTAGTCTTCTCAGGAAGGCTCCACGGCTCGCCATCGCCCTTACCGACCCATAATCCCTCGCCAAGCTCGAGGTCGGGTCTGGCACCAGGGTAGTCTTCTCAGGAAGGCTCAACGGCTCGCCACCCCCCTTGTTGACCCATAAGTCCCTTGCCTGCTCGAGGTCGGGTCTAACACCAAGGTAGTCTTCTCAGGAAGGCTCCACGGCTCGCCATCGCCCTTACCGACCCGTAATCCCTCGCCAAGCTCGAGGTCAGGTCTGGCACCAGGGTAGTCTTCTCAGGAAGGCTCAACGGCTCGCTACCCCCCTTGTTGACCCATAAGTCCCTCGCCTGCTCGAGGTCGGGTCCAACACCAGGGTAGTCTTCTCAGGAAGGCTCCACAGCTCGCCATCGCCCTTACCGACCGGTAATCCCTCGCCAAGCTCGAGGTCAGGTCTGGCACCAGGGTAGTCTTCTCAGGAAGGCTCAACGGCTCGCCACCCCCCTTGTTGACCCATAAGTCCCTCGCCTGCTCGAGGTCGGGTCTAACACCAGGGTAGTCTTCTCAGGAAGGCTCCACGGCTCGCCATCGCCCTTACCGACCCGTAATCCCTCGCCAAGCTCGAGGTCAGGTCTGGCACCAGGGTAGTCTTCTCAGGAAGGCTCAACGGCTCGCCACCCCCCTTGTTGGCCCATAAGTCCCTCGCCTGCTCGAGGTCGGGTCTAGCACCAGGGTAGTCTTCTCCGGAAGGCTCCACGGCTCGCCATCGCCCTTGCCGACCCGTAATCCCTCGCCAAGCTCGAGGTCAGGTCTGGCACCAGGGTAGTCTTCTCAGGAAGACTCAACGGCTCGCCACCCCCCTTGTTAGCCCATAAGTCCCTCGCCTGCTCGAGGTCGGGTCCAGCACCAGGGTAGTCTTCTCAGGAAGGCTCCACGACTCGCCTTCAACCGTGCCGACCTAGAATCCCTCGCCCTCCCGAGGCTAGGTCTGGCACCTAGGCAATCTTCCCAGGAAGCCTCAGGGCGGCCCCCTCATGGGGACCCAGCGATTCGCCATCCCATTTCCACGACCATGAACACTCCTCCCCGGCTAGCTCCCGCACCCCCGCAGGAGTGGGGGGCTTGTGTGGTAGGGTAAAAATGGCCTGAAGGCCCATCCAGGGCCCAATACAACTCTCACTCAAGAAAGGTAAAAATAGCAATCTAGTTCGGCCTCGAACCACCGCCGGGTCGGCGCCGAACCTCACGTTCACCCCCGCAGAACTGGCCTCCTCGTATCCGACGGGCTTTAGCGGTCCTCGGCCTCCGATCCGTGACAGCCCCACTGGCCGTCCCCCCTCTCTGGCGAAGCAGGAGGATGACCTGGCACAGCCTAGGCCCTCCGATTCTCCCAGAAGCACAGAAGACCCACGATCAGCCATATCAGCTCCAAATACCACCCAGGGTTTTGCCACGTCAGCCCTATACCGCTCCTGGTTTGGCCACGTTTGCCCTAAACCCCCTGGGCCCTCTGCCACGTCAGGCCCATGGGCTTTCGGGTCCAGACCCGGCCCCCAAGCAGATCCAAACCTGGTTGGAATTCTCTATAAATACTAGACCCTCACCCACCTTTTGAGGTAATCAATCTTTTTCCACTTAAATTCACCTAGTTATTGCTACTCTCTCACAGAGACTGACTAGATCGTCGGAGGGTCCGCCACCGGGACAAACCCCGGTGTTTCAGGACCGTCTGCAGGTACACAAGACCTCAGATCCGAATCCTCTGATCCGAGCCCAGATCTCCGAATCACCCCGAGGTCGCCACAGGTTCCGCCCGGTCAGCCAGGGATCGTCAGACGAGCAGCATTCTCCTTCAAATACAAATTGAGTCCGAACTCACACCTGGTGCATCCACACGTCTCCCAGAAATAAACCGCATCATATATATATATATATATATATATATATATATATATGTTTGTTTTATTTTGGTTTTCTCGGTCAATTTGATGGGGGTGCTGCTCCATGTGTCTAAATGACCCTTGTAGTCACTTACTGATTAATAGAACAAGGTGGTCTTTAGGTCATCTATTACTGAAGTACATATATTCTACGAGTGATGGGAGTTTGTTAGTCACAATAATGGGCTATGGGCCGTGATAAGAGAATGTCATCAAGGTTACACTCATTTTTGTATTTTTGTATTTTCATTCCTTCATTTAAAAACTGTTTTCAATGAGAGCCAACAACGACTACATTCGAGTTTCTCTCTCTAGAGCGAGTTTCTCTCTCTAGAAAATTCTAGAGAGAGAAACTCGATCTGAAAAAATAACCAAAAAATCTAGATCTAAACTCCTAGGGGCGGCGGCGGCTAGACCTCAGCACCCCCCCCCCCCCCCGCGCACCTGTTCGCCCTCCCAGACCATTCCTCCAGCCCGCCCGTTCGTCCTCCCTGACCATTCCTCCACCTCCGCTGCAATCCATCCTCCCTTCCTTCGCGACGTTGAAGACGAAGTTCCTTCGCGTCGACGGAGCTCCACGGCGTCCCTCCCCTGACGAAGTCGCCAACGCCCAAACGCTTGCACCTCCCCAGATCGCGGTTCTCGTCTCCTCAGGTCGCAGAGCGACTATGTCGCGCCAGAGCATCCTCCCGTGCCTATTGTCGAGAACGCCATGGATCTGGGAATGGGGCCGTGATTGCCCTGGTCCTGGCCAATGGCGAGGTGCGCCGCCGTACCCCCTCCCCCCTCGCCCGCATGCCTCACATCGCTCCCGACAATGACCCAGACCTCAAGTGTGTGAGGTCGGTGGTTCGGCATAGGGCCCGTGGGGCCAAGCCGGTGGTTGCTGTAGGAGGTGGGAACAGTGTAGCACGTTGTATTGCATGATTGTGGGGCGTGAGTCCAAAGACAGGGTCCCTCTATGATGTGCGCTCACTTGTTTGGGTGTCCAACGATGCCGCTGATGCAGTCTTGACAGCGCCTACTATCAGGCTATTGAGTTTTCTCCAGCTTAGGTCACTGTCTCATAACAACGTCGTCTCTTCCCTCGTTGGGAGTAAGAGTCGAGATGAGTCTGTGTGGTGAGAAATCTCCTGAGAGAGCAAGAGCATGAGAGAAGTGAAGGTATTCTCTCCACGACTCTCTCCTGGAGCGTGGTTTTTGGTGGGGTGGGCGAGATAGTTGTTTGGTGAGAAATTGCCTGAGAAAACACAATCGTGAGAGAGGTGAAGGTATCCTCTTCATGGCTATCTCTTTGGTAGCGGCTGTGGGAGCTGTTGACGCGTTTGTAAGATGAGTGGTGGAGATGGTGGGAGGGTGCGGTTGCTGTGTATGTGCTGTGGTGTCATAAGTCGGCCTACGGGGCTTGAGCCCAAAGATGGGATCCCCCAGCGAGGAAAAGGCATGGATCAGCGGGTGATAAAATCCTACCAGACTAGTTTCAGGTGGGTGTGCATGTGCCATGGAGGCAGTGTACGAAGCTAAACTGACGTACATAAAATTTTGCTGGACCGAGCTTGTTTGTCGGCCCACCCTCCAGGGTTGTTGGACGAATTTGTTGTTTGTACGGATAATGTTGTTTCATGTATATTTTATTTTCTGTCTGTAGGTTATAATCTGGCCCAGTTCTCTGAATTTGTATCATTAATCTTTTATTAATGAAACAAGATGGGCATACTTTTTCTTTTTAAAAAAAACTGTTTTCAAAGGAGATACTGGCCAAATGAAATTCGATGTCTTCATTAATTAAGGAATTAAGGTCTTTCTGGAAACACAGTTTAGAAGAAAATGTAACCAAAAAAAGGTTAGCTTTCTATGCAAGTCTTGGTCAATAAAGATGAGCTATCAAGCTATAGAAGAGTGTTAGGCCATTTCCAATCCACGACACCATTTTGGTATAACTTTTACTTCAAAATGGTGTAAAAATCACATCAAATAGTAACTTCATCTTCAACCCCTAACACTCTTTTTAACATAAAAAAGTAATATTCTCGGCATATTATTCTCTACCTACTTTTCATATAACTTTTTACTAAAATCCTCATTTCTTATCTATTTCATCAATTCACCACATACAAATTTTTATTATGTATTGATCATATGATAAGTTTCATAATTTTAACAAATTTGAACAAAATATCATGAGTAAATTATATTTTATTATCTAAAATGAAAAAATTAATATATTATTAGAAAACAAATGATCTAAAATGACAAATCCACATTAACATAGAACAATTTTAAACCTCAACATTAAATTTTATAATTAAACATGAGCACAAATTGTTTTATATATATATATGTGTGTGTGTGTGTGTGTGTGTGTGTGTGTGTGTGTGTGTGTGTGTGTGTGTGTTGATGGTTTAATTAACCATTTGAATTAGTATACTCCTCCCACAAATGATCAATTAGTGTATTACGAAGCACAATGTGAGCATCATTATTCTTGATTGGTTTATGACGAGCATGAAATTATTGAAATCTTGTATTTTCATCTACTACCATTTCAACTTCCGCAGCTGGAGCTTCCCTCACATCTTTGATTGGTGCTTCAAGATCACGATCATCTTCGAAAATCATATTGTGCATAATAATGCACGCAGTCATTATGTCATGCAACACATTTTTTCTCCAAATTGGTAAAAATTTTGTCGGTCCTTTCACGGTTGTGAATCATGATTGGAGAACCCGAATGTATGTTCTACATCTTTTCTACATGCTTCATGTTTCATAGCAAAATATTTTTTCTTTCGAACTTGTAGTTGTTGAATAGTTTGTACAAGAGTGGATCATTTTGGATATATACCATCAGCTAAATAATAACCCATATTATACATTTTTCCTTAAATAATATAATGAGCGGGAGGAGCAAAACCTTGAGCTATAATAGAAAAAAGATAAGACAACTACAACACATTGATATCATTATTGATGTCCGGCATATCAAAATATGTGTGCCATATCTAAAGATCATAATCTACTATAACTTCAAGAATAATAGTTGGTGACCCACCAGGACCTGCGTTGGGATAATTTTTCCACTTCCAACGCATACAATCGAGATTGTCGAACATGCCCGGGAAACCACGTCGTTGACTAACATGGAGTAACCTGGCGACATCATTAGCGGAAGGTGTTCTTAAATACCGCTCAATAAATATCTCCACAACAGCCCAACAAAATCACTTCAGACTTTCAATTGTCGTTGACTCACCTATCTTAATGTACTCGTCTGTAGCAGCTGCTGGTTGACTGTATGCCAACATCCGGAACGTGCCTGTTACTTTCTGTAAACTTGACAAATCTCATTCTACCAAGTCCATCACTTTGTTGTTGGAAATAGTAGTCATGATCTTTGACCACATCAACAATACGTAGGAACAAACTTCGAGACATTCTAAATCGTCGACGAAACATGGCATCACTGTAGCATGGGTTCTCTGTAAAATAGTCGTTGAATAAATTTCGATCCGCGGTTTCCCCATCGCGATTGATCACCACATGACCATGAATCGAGCCACTGTGATTACTTCGTTGATTGTAATAGTCGATGATCCTGTTATTGTAGTCAATTACTTGAGATATGGCCATTTCGGATGCATCAATTTCGGCCATAGCACCCATCCTTGTTGTTTCACCATTGTCATACAAAGAGAAACTAGAGTTTGCTTAACTAGATGGACCTCCAATATCGAAATTCATTTTCCAAGTGAAGGTATTGAAGAAGTTATTTTGAATTTTTTGGAAGACAGATAGAAGAAGAAAATGAGTTTAATTTTTTTTTGAAGGATCATAATGTAGTATGTTATTTATAGTTTCATATATTGGATTCTTTCAATAAAGATGTTTGAATGCACTGGTTACAGTGTACAGCTGTTTGAATGCATCATGCAGACCAGTTTGACCTGCAGCGGTTACAGTATAAAGATGTATGAATGCATTGGATTCTTTCTTTATGGATGTTTGAATGCATTGGATTCTTTCTTTATGGATGTTTGAATGCATTGGATTCTTTCTTTATGGATGTTTGAATGCATTGGTTTGAATGTGTAGACTTGTTTGAATGCACTGGATTCTCTCTCAAAAGATGTGTAACCTGGATTGGACCTAGTGTACACTAGTTTGAACGCATCGGTTCTGGTGTAGACTTGTTTGAATGCATTGGATTTTCTCCCAAAAGATGTGTGACCTGCATTGGACCTATTGTACACCAGTTTGAACACATCGGTTCTGGTGTAGACTTGTTTAAATGCATTGGATTCTCTCTCAAAATATGTGTGACCTGCATTGGACCTAGTGTACACCAGTTTGAACGCATCGGTTCTGGTGTAGACTTGTTTGAATGCATTGGTTTTTTCAATACTTAAGATTCTTTAAGATTTTATTTTCCTATATATAGCAAACTTCATTTGTTATGCAAACAATCATCTTCCTCATATTTTTATTCTCAACCGTAAACTTCCCAAGAAAATGTTTATACGAGCTTCTGGATATGTTATTGGTGAAGATGTGCGCCTTTGCAAAACTTATTTAGAAATTTTTTAAGAACCTATTACAGGTGTTCACTAGCCGCAAATCAATTTTGGACTCGTGTGGAGAGACACTACAACGAATCGAAAGACCGGTGTTGGAATTACCGTAACACGCGATCGGTGCAGTCCCGAATTCAGGCTATAATGATTGAAGTAAGAAAATTTAATGGGTGTCTCAAACAAATAGAAAATATGAATCCAAGTGGCACATCAGATGCAGAAATTGTGAGTACTTATTTAAATTTATTGTTTACTATTATTAATGCAGTCCAATTACTTTTTAACATTATTTTTTCTTTCAATTTGCAGTTACGTCGAGCGAAAGAGTTATTCATGTAAGATCCCAAGTTTAGAAAACATTTCAAATTTGATCATCTTTGGAATATTGTTATGGATTTTGAAAATTTTAAAGATAGCATCCAACTGTAAGACAAAATTTTCGAAGCAGTCAAGTCGACTATGGCTCATCACAGTCCGATAATCCAACTCTTGAAGCTCCCATATCATCCCCTGGTCAATCATCTTTTACTCCCAATTTAGATGAACTCAATTTTGGTGGTATTTTGTCTGAACGACCCATCGGGGTGAAAAAGGTCAAGTTGAAAAGAAAAACGGATGAAAATTTGAACGATATTAAAGAAGACAAACTTCGACATGCAGAGACAAATGGATATCCAGGAGCGACAATTGGCATTCAAAAAAGAGATAGAAGAGAATAAGATCTTATTAAAAATTATGAATTCCATTGCTGGTTCAACCGTTCGTGAGTATTTTCGAGCTCAACAAGTAAAATTATTCAAAAAATGGCTAAACAACATCAACCATTTTCTTCTTCTGGCACTAATGACCTTGAGCAATATTTCACTGATATTGGAGGATCGAGAAGCAGTTTACCAGATTTCTAAAATTGTCGATTTACTATTATGTATTTTTCATATTTCATTTGAGCATCAATTTAGTTTGAATATCTATGTAATCTTAATTGTAACGTCTGTTTGAATGTGTGATGTTTCTAATGCGCATTTCATATTTTTCTTATGTATTAATTACACTTCGTATAAAATTAATTATTAGACCAACGTAAAATATAGAACACTTTCAAAATAACTCGAGGTCTCGAATGTGGCCGTTTTGTGTACTATTTCGTTGTTGCTTTTCTTTTCGTCTCAGGATGTTAGCTAAGGTGAGTTGTTGTGCCATATTTCCCTCAATAAATCAACATTACCTCTACCAATTTTCTCTCTGAAAAAGCTTTCTTTTCATGGATCTCCTCTTGTTCCTCAATATTCGGAGAAATTGTTAAAATAGTAAAATTAATTTAGTTATAACTAAAATACACTTGTGACCGAAAAAAAAAAGTATCTAAAACACAAAATGGCAAAAACACAAACCTATAACTAAGAAAATTATGACCAAAACACACAATTATCTAAAACTATGGGACTTTTTTTTACAAAATGTACAATTAAAAAAATAATAATAAATAACGTTCTTGAACAGTGCCGCACCAGATTTGGCGCAGCATTGTTCACTAGCGAAAAAAAAAGGCGCTCGATTGGAGCGTCATTCAGCGCCAAAAATGATGTTTTGCGCCAATTTGGCGCTGGATTGGAGTTGGTCTTAGAACTTGAGTGTAAAAAAAACTCAACTATTACCACAAAATTTTGGGGTTGTGATCTAATATTTAGATTGGAGTGAACTCATGGAGACGGTGGCTTGAAGCTTATGACCAATTTTAATCACGATGTGAATATTTTAGATAGTAAGAGTAACTGCAGTAGTTTTTGCCAAATATAGCAAAATGACAAAAAAACAAATGACAAGATGGGGTGTTGTTGCAGTCCTGAAATGTCAAACTTTGGCATGTACACACAAAAAAAATGTTGATAACATGTTCGTCCCTCCAATGCGGAATTATTAATTTTTTTAAAATATTGACGACCAACTTTTTTCCTTTTAAAAAAAAGATTTTGGACATGTTCCATTCCTCTAATTTTCCTTTTTTTAATGGTGGGTAGGAATGGGTTGGAGGCAAAACCGTAAACAAAGTTAATTTTGAAAATGAGACGAAACATCTTTCATCCCATTCTCAAAATATTCTGTCCGATCATTTCTATAAAAAAAAATTGGAAAATATGATCAGATCCATTAAAATATATATATATAGGGGATGAAATATCTTCTTTTGTCTCCTATATTTTGTGTTTCTTTTCCCTATGTTTTGACAATTGTCAAATATGCGGTCAAATATGGCAATACACTGTTCACTATTTGTCAAAAATTGGAAAAATAAGAAACAACTTCGGTTATTTTTTTTCTTCCAAAATTGGGCAAAATACGAAACGACTGTTGTTACTCTAACAGCATCATCACATGCTTTAGTCTTCATCCTTGCTTTTCTCTATATTTTGCAACTAAAAGATGGTGAAAACTGTCAAAAATCTACCACTAACCTAACCAAACAAAGGGGGGAAAAAAGCACAAAAGATGAAGACGCAAACCCAGAAAAGAAACATGCAAACCAAGTAGCAGAAGAGAATGAAAGAAAGATAAACAAGGGAATATATCAATCTGCAAAATAAGAACACCACTAACGCAAAATACAAGAACAACAACCAGCAAAACATCAGCATAATAATCAAACAGTAGACCCCAATAGGCTCACTGAGTTGTAGCTCAAGTTGTAGATAAGATGGTAAGAATTTGTAATAAATAAATGAAAATCTCAGTTTGGAGACCATGTTACATGAGCTATGTAGGGGTGAGGACAGATGCATCCCAACTTTGCAAAAAACCTCCTGCCTTATTATTTTTCACCCTTTTGCCCCCCCTCCCCCTCCAAATATTTCTAGAAAACCCTCTATTACATCTAAAATAGTAGTAAATCTATAATTTGTTACTTGGTCTCACTCTCACATTTAATACATGAATGATCAACGCAAAATAATATCTGTTATTATTATTATTAATTTTATTTTGGTGCTAATAGAATAGTATATAAATTTGTTGTTAGCTACGCTCCCACCCCCACCACAATAAAAATTTAAAATTAAAAAAAAAGACACAGACACACCAATAAGCAGTATTCTTTGTGTGTGTGGTGGTGGTGGTGGTGTGTGTGTGTGTGGGGTGTGTGTGTGTGTGTGTGTGTGTGGGGGGGGGGGGGGGGGGGGGGGGGGGGGGGGGGTTTGGGGTGGTGAAATTTACACAGTTCAGCACAAACAAACCAAGAGTAGCCAACATCCACCGAAAGAGTTTCAGTCAAAAAACAACATAGTACAGCTGGATCACCTTCTGCAATCCATAGTTTGTGCCTGAATATTTACAAGCTCATCCCTCTCCAGTTTGCCATCTAACCAAACTTAACTACATAATCCTCATATTTGACTTCCAAGAAAAGAGAAACCCATCAGCCTCGCCCTGTAAACAGGAGTCGAGATGGGCTACTAGTACTCTCAGTAATAGACAAAAGTGACTACTACCAGTTCATTTTGAATGATTGTTCATCCAAACTAAAAATCCAAACCATTAAATGTGATTTATGCCAAATAAACTGCAAATAAATAAAATGCAAAAGATTTTGATAAATTTAATTGTTTCACCAAATAATGACAAATTATGTAATTTCAGGTGTGTTTATAAGGCGATATTTTTATAATTACTGAATAAAGGTGTAAAACTTGTTAAAAAGGACCACATCCACACATCTACTTATATGAATTTCAAGTTTTAATGCCTGTCATCCTTTTAAGTTGGAATTAGCCCGGGTCAACTCTGTATCATGCATAAATCAATACTTCTAGAAAACTTCATTACACAGAGATAAGACCTGTATTCAAAGTAAAGAAGGAAGCATGTAAATATGTAATGTGAGATTTAAAGGCCTAAAAATAATGTGAACATGCTAGTTGCAAGCCAATTAAAGGCACGGTATGGAAGTTGACTTGAGCTACAAAATTGACTCAAATTATGAAACAGACTTCAAACTAAGGATGAAAATTGGTCTGAACCTGAACCCGACCCAGATTCGACTAGGTCCAATTAGGTTATTTACGAACTTGAGCTAATCATTTACCAATTTGGATCGAGGTCGGGCTCAACTTTTTAGTTCAGAACAAAATTTGGGCTGGTTCGGACTCAAGTATCTAGGTCCAACGGATCCGAATCAAATTTGTAGATCTGCATGTTCATGTATACTTATGATTATATATATGTATAAAAGCAAAAGAAAATTTATGCTCAAATTATGTACAGTCATAATTATTTTTTAAAATAACTATATATATATATATATATAGAGGAGTGATCCAATGAGAAACATTCTTAAATGAGAAAATGAGAAACAACAATTTATACCGTTCTGGGTTCAAGCCCTAAGGTTCCCAAAGATGGGGATGTAAACACCTCTGGTGTGTGGCCAGTGACCTCTACCCAAAAGGGTAGTGCGCAAACCCAACCCAAGTTGGGGCTCCTTGTCATGGGACTGGGATTAGTCTGACCATAGAGGGGGATGGATACCCAGTATAATCAAAAAAAAAAAAAAAAAAAAAAAAAAAAAAACAATTTATACCGTTGGATATGAGGGGATTGAGATGAATGGCTAAGATTTCTCCCGCTCTCTCAATTATGATGGAGGGGTATTGGGGTCATTTCACTCATTCTTAAATCCCTCAATCTCCTTCTTTCTCACCGTTCTCTCTCCTTTCTTCTCTCTCTCTCTTCCAAATCCAATCAACAGTTTCCCTAATTTTCTGTTGTAGAAACCCCCGTCATCCCTAATTCTCTCTTAGAAATCCAATCAGTTGCCAACTAGTTCTAGTGGGATGCAGTTTCAGAATCACCAGTACATCAGGGAAATATCTCCATCATTTATTCGAAACGAAGAACCTGTTCTTCTTCAAGACAGAGGCTTCCATTCTGAAATGATACAGAGGCAGCAAGAAGATTTGTTGAATTGGGTATCGGGTGCAAATGACTCGATTGATCTATTTCAAGGAATTCCCCATGCTCATTCCGACTCCTTGCTTCATGACCAGTACATGAAGGATGTACCAACAGAGACATGCACATCCAGTTTCGACTTCACAACATCAAAATTTCCCAAAAATCCTTGCCATGGTAACATGCAAGGAGCAACCCCAACCTCTCGTCAAAATACAGGTTTTAACAACCCCCAAGATCTTCCTTATAATTTGCAGTTGTCGGAGTCTAAAACTTCCCAGTTCAGCCCAAAAATCCCTGTTTTTCCTCTTCAGCATCAACCTTATCAAAAGAATGAAGCCCATCAACGGATGGATGACAAGAAGCTTTATACCAGAAAAGAGAGAGAACGGTGAGAAAGAAGGAGATTGGGGGATTTAAGAATGAGTGAAATGACCCCAATATCCCTCCATCATAATTGAGAGAGCGGGAGAAATCTTAGCCATTCATCTCAATCCCCTCATATCCAACGGTATAAATTGTTGTTTCTCATTTTCTCATTTAAGAATGTTTCTCATTGGATCACTCCTATATATATATATATATATATATATATATATATATATATATATATATATAAAAAACAGACATTCATTTGTATTAGTTGAATTTAATAATATCATAGTTTCTATAAAAAAAAATTAATGCCTATTAGAATATAATTAAACAAAATTAGATAATTTTATAAGAGTTAATCAATATTTTTTTCAATCATGTAGTATTCAATATGCTTTATTTTTTGAATAAATATTCTAGATGTTGATATATTACTATTAGAAAATTATATATTAAAAGCACATAATTAGTTCGGACCTAGATCCGATTCATTTTTCAGATCTAAAATCGGGCAAATCCAAAGATAAATCAGTCCGAGTTTAGACCCAATTTTAAATTTTCGGTTCCGACTTATATGGATCCGGCCCAAACCGGTCAGTTGCCAGCCATTCAAACTAGTACCCGTGAATTTATTAAAACTGTCCTATCAATCTCGTGCAAAGTAGACAGCTCATCCATACTTCATTACCTCTCTAATCTTCAAAGTATTGAGACCTCTGATTTCCTAGAACATTAATCTAAGCCCTCATTTGGTAGTGATTTGCGTCATTCACCAGTTTTTTAAAACTTTTTCTGCTGCATAAGCAATTAAACTCTTAGCGAGAAAATTAAAACCTGGCTAGCCAAAATGAATAAAATTTTATGTGAAAAAAGAAATCTAAATTTTGATTAGAAGTTGGACATCTAATAGAAATATACTCGCCCCCTTTCAAAATATAAGTCCTTTACGTTCTCAATCTCTCACTAATTATTTTTTTTTGACCAAACTACAAACTCTACCGTTGAGCACTTAATTTTTAAACAAAAATAAACAATTATCAAATAAGATGACATTTTCGTAAATACACTATTAATAGGTTCAATTAGGATGAATATTTATTTCCTAATATACTAATAATAATATACGACTTACATTTTGGAATGGAGTAGAGTTTTTGAGTCTCCAAAAGAAAGCTGAAGAGGCTAACAAAAAATTATGTTCAGAGAAAAGATGTAGAAAAAAGTTTCCCCAGATCAAAATCAAAACCAAAACCACCCTCAGCTCCCATTCCTTCCCGTGATATCACCCTCTCAACCACAAATGGAAGCAAACACGTGCACACGTAAAAAGGAGCTTCTAAAAGATCTATATAGGTTTGGCGTCTCTCACACCCACAAATCTCGCCCTCTAATTATAAGCTCTCTCTTCCCCTACGGTACTATCCCCTCGTAAACAAACCTACACAATCCAGTCATGGGCAGCGCCACAAATTCTCCGACACAGCCACATATCATCGATATGGGCCCAACCACCGATACAGGTATCTCATTCAGTGCACCGATATTCAACCGTAAAGTGGACAGGACAATGCCTGCACGAAGCATCAACCGACAATTGTCGTTAGAGACTGGATTTGCTAACAAGGGTAAGAAGCAGAACAAGGTGAGAAAGGAGGCTCTTGCGCGTAGTGGGGAGAGCTTAGGAGGAATACGAGAAGTGAAGGGAGATTTCAACATTTTTAGAACCAAGTCGTCGGTACTCATGAAGCAGATGTCGTTGGTGCCGACGAGAAAGGAGAATGAGATTGATGCCAATAATAATAATAATCATAGAAGTGAAGGTGGAGGAGGGTTAATGGGAGGAAAGATGGACGGCGGAGACAACGACGTGCCTGCCGGTAGGTACTTTGCGGCACTTCGTGGGCCCGAACTTGACCAAATCAGGGTAAGTGTATGAAAATAAGCAAAAATAATCATATGTGTAGTTAGGATTAATAATTCACAACACATATAGGTCTACCCTCCATTCGTACTTCGAGATCTGCATATGTTTTATCGATGTCATAGACTCATACTGGATGGTTGGATTTTGAACTAAACACTCTAAAACTAATCCATTCCATTTCAATTGACCAGCAAGCAAGGAATGGGATGGAATCCTAGAAACCATTAACCATACCAAGGTTTCTTAAAACTCAACTGTGTACATGGCTACATGCTTTGGCCACCATTTGGAAACAAAGTTTACATGTCTATCTTTTAAGTGAGAGTAAGGACATACAACCTATAGGTAGCTTAGCTTTGTCTCTACCTACAAAGTTTTCGAAAAAAAGCATTTGGCTTTGGAGGTAATATAACTCGAGTTTTATTGAAGGTGAGATAGTTGTCACAAAAGTTAAGATGCCTACATTTATCTTCCCTCGAAAAATATGTTCAAACCTGACCCAAAAGTAGAATAACTTGAGGTATCATAGATATCTTCACCTGCCTTCAATTATCTTATCTAACCTTCGTTTCCAAACATAGCATTAGTAGTTTGTATCCTAATTAACTGGATCCAATGAAATCTTAGTGGATTGGTAAATCGGTTGTGAATCTTCTAATATCCAGTTTAATTACTATTTTCCACACATACTAGCCGCAGTGTGATTGTTCGAATCGCAGAATACTGTCCTCTACTAATGTTGCGTGCCTTAGCAAGTGTGGTAAGCTCCTTAAAGTGAGGAAGTCTAAAAAGTGTACAGAAAATAGTGGGTTGTTTTATTTTGAAGAAGAAAAAAAATTTGTGGGATGTTTCATTATTATGAAATCATACATATACTTATTACTGAAAATTGCAGGACTCGGAGGACATTCTCCTCCCAAAAGACGAGCTCTGGCCGTTCCTCCTCCGTTTCCCAGTCAACTCCTTCGGAATCTGCCTCGGCCTCGGCAGCCAAGCTATCCTCTGGAGCAATCTCTCCACAAGCCCTGCCACATCATTCCTCCACATCCCTCCTGCCATTAATCTCACATTTTGGCTTCTCGCCCTCGCCCTCCTCCTCTGTATTTCTGTCACCTATGCCCTCAAATGTCTCTTCTACTTTGAAGCAGTTCGTCGTGAGTACTTCCACCCTGTCCGCGTCAACTTCTTCTTTGCACCATGGGTCGCCTGCATGTTTCTCGCCCTCAGCGCCCCTCGTGCCTTCACCCAACACAAATCTGTCCATCCTGCATGGTGGTGTGCCTGCATCGTGCCAATTTTTGTGCTGGAGATCAAGATCTACGGTCAATGGCTATCAGGAGGGAAGCGACGGTTGTGCAAGGTGGCCAATCCTTCATCACATTTATCGGTGATTGGGAACTTTGTGGGAGCGATTTTGGCAGCTCAAGTAGGGTGGGTAGAGGCTGGAAAGTTTTTGTGGGCGATTGGATTGGCACATTACCTCGTGCTATTTGTGACTTTGTATCAGAGACTGCCAACTAGTGAGGCATTACCAAAAGAGCTACACCCTGTCTATTCCATGTTTATTGCAACGCCCTCAGCAGCCAGCATCGCTTGGAAGGCAGTTTACGGGGAGTTCGATGCAGTTTCGAGGACATTCTACTTCATCGCTCTCTTCCTTTACATCTCCCTAGTCGTCCGGATCAATTTCTTCAGAGGCTTCAGGTAAGCATGCAAAACCTATTTTATGGCTTCAGAATTTTTTGTTTAGTGTGTAGTGAACTTTCCAAGTTGTCTAGGCTTTGTTTTCATTATATTTCAAAAAAGAAATAAGAAAATAAAGCAACTGAATCAGTCTCCTCTATAAAATTGCATGCAGATTCTCTTTGGCTTGGTGGGCTTACACTTTTCCGATGACTACAGTCTCTACAGCGACCATAAAGTACGCCGAGACAGTCCCTTGCTTCTTCAGCAAAGGACTGGCTGTGAGTCTCTCCTTAGTGTCGACAACTATGGTGTCCGTACTGTTAGTTTCTACACTACTCCATGCCTTTGTTTGGAGGACTTTGCTTCCCAACGATCTTGCCATCGCCATCACCAAGAGCAAACATAGTGGGCCGAGACAGCATCCCATTAAAGAAAAGCCAGCCAAGAAAACTGCTTATGATATCAAGCGGTGGGCAAAGGAGTCGTCGCGTTCGCTTGTTACTTCGATTACAAAGAACCACTCAGCAGAAAAGGAAAGTGATGGGAATTGAGATTCTCGTGACAGGTTCAGCTGGGAGTAGTTTACTAGAAAGATACCGTTTGATGAGTGTGTCAAAATATATATATATGTGTGTGTGTGTGTGTGTGTGTGTTTTGATAGGAAGGATATACACATGATATATAGATGTGATGCATGTTGCATCAAAAACAAAAAAATAAAACGATATGAACCTTACTATGAAGCCAGATATTGATTTCTATGTATAAAGACAAACGACATGCCAGCATTGCATTTGATAAATCTATAGATTCTCGTATTTATTCTAAAACAGGGAAAACGTATACATCATACATGGCTTTGAATGAGGTACTTCTTTACCGTTCAGGCCCATATAAATACCAGTCTTTGAATTTCTCAACTCTTTCAGATTTCCTAAATTATAAGAGAATGAGGAACTTCATTTCTTGAACATCGCTTGTATATGTGATTTATAATCACTTAGCACCACTGATGCACCATCCACATAGTTGATCATGATCCTTAGACCATTGAACTTTGTATATGAAATCATGTAGTGCGGACTCGGGACATCACATAATCAATTAACTGGTAGATTCAAGTAAAATGGGGGGAAATGGAAAAATGGACCAGTTGAGGTTTGGGTAGGAAGTACATAAACATAATAGACGGATATCAAACGAAATTGATCACCAAAATTGATCACCAAATAAGATGATTCTCCAAGTGATTATAATCGCTCTAAACGAAATAATTTCCTTATTGAGGTAAGGCTCCATGTTGCTCAAATTTATCAAGTAACCTCAAGCATGGAATTGAGAGGTATAGCTCCAAAATTTTAACTTAAAGCCAGACAATCTAATGTAGAAACTGTACAAACAGAAGACATGCAGCAGATTTGAATATCATAAAATTGTATTCTCTATGACTGTACGAAATTTTCAAAATGTATCTTTGAGATCAATGGTACCTGTACATCTTCCACCAGTTGCATTTGGTATGCTTCAAATTCCTCTACTGCTTGACATTTACAAGCTGCATTACCAACAGCAACTTCTCAGATATCTACCTATGCTAAGGAGAGAGAATAGCAAATTCCAAAAGCTTTGCTATGTGGGGCAGTGCAAAATTTCGGGAAACGGGGTATCCACGTCAAATTCAGCTGAATAGTGAACAGAGTTTCATATGGCAGGGATGACTCTGCCGGTACCATGAATGATGAGTTACCATCAACACAATGTTACTGTTACCATAGTTTCACCTTTTAAGCGAGTTCCAGAATTCAGTTTTGGTCACCAGAAGCATGACATTGGTTGCAATTCATGGACCGGATAAATTATATATCACCTGAGCATGTAAGCACAAAAGAAATCAGAATAAATATAATTTTTAAATTTTACCTTACAAATGCAAAATCACTGTGGTAAAATGCTTAACATGATGCAGAATCCTTATAAATCCACAAGGACAGTGTGGATAAGAATACAAAGTACATTATGGCATGCTTGCAGCATTGAGGGATAAAATTAGATCCGCACCAAATGATAATAAGTATGTGCCAAAAATTAATGAAGACTCTTAATCTGCTCTTCTCTGCTCTACACTTCGATCAGTATAATAGAAAATTATGAAAAATGTTAAACTTTTTGCAAGCAAGATAACGGTTTCATGCTCAGCTCCTTCATTGGCGGCTTTAAAAAAAATGGTTAAAACTGCTTACAGGAACAAACCACAGAGAATTGAATCTCCAGTTGCAAATCACATGGAACTATGCAATACAAACTCAGCAATTCTAAGAGAAATTAGGTTTTCCACTGAGCAAAAAATATTTTCCTTACATCTTATATAACCTATAAGAAACAAACAAGAGGCTGACCTAGCTCAGACACGCAGTCTCGTTTGTCAAACCAACAGATTTGCAACTATTAGGAGTGCACAACACACGTGGACAGGGTAGATTAGGAAGTGTTAACAAAAAGGTTAGGGCATGGAGTGCTGATGGATCTCATCAAAATTCGAGCCCAACAAGACCAGCAAAATTTAGTTTAGATAAGTCAGCAGGTCTATAACATTACAATTAGACGGACTAACTGCAAGCAAGGATGCTATCAATTGCAGGAGGCCTCTTCAATATTTTGACCAAATCAGCCATGCAACTGAAGGACTATAGATCTATAGATGTGGCCTGCTCCCCTAGATGTCAGTAATGTGGTCCTGAGAAACTTTAACACTGGGACAAGGACGCAATCAATTGCAGGAGATAGAGAAGTTAGTCTGTGAAAATGGGAAGGTGTTGTAATTATGCGCCTATAGATTTGCTACATCGCAACATAGAAAAAAGATGATTATTGTACATAATTTACTACGCACCCTACACAACCAACGAAAGGGAAGATGGATTAGTCATGTGATTGATGCTTTCCAGCATTAGACAAGAAATTAAATTTTATTAAATGTTTATGGTGTATTCAGAATTACATGTGATCTACCTAAAAGCTATCCCTTGAGGATGTATAGTATCACTAGATTTGCCCATGGGCACGTGCCTACGGCACGTCTTCAGAACAATATAGCATATGAAAAGCCTTATAAAGAGTAAATCAACAATTATATAACTCAAGTTTGAATAGTCTGACAATAATTAGTTGTAAATAAAAGTCCATGTTTAATTAGTATATCTTGAAAAATAATTATAAATTGGAGTATAAAAGTCCATGTTTCCATAAGTATATATATATATATATATATATATATATATATATATATATAGAGAGAGAGAGAGAGAGAGAGAGAGAGAGAGAGAGAGAGAGAGAGAGAATTAAATAAATAAAGGAGTTGTTTTAGGGGGATTTGAATTTGATTTTTGGGGGGATTTTTTTTTTTTTTTTTTTGGGGGGGGGGGGGGGGGGGGGGGGGGGAGGGGGGAGGGGGGAGGAGGAATGTGTCTTGTGAGGTTAGATCTAGGCCTTTGATTTTGGGGGGATTGAAGGAGAGCCACTTCATAGCTTTCTTTGTGTTTTATTATATAGATAATGAAACAGATCGATAGGTCATTCCAAAAATTTCTTGAGTTAAAGTACGGAGTGTGACTCTATATATATCCTTTCTTTGCCTGAAATCGTTTGGCTCTATCCTTTTATCAAAAAAAAAAAACTAAGTTCTAGTGATTCACCTGTTATTTTAGTGATTCACCTGTTATTTTATTGCCTAATAAGGATAGCAGGTTGATCATGTAAATCTATCAGATGCCTATATGAACAATACTTATTCTTAAACTGGAGTAAAATCTGGGATGATCTCGGTTCACAACTGCTTAGGATATAGTCATCGGAATAGCACCACCTGTTACTTTGGAATTTGAAGTTATATGTCACTCTATGGGAAGTCTTTCCATTTGCACTACAAGTGCTTGGAATAAATCCACAAAAGAAGGTATGTTCTAATGACTGGGTAATCTTCCACCAAGAATACAGAAAAAACAATTCATTGTGGGGACATCATAAGGCATATAACTGTAAGGGTGAATTATGAAATGTATTCTTCGTAAAGGGAATAAAAACAGGGTGGGTCACAATACTATATCAGTTATAAAAGTAAAAAAATTAGGCAAGTTGTTTGACAATTTGATAGAAAGGCTGAATAGGAAATGGAAAATTCGAGAGGAAAGTATACAAGCAGCTAACACTATCGTATATAGAATCAGCAGGATATTTAAATTTGACTGGTATAAGATAGTCTATCTAATGACCAATGAATAGAATCTACTCATCCTTGCGTGTTCTTACCTTGGTCAATTTGTTTTTTACATATAATCAGGTAGATCTGAGGCTTCAATTTGCTTGATGCCTTCTAAATTTTTCGATCTTCACATGAATATCCTACATGGTTTTGGGAATTTACTTAGTACATAAGAAAGAAGAATAAATATCATAAAGAAAAATATAGCTAACGAAATGCATAATGGAAACAGTGTCAAACATCAAATTTTGGTTATAGCCTTTTGCAGTCCTACAGCTTACATTGTGTGCTTGTTGTTGTTGTACAGTACAATCTATGTTTTCTTTCAAATCCTTGCAGCAAACAGTTCAACAATTTATGAGTACACTCAAACAACTATGAGAACAAAAACTGGAAAACTACTGAACGTAACTGAAAGGTAATAAAAATGAAAACCTTATTAGCTCCATGAGAGGCCCACCGTAACTTTGTTTGAGTTGCGGAAGTTTGATAATCATTGGTGTTTATACAGAGCTGCAAACAACAAAAAGAAAAGCACAAGACATTTTAAGTACATATGAGAAGGGAATCAAATTGATAAACAGTAGCAACACCCAGGCTTCATAAGGACAAGAAAAAAAATAAATAAATAAGCACTAAGTTGCTTCCTTCTTTTTTTGCTACAATGAAACCGATAAAAAGTTGAATTCAGTGCTGCACACTAAATTGCAAATTGTATTTAAAGAAATATAGCAATAGTATGCAGAATATTGAGCTGATGTCTAACCTTGTTGAAAAGCTCTGTAGGTGGATCCTGCTTACATCTTCTACTTGTTGAGAATTTAAATTCCTGGTAGGAGTAATATAAACATGAAAGAAATAGAATTCACTATTTTAAAGAATGGAATATTCAGCTGCATAGGTTGGCCCCAGAGGAAGTCTAAGACTGTGGTGACAGAATCCTCCCCCAGATTGGATTCCTATTCTTTTTTGTCTAATTCAATTCATCTGCACCTTGGCTCCATACCGGTTACGCATACTGTCCATCTTGGAACTTCCAAAAAATTACCAATATTTTCTAATTTGATAAATTCCGTAAATGAACACAATTTTAAAAAATGATGCTAAACTGCGTAGAAATAATATAAATTAATTTTCTAAATGTGAGATGCTTATTTCAAACATGTTTGGCCTGTACCAAGTGGAAAAGTTTCCCAAGGTACATCAGTATATGAACTAAAAGGGGTGTGGTATATGAAAATTCCAATGATCTCAAGAGATAAATGAATGGTTGTCAGGAATTTAGGAGAGGAATTATGTAACAAACATCATTCACAAATTAGTGAATCGGAACATTGATATGGGTGACCTTATGGGAGGTCTTAACTCCTAGCATGCTACAAATGGCAGAAGATCTAGCACTAATCAGAAGTTTGGGAAACCGAAACATCCCATGGAGCCAAGCAACATGCCATATCGAATTGAGGTGAGGACCGCCTCTAGAATAAATTGGTCACAGTGGAAATTTTGCATTTGCATAGC
This sequence comes from Hemerocallis citrina, assembly GCA_017893485.1. Classification (NCBI taxonomy): domain Eukaryota; kingdom Viridiplantae; phylum Streptophyta; class Magnoliopsida; order Asparagales; family Asphodelaceae; genus Hemerocallis; species Hemerocallis citrina. The sequence goes on from JACEHZ010000379.1 coordinate 779,984, forward strand.
GAGGGTACCAGTCCTTCAACATGGGGAGTTAGTTACTAAGTCATACCCCAAGTGAACATCCCCACAAGGTGTATGAAATGTAAATATAACAAATCTAATACACTAAACACTGTAAACAGCTATGTAGCTCGCAATTTAAAATAAATCGTGGAAAAATTCAATTGTTAGAGCATAGACTAGAGTTGTGCTACAGTTGGAGATTTCCTAGGTTTTTTTAAGCTTTACAAATATGTATGACCTATTGCTCGTAGATACCAGAGTGTGTGGTGGGCCATTTTGTCCTTTAATCTCTGGATTTAATAAAATTTAACATGATCAAAATTCCATGAAATAATTAACTCCAAGTGAAGATTTTTGTGGCATGACAAATTGCAACCCATCAAGCAAACTTTACTTGATTACTTTGCTTGATTATGGGAAAACTGCTACTAGTGAGACAACTTGATGCATGTAGCAAATGAAACTTTAGGTGTTTAGAAAGTGACAAATGGTATTGGTCTTTCATTGGAGTGGGTTTAATCAAGTAGAACAACCATGTCAACCAATGCAAATTATGATCGCTTGGTTCAAATTACTTGCACAAAATAAATCAAGTTAGCTTATGGGGAAAAGGGTCACTAAAATTGAGTAAACGCGGATCATTCCCAATAGTCTTGAGTAAAAATCGCATTACATAAAAATAATCTTGCTCACAGATGTAGGCATCATTTAACTCGAAGTCTTCCATGTGGTTCACATAAGTTTAAATATTGTTTTGGATTAATGCCCCGCAACTCATCACCTTAAGCTTTTGGTAAATTTGTTATCTAATGGGAATATAGGAGTAAGAAACGAGTGCAAATTGTGAGCATGCATAAACATAACTTGTATTAGTTAGGCAGAAATCCCAGTAAGAGACTGATCACCAAATTCAAATTATATAATGAATTTTGTGTCAATCTGTAGTGTCTTATTCCTAACTTAGGTAATTGCATAAAAGAAAGCACGCAGCACAGTATCTTTAACGTGGTTGAAGGTAAACCCAATTTTGGAATGGTAATTGTGGTGATATCTTTAGCATATAGTAATACTTCCTTGCTTTTAAATGATTCAGTTTGCCTTAGCTAGACTACTAGGTTTAGTAGGTTCCTCATTAAGAGCCTTGAAGGAATTTGTTTCTTGGATAATAAACTATCTTGATAAGAAAGTATCTTGGAAAGGTTTGTTCCTTGGGTTGCTAATAACCTTGGAGGGTTTTGTTTCTTAGATAGGTTCAATTCTTGGGCTTTATGTCATCAAGGAATGAGGAGGAATATGTCAACTGTCTTTGAGGACAATAGTTATTCTGGAGAGTTGTCTTTTCTCTCTTCTGAAAGTGTCTCATTTGTCTTCCAGAACCTGCCTTACCGTCTCATTACCTTTTAACCACTATGTGAGGCATGGTCCATGTGTCAGGCTGTACAGGTCGAGATTCATCTCTACTGGATATGGTCCACTCATCCACAAGATCCACAGCATCATGTTTAAACCTTTTCCTCATCAAATTGAAGGGTTATGACAAGCCTATGAGAGATGCCCTTGGTACAATTACCAAATAAGATGCTCTGACTGACAACCTACAGCAATACTGTAGGTTGGTGCCAAATTGATGAGGAAAACATGAGCAAGACAGGCAAGTTAAACTTAGAAGCCAGTTTGTAGTCTATCATCTTGAGTGTAGAACAGCTCCTCCAATAAAGAGAACAGACAACTGAACATCCAACGCAAAGAGCAGTCCTTCAAAATTATGTTGTGATCAAAATTATCCATTGAAAGGAAAGAGGTTGAAATTTGGGAGGGAATTGAATTGAATTCAGGATCCAGACAAATACAGAGGCATTCCTAAGAGCTTTTATGTCAATAAAAAAGTATCTACATTTATAAATTGAATTGTATGTGTTGTTTGTGTTATGTAACTGGTTTAGATGAATATCTAGGGCATGTAAACTTAAAATTGATAATGTTGATGATGATCTACAATTGACGCATACAGCCTATGCAACATTTAGTTGCTAAAAGAATGGAGTTCTATTGGCAAGGTTACTAAATATGCGCACTAGCACTAGCACTAGCACCAGCACCACATGCTATAAACTCTCCCCACTAAGCATGCTATAAAATAGTTACATACACATGTATGTATCATAAATTTTCTCTCTGGAAAAGATGAACTATGAGCTCGAAAAGATAATAAAATTTTGACGGCAATAGGAATTCAAAGTTCTGAAAGATCAAAACTTGTAATGCTTTAAAATTAAGCTGACCTTCTGCATTATGTATAAATAATAGTATGAACATAATCCACTAATTTATAAAGTTTATTAATAACATATTACCTTCTTATTAAGAGGTGCAACCTTGTACTTGGGCTGTTCAATATCAGATCCTTCCCACCTCTTCTCCTCACTATATAATCAAAGGAAGAATAGTTAAGAAAAGCAATTATTCGATATAAAATCTCTAACAAAAAGTCAGATGTCCAAAGTTCATATCAAATATCAGAAGAGAGTATGGTGCTTGCCAGAAATCTCTTTTGTTCTTACCTATTTAGGTTTAAATTAAATTCCAGATTGCAGCTAAAGCCATATTGAAAATGTACAACATCCAATATACACTAGAAATACTGATTATGGTGCAACACATCTGCCATGCCCATGTTTATACCTAGTACACTAAACAAAATCACTTTTTCTAAATAATGACATAATTAATTGACTTGCCAGCCAAAAAACATAATTAACTCATTAATTGACTGCATAGCGTTGACATTATATTTTTACCAACTAATACGATAGCATCATTTATTTTTCCTGGCTCGGCAAATTTGACTGCTCCAATATTTCTTAAATGACAAGCGCTCTGGTATATAGATTTCAATTGAATCTCTCCAGTCTTTGTAAATATACAGAAACAGTTGTACAGAGAACATGCATAATGAGCATACCTTTTAACTAGTGAAGGCCCTGAAGCTTGACAATGCAATTTGCTTGGGCCAGGTGCAACCTCCTGTACAGTAGGAACTGAAAAAGGGTTCTTTGCATCCTGCTAAAATTGAGAAATATGTTTGTAACTATCTACACATTAATTTAGCACCATTTCAGGCACAAGATAATTTCTTCTCAAGCCTACATACTATATTTTAACAAAAAACTTTTAATTTTGTAGCCAAAGCTGCTAGCGGTAAAGGCAGCATACCAATGATGAAGAATGAATTGCAGAGTGTTGAAGGGCCCTCTCCTCCGTCTTTAAATGGAAAGGCTAAGAAGAAGGTAGAAACACAGGATATATGCCGACAATATTATTTATGAAAAAATTGATACTTTTCAATGTTGAGATGCAGTTGTGGATTGAAAGAATATTCTCAACAAAAGGAGGAGCAATTTACCTGAAACTGAGGCAAGCGAGGTGTGCTCTTTTGTGGAAGGGGTAATGAAGGAGCCTCAAGAATCTGTGGAAGTAAACAGCCAAAACCTTATTATAACGTAAGCACAACCAAACTGTTGAGGGAAAATATCATAGTTCTCTAGACTGAGTACTGACCTTTCTATTTAAAGGGCGCGCCTTGAATGTTGTTCTAGCTGATGGATTCTCTTCTTGTGTCTGCTTATCACTGGATCTGAATTTACATAAGATAAACATGAGAATTTGGATACAATCACCCAATTATTTAGATGAGATGCATAACAATAGTCAAACATGATCTTTGAAGCAACCAAACCTTAATTTTTGAACCCTTTGCCTTTCTGCCCTTCGTGCTGTTTCTAATTCAGGTTCTCTGGGAATAGTTATCCTTAATCTTGGACAGTGAGGATTAAGATCAACAAGCACGCTCTTCTGGTTCATCGTCAGAGGTTGTTTTCATGGTAAAAATCAATAGACCCATTATACTGATGCATTACTTTCAATCATATTCTCAGACCAAAGGTTACCTTCTTAGGAGCTTTGTGCAATAAGTCCACTTGATCTTTGATACCAGCAACCTAGATGCCATATAAGACTTACCAACAGTAAGTAGACTGTGTATCGAAAAATAATTAATATTTGCAAGGGATACAAAATGCATTTTGCACCTTTGATTGATGACCTTCCTCTAGCTTTTGTCTTTTGGAAGCATGACCTCTGTTCTCTGATGGATCCTCAGCAATACTTTCACATTTTTGTACAGATGATTTGGGTAATCTAATATAAGTAAAGAAAATTACAGACAAAGCCAAAATTGTTACTGGTGACGTCTTCAAGCTTAACAAGCAATCCTAATGGATAAACAGAAAATTGAATAGACAAGGGGGGTAGGCATGTAACATTAGACAAAGAACCAAATCAAGCTAAAGCAGATTGCTGACTGAAAATATGCATGAGATGATATTCCACAAAAAATTCGATCCCTAAAGAACATAATCTATATAACATTTTAGGAGAAGAAATTTGAAGGAAATAAAACACTGATACCTGTGCAAAGATTGATTGCGTTTCACGTCTCGTAGATGATTTTGTTTGGCCAGCTGACTTGCAGTGGGTTTCATCAACGTCGAGCCTCTTAAAAACGGGCCCTTGGTAAATTTCTTTTCTTTTGGAATATCTTCATTTTTTCCATATTGAACTGTCCAGACCAAAATAAAAAATTTATAAAAAAAACATTGTAAAGCGCATAAATGACTAGAAGAGAACTGCATATAAGAGCATTTAGCATCATCACCAAATGATTCTGTAAATTAAAGTTGCCAAAAAAAAGAGAATAATGGGTGGCACAGAAATAGTTGAACTGCAAACTTTAGAAGTGCAAAAGAACATTACAAGAATTTGAACATTTTCTGGAAGATATGGACAAGAACCCATATCACATTCAAACTGAATAAACTTATGAACAATGCAATGAACAGAACATCTATCTTAACCAGGCCCAAGTATTACAGAGAAGTTGACAGTTAACGAAGTTGAATGGAGAAAAAGGATTCGAAGCAATGTTGTTGTTGATGATTTGCATTGGGTGTTTCTAAACAAATTATTATTTTGAAATACACTTCCAATGGAAGATAATCTCTTTCAAAATATAATACAATTAAATATTAGGGATTAAAATAGCTTCATCATACTAGAAATTGCTAATTAAGATTAATACGGATTTGAGTGGGCCCTTTAAATCCTGTAATGCGATATCCCAAAGGAGTGTCAATGGAAATGCACACATGGCACTGCATGAACAATTCTACATAGCGACCAATTTATTCTAGTAAACTCTAAACTCGAGCACTAATTCTCATCCTGTGCATCACTGTAAAACAAAATGAAGAAAGGGAAACTGGATAAAGAATGCTACAGAAGGCTGATTGAATGCGATGAATCCTATCTCTTAATTACTATAATAGGAATTACGAACAGGAATATTACTGAGAAATTTATGCTTATGATACAATTGACACACACAAGTATACATTAACAAAGTTATGATAAAGAGGGAAATAGTTAAAAGACAGATAGCCACTTAGAAGACAATTCATGATTGAATAATAACATCAAAAACTGCGGATGTAACACTACCTTCACATTTTTCATCAAATGCAGAGAATTCAGAAGCACTGTCAATATTTGACTGAGCACGATGGTGATCAGAACTTTCTCCATCTTTGAACTGTAGAAGGGTATTTACGTTCTCCACAAGGACATCTTTTTCTATGTTTAAACACGCAACGAAAGCTGAATCGGAAAACAAATGAAATTAAGAAATGTCACAATAACAATAACAAAAGATGTGGTTACTTTTGGGATGTTTGCTTTATGCTTTATGCTTCTTGTATTTGGATGTTTGGTTATTTTGAGTCTAGAATGTTTTTTTCTAGATCGAACTTGATGTGGTTTGTAATATTTTGTATGGTGTTGTTTCATTAATCTTTCACGTGACTGTTGGGTCACTTTTATTTTCAAAAAAACAAAAACAAAAACCAAAAAAAAAGAGCTTTGTACAAACAAGACTACAAGAGTCAGAAGACATCCTGAATTTAGAAAATAAAAATTAAATTAAAACAACGTCATGTTATTATATATTACTAGAAGGTAAAATGGAAGATATACAATGCTGGCCAAACTCAAAGACATTTGGAAAAGGTAATATTGACAACAAAAAAAATGTTACAGAACTATGTAAGCATGGTCTGGAAAGTATAATATAAGTAATACTGCAATATCGTCACCTGTCGCAAAATGATGATATCAGGAAATTAATTAAACAAAGCATATAAACAATGGCAAACAATTGACATACTCTTATAAAGTAAGAAACCGTCTTATGCTACCAGACTAAGATGCACCGTGAAATGCTTGTATCATCCAATCTTAATACTCAACCATTGACAAATATAAGAAAAACAATTCTACCATAAATTGACTCGTTTAAATAAAACAACGTGAATATTTACAAAAAAGATGTGTGTTCTTTTGATCAACTTTACGCCTACAGGTGTTCAGTAAGTATCTACCTTTGGACTTCAAAGAGACCCGTCAAAACTTCAGACCACATTTTGTCAACAGAAAAATAATCCCTCTCCTTTATCTGTTTTTTAATGAGACTATGTAGATAGCAACTACAATAAAGCTTTTATACCAAATCTTGGGAATGTCAAAGGCAACAACTTCACATACAGCACAACTAGAGATAAACAAACAAGGTTTTAGAAGGATAATTAGACTTGCAGACCACCATGCTCAAATGTTATTGTCACTTTAAATATCTATTAATATGTTCATCAAGGTTTCTTGGTTGGAGTATACAACAAATTCCCTTTGCAGTTTGCAGTTTCTTTGTGTGAATCTTCATCTTCATCATGATTGTTAATATCTTCAGATGGTCCGCGGAATCCTTTAAACTATAGATTTAAGCTGCTCCTATATATGACTCTTATCGAACAATTGTACAGTCACTACCACTTGTGGACTACATCAGATAGACCATCTCAGTCCCAGTGCTTAGCCTGATTCTCAATAATGCAAGGAAGGACTGACAATATTCCACATCATGTAGCGAACAGGGCCGGCCCTACCCTAGAGGCAGGTAAGGCGGCCGCCTTAGGCCCCCAGAGATTTCGCGATTTTAGGGGCCGCCAAATTTGAACTTCCCTTGTAAATATAGACACGTATTTTGCGCGTAAAAAAATTGTTATTAGGGCCCCAAAAATAATAATTTGATCCTTTAAAAAAATTTTATAAAAAATATTTGGGTTTATGTTGGAAGGCTTGATTGAATTTGAGGTTTTAAATTTGCGTGAAGTAAAACAAATCCACATTTACATGGATATAAAACCCGAAACCCACATTCAATTAAAAAACCCACATTTAATTTAAAATACATTTGTTAATTTCTTCACTTCAGTGCTATTTCATTTTTATTTCATAATTTTCTGTTTCTATTTCATAATTTTCATTTGATCTATGTAGATGGGAAGGTGAATTGTTGAGACAGCTTCATGTGTTAAATGAGATAGAATAAGAGCTTTCCATTGACATGTTTTGCATTTTTTATTATATGTTTTGACTCTACTTTGCATATATGTTTGATGCTTATGAGTAAACTTATTATTCAATGATATATATTTTGCTCTGAACAATGTGCAAATTTTTTTTAAACATGTTTTTTTTAAAATGTATGGGGGCGGGGGCCCATTTCGGAAGTTCGACTCGGGCCCTCGGGAACTCAGGGCCGGCCCTGGTAGCGAATCACTTGTAGTGCACGCATCTTTATCTTTCCCTGTAAAGTAGGATATCCTCACTAAACTTATTTTTGAAGCTAAGCTAAATTTCTATGTTCAATCCATTTTCACATTTCCCCGTAATGTATTTATTTTACTTACAACGAAAAGAATAAGTCTTTTCATTTCTTCTGCCCTCCACATTGCTCAATTATAGGCAAAACTGACTTTCAATTTGCGAAATTTCAACAGTGCCAAAACAACAATCTTGTTCTTTGGGTTTTTGACACAAAGAGGTCCAATTGGCTACCAATTTGCCACTATGCAAATAAGAACAGCTATATAATAACAAGAGAAAATTTCGTTGCAACCTGGATTATTATCTCAATTAAAAATTAAAAATTAAAATAAATCAAACCTTTTTCGCAACTACTCCATCCTAAAAGAAATCAAGAACTGCAAATAAATTACAAAATAAAAATATAGCAATATAACAGTTACAGAAACCAAATTAAGAAACCCTATAATCTAGAAAACATCAACCAAAACTTTTTAAAATGAAAGAAATTAAACAGATCAAGAGGCTAGGGTTTTACGAGAAGGAGGGTAACTCGGCGCCGTCTCGAACCAGAGCTGCGCCTTCCACGCCTCCGCAAAGCTCTCCTCTCTGCTAAAATCGAAGAATCTAGAGGCGTCGAACTCGTAATCGAAATCGACCTCGAAGATCAGAGAATCCCCTTTCAAAACATCATCTTCCATTTGCTCGTCCATCACCTTTCCCAATCGAGAAGGAAGAAAGGAGTAGACGCAGTTGAGTTTTACGGGCGGTGAGCGTGCCTTTTAGTCCGAGCTTCGGCGATTTATCGGCGGAATGAAAATGAAGGAGGCGGCAGAAATTTGAATGCGGGGTCGAGTGGGAGAGACGAGGATGAAAAGACGGAAGAGTCCCTCGTCGCTTTGCGCTGGAATTGGGGGTAATTAATGGCGACAGTAAAAAGGCTGAGCTGGTACTAGTTATTCGGGGTGTTTGTTGGGGGGTATAAATGGTAATTCGAGGAACGGTTTGGGAGTGGTGCTGGGATTTGTCTCGAGCTCTCGATTTGGAATAATGGAAAATTGTATGGAGAAGAGAGCATGTAATATAATATAGGAAGCAAGATAGGCTGTTGGATATCCATACAAAGGGTGCTCTCTGTATGATTGCAAAGATCGTGAGACCTTCTGCTTTTCTCTGTGATAACAATACTATGACCGACCGACTTTATTTCGATTTTTTTAATGCCATTTTTTGAAACTATTTTTAAAAGGTTAAATATAAAAAAACTCCACCCATTGTCCATTTTAAAAAAATCACACCAAATATTTTTTTGAAAAAAAAAACCTTATTCAACTATGTTTTCCCACATTAGTGAGTGAGATTTTTTTTAACAAATTTGTGTTAAAAACATAGTTAGGTGAGGGGTTTTTTTAAAACAAAATTTGAGTGTTGTTTTTTTAAAAATGCACAATAGCTGGGTGGGGTTTTTTATATTTAGCCTTTTTCTGTAAAAAAAAAACATTTGCCAAACAAATTCTACCTCTGGACTCAACAATTAAATTCGTATTTTCCAACGGCGGGTTAGGTTAGTTGTTTCATGCTCTTCACTGGTATATGGCGAGTTTAGTTCTAATTTTTTGAGAAACTCGTGTTCCCAAACCCGAGTCCAGTTCAAAATGTTCAAAAAAGGCTCGACGTTCCAAACAGCGAGGTTTTTTTATACTAAACTCGCTGTTGGGAACGACGACTATAAAATTTTTGACATTTCACAAATAGTGAAAACTCTATGTTGGATTTTGTGAATTCTAGCTCGTTATTCTTAACAACAATGACAATTATACTACACTCGTTTTTCGAAAGAGCGAGTCTATTGGGTCACTATTTTACTTACTCAATAGCAAGTTTAGCTCTTTTCTTCTCACTGTTGGAAACAGCGAATTATTCTTTGGATAATTCACCAAGTCTAAAATTTAACTATCAGTTAACTCGCTACTCGCTCTTCCGAACAACGAGTTTAGCTTTTTCCATATCGTTGTTGGAAACAGTGAGTTCTTCTTTGGAGAATTCATCAAGTCTAAAATTTGACTATCAGTTATCGCCCTTCCCAACAACGGGTATAGCTATTTCCTTATCACTGTTGGGAACAGTGAGATCTTCTTTAGGAGGTAACTTTGAGTTTTCACTTTATGTGAAATGTAAAAAAATTCATAGTCGCCGTTTCCAATAATTAGTAGAGTGCAAAGAGACTCGTTGTTGAAAATGGCGAGTTATTTTGGAAAAAAAAATTAACTGAACTCGCCGTTAGGAACATTGAGTGTCTAATAAAATTAGAACCAAACTAGCTGTGTCCCAACGACGAGCATGAAACAACTAAACTCGCCGTTGGGAATAACTAGTTTAGTTGTTCAGTCCACAAACACAATTAGTTTGGCAGCTTTTTTTTTAAAAAATAGTTTCAAAATTGGCATTATAAAAAAAATATTTTCTTATTAATGAATGACGAGGATTTATCTTGTTACTTTATTCTCAAAGAAACCACACCATAACCATTTGATTTGGATGTTGTATTTTTTTGCCTACAAGTTAAGATGTGGTTACATCTCTACTACTATAATGGGAGAGCCCCTTAGTCAGTAACCCAGGTCCGTGCAACGCACGGGCTGGGTTACTTTGGTAAATATTTTCGAAAGTGGACATGTTTGGTAAATATTTTCGAAATTGGATCAGTTTGGAAATTATTTTCTTTTTACTCATGGACTAACGTTGGTAAATATTTCCGTCAGTAGACCTGTTTGGTAAATATTTTCGAAAGTAATCAGTTTAGAAATTATTTTCTTTTTACCCTTTTCATTATCCTCCAATTTTTTTCACGTGCACGTGTGCACGTGTATAATACTAGTTTTTTTAACTACATAATCTGTTGTATCAGGATGGGTGGGTGTAACTGTGGCCATGTGAGTTAAAACTTACTAGAAGTTTAAAGTAAAAACTTCCGTTGTAGTCTGATCTTGAAACTGGGATATTTTCTATATTAATTATGCACAGATAATGTATAAATTAGTTTATCTACAAATAATAATTTCTGTTAGGTTTTGTGAGAAATTAACAATTGGGAATTAGGGTTTATCTCTAAATCTAAGTTGCTTGAGATATTCACCTATGTATCAAAATTGGAATACCTAGACTGCTATCACAAGCCAGTATTTATCTCTAAATACTGGTTTGGGTATCGGATTATAAGCCCACAAACTCGCGTTCCAATATCCAATCAATTGTACGTTCAATACACGTGTTACTCATATGCACATGTATTATTTATATAGAGAGAATATACCAATATATCCAACAATCTACTCCTATATTCTCAATATATAAAGTACAGAATTATCTCATCAGTTCAGTATAAAACTGACTGGCTGATAGCAGTCCATAAAAAGGAAAGCATCATAAAGATATAGTTTCATAAGAGTCAATATAATTATAAATCTGAATAGTTCTTAAGACTAAACTAATATAATTAAATAGTTCCAAACCATATCCAATTCAGAATAGTTCACAAAGACTAAATCAACTGGAATAATCTGTCATAGTTTCAAAATCAAACAAAGCAAATAAACTTCAAGAACAAAATGTGAGTTTTAAGCTCATGAACACAAAAATCTTAAACTCAACAAAAGTTTTTACCAAGCAAGTGACTAATTTATTCTCGAAAGAGATAAACTGAAACTCTATCCTTGCACACTGCTTTATGTTTACTCCTCCATTTTGAGCAAATCATTATTTTTGAAATCTATGTTGACAGATTCAACTCATTCATCTTTGTTAGCTTATTGAAAACAAGAATATCAAGAGACACATTTCTAAGAATTCCAACAAATTTCACAAAGTATCTAGTTACACAAAAGAACTTAGTACAATTCATAATTAGCTTATCAAAAATGTAACGCAAGCATCACAATCAAATATCTTTAATAAATAAAGTACATGAATTTTATAGTTTCTACACAAGAACCATACTATGTTTCATATTGGAATGGAAAGACTGTCGTTTCAATCATGGTTTAACATTGAATCATCAAAATTGGAATGAAACATGTATCCATAAAACACATATCATCAAAATTGGAATGATATTTAGGACAATTTAATTATCAGAAACACATCGACAAGTTTTCATGTTTCGTATTGGAATAATATGATTATTCTAAGTAAATTCCCTATATATATAATACCATCAAAATTGGAATGACATTATATATTTGTGGAATTTAAGTGGAATCATCAAAATTATCTAAAACATGTCAACTGCCTAAAATTGATGCTTAAGTTTGAACTTCTCTATGGCTCCAATTAGATTTTAAATTTCAAAACAATTAGGATGTTGAAGCTTTGACTCAATAGCTTTCAACTCCATTTTCCCCACAGTTTTGATAATTAGATCACTTTCAAGTCTCTTAACAAGAGCATTAGCCATACTTGTCGCAATTGCACTTTATCTATGAGAAAGTTCAACAAGGCTTCTTTCAGCCTTAATATACTCCTCTTACTATTATAGAGTGAGTTATGAGCTACAGTGCACTGTAGCTTGATAGTCGCATAACAGAATTAGAGAGTTACTTAAACTTCTTAATGGATAACTAGCAACAATTTCTTCAATCCACTCAATCTTTTTCCCTGCAGAGGATAACACAAAGAGGTCTGATTTCATGGATGATAGCACAGTGCCTGTTTGCCTTTTATTTCCATAACATTTCTGTTCCTCCTAGTGTAACACATATCTACTAGTTATCGACTTTCACTAAATTCCGAGCATCATAATGCATCAGATCAGCCACTCATTCGAAGAATGACTAAAGTAGCACAAAGCAAACTCTTGAATAACACTCATGTATCTCATTAGCCTCTTAAGGGCACTCAAATGTGTATGGGAATATTAGTGAATCTGCAGATCATACCTACCTCAAAGGCTATGTCTATTATAGTGCAGATCTTTGTATACATGAAACAGTCAATTCCTTTAGAATGATCTACCTGTCTCATAGTTGCACCATCATTAGGTGTCAACCTTTTATCATAATTATAAGGTGTTTCAAAACACGCTTTCAATCACTATATATATCCCCACTTTTGAAATACATTTTGATTTGATGAGTTTGACTAAGAGTTATCCCTTGCCAACTGAAAACTCACCCTTATACCTATGGTGTCCACAGTACCGAGGTTTTCATGTTGAATTCTTTGGATAGCACAATTGTAACTTCATTTATAATAGAGAGGTCACTTCCAAGAACTTGCATGTCAACAGAACAAGTAAATAATAGCCACTATATTTGACACACCACAAAGTTGAAGGCACTGATCTGAATTCTTTGATTCATATACTAGGCTCTTTCAAAAATTTGTCAAATTATTTATTTGTTGGCTATACATGTTTTAAGAACATACAATAATTTTACTGAATTGTAAATCTTGTTCACTAAACATATTAGTTCAAAACTTTACAGTACAAAACTGTTAAGTATCCTTTTTGAATGACAAAATTATCAATAAATGTAAGGGTAAGAAGAATACTTATTGCAGCAATATAATAAACATGTGAGTAGACATCAAATAAATCTACCCCATTTTTCTCATTCAATCTGTTAGCTACTAAAAAGCATTAAAATTGCTACTGAACAATCAAAAATTAAGTTTCTTCTACAAAACCCCACTTACTTACTATAGTTTTGACCCCTTTCGGCAGATCAACTAAATTAAAGTATTATTGTATGACACAAAATCACCTCATTGTCTACTAAAGACTCTTCTTAGCTCATTTGTCATTCAGGTTTTCAAGTGTCAGTAAGGCTGGTTCTTGATTCCAACTGTGAATCATTGAACGTGTCTGTAGGACTGGATTATTTCATACATTTATCTTTGATAAACATATCCTCAAAGAACTTTGTAAGTCTAGATTCTTCTAACACAAATTAGATAGATCCAACATCTGTCCACGGAGCTACATTCTGCACTTTCTAAACACACAAACATATGTTGTAGGTCCTACTTTAGGCCTTCTAGAGTCATGTACTCTCACAGATGCATCACAACACAAATTTTCACTTTAACAAAATTATTTGTGTTTTCACGTCATGATTTGCAAGGTGTATTCAATTTAGAGTGTAGTAACATATTAGAGATATGATTAACAATACAACATCACTCATAATTACACAAGACAAACAACAGTCAATAATATAGAATTCAACATTTTACTAAGTGTTTGATTCTAACTTTTATCGATATCGTTTAACTGTTGTAAATAGAGTGCAGTAGAGATTATGCTAAATGCAAACTTCTCTTAAATTGTTAAAACATATTCACTACCTCTATCAAATCTGAACCCTTGGTTTTTAGCATTTAACTATATATTTTTTTAAAAAATTCATTAAGAATAACAAGTGCTTCATTCTTCATATATATGACAGACTTATATTAATCATCTACAAAAGCGATTAAATACTTCTGATCAACAATTATCTCACATAGTCACAAAGCTGCTGAGGTCACAAATATCAGAATGTATTGATTCAAAAGGTTATGAACTTCTGGTGACCATACAAAATGATTTTCTAGTGATCAAAATCTGAATTCAAACTTCACATTTGTCATATTTAATGAAGTATCATTTAGTAGAATTATAAGTTTTAACAAGAACAAACAATTTAATATATAGTTCATAGTGATTCTAAATTTCAAAACAACTTGGATGTTAAAGCTTTGACTCAATAGCTTTTAACTCCATTTCCCCACAGCTTTGATAATTAGATCACATTTCCTCACAAACAATTGAATATATAGTTCTCAAATCTTAGCCAATTATGCTATGTTCAAGAACACAATTAGAACTATTATTATCAATTATCTAATTTGTTAAACTCAACTTATACATACGATTGACAATATATGCACTTTATAAGAGTTAATACAAAATTACTCTATCACATTTTACAAAATTATTTGCTTTCTCTAATGGTTCTAACAATGTCCACTTGCTCAAACACATTGAGCGAATAGTTCTTTCATTTATTTGTTCTTCATCATCTTCATAACGCTAAATGAGATATTGACTAACATATTATAATTCAACTTTGCGCACACAATACAATGAACGAGAAATAACAAAACGTAACTAATAGAGTCATATCCTACATTAAGAGATGCTCTCTCCTAAGTTACAGACATTTGTTATATATTTTATACATCAAAGAATTTTATTTTATTTTATTGAAGAAGCGAATATATGATCTCACACAAACTGCAAATAATGGATTTGTCAAAATATCTATATACATAGTATGATAAAACACTTAACAACCCTAAACATGCTAGTTTTCCAAAGAGAGAATAACTATGATCTAAAACTCTCAATCATGTAATCAAATGCACAAAACATTAACACATTCATCACATGAAAGTATTAAGCAAGATTAGAGTAGATCATACCGACACTTCAAGTATTAGAATATTAAGTTAAAATATTAAAGATATTAGAGATGAATTATAGAGTTTCTCAAAATTTAAGTTACCACTATGCAATAACATGTATTAAAGATATTAGAGATGAATTTTAGAGTTTCTCAAAATTTAAGTTACAACTATGCAATTGCATGTATTATATTTTAAGACAAATTATTTATGTACTAGATTTGCCCGTGGCCACGTGCCTACGGGACGTCTTCAGAAACAATACAACATATGAAAAGTCTTGTCAAAAGTAAATCAACAATTATGTACCTGAAGTTTGAATAGTATGACAATAATTAGTTGTAAATAAAAGTTCATGTTTCCATTAGTATATGGTAAAAAATAATTATAAATTGGGGCATAAAAGCCCATGTGTGTGTGTGTGTGTGTGTGTGTGTATATGTAACTCCTGTTTCCCCGTATTTGTATTTTATACTGTAATTTGCCATATTATACTCTTTCATCTATTTGAGATCCGTATTTTATTTCTATTCGAATAAAATCGTTATTTTTGTCTCGACTCAATTTGGGTTCTTTTATCAAATTCAGTTGTGTGCTATTTGTGTCGTTCTCATGAGGAAATGACAAATTCTTCCCTTTTATCTCTCTAATCCCCATTTTATTGCATTTTGAGCATTTCTCATGTTGGGCTCTTTTTGAAACGGGTCCCCTAAAACCCAATACCCTCTAACCCTATTATATAAACCCCTAACCCTAATCCCTAACCCTAATCATCACTGTGTTAACCTAATTACCCTTCCGCCGCTAATCATCTTCCCCGTTCCCTTCTCCTTATCTTTCGCCATACCCAACCCATCTCCGTTTCCCTCTCCGCCCACCTCGTCAACCCACTCCCGCTCGCCATCTCACCACCGTAGAACCCCCACCATCGTCTTCTTCTCCCTCGAACTCAACCTCCGAACCCATCACCCATTTCTCGCCATTACGTCTCCCTCACCCTCACTCTCGACTCCGACCAGATCCCCGCCTCTTCGCCATCCCTAGCACACCCCCCTAGACCGCCTCTACCTTTCCGTTGCTTCGCCAGACTCCGACGAACCCCACGCCGCTCTCACCCTGTTCCTTGAACCGAACAGAGCATCCCCATCGCCGTCGTCCGCCCCATCGCCGCGCCGTCGCTTCCCGACGTAGCGCCGCCGTCGAAGAACCCCGCCGTCCCCGCTGCACCCCCCATCTCTCTCCCTCTCTCGCTGTTTTCGATCGAAGGTCGAAGAAGAAGAACGAAGAAGAGAAGGGCGGGAATCGATCTGGGCCCTTGGATCTCTTCAAGATCCGTGCTGTGATCGGTGTCCCATGTTCGTCCACAGCAGATCCCGAAGCCGCTGTCCCCTGTTCGGATCCGATCCGCTGCGCGAGAGAGATCTGATTGAATCCGTTTCGCTGTTTCCTGTTTTGCCGCGCGCGATCTGTTTCTGCTGTTTTGCTGTTTTGGGTCGATCGTGTGTGCAAGGAAAGCTCGATCTCAGATCAGTTTTTGGACGCGCATTTCGAGGACATTTCCGGGGATTTTTCTACTCTATTTGCTTCAACAAGCGGAGATTTCAACCGTCGAATTAAGGCAAGTAACCTTGTACATCTTATTGTCCTAGTACAAGTCTCCTTGAAATACCACATGTAGTTAGTTTGTGACTCTCCTTTGAAATATCATAGTAAAACAATTTGAACCTTCAAACTCACCAATCTAAGAGTCACAAAACTTCCTCGTATTAAATAATAATTCAATTGGACTCTTTTATCTCCTTGAACTTGCGAATCACATGGACATATGAATTAAGGACCCCTAGAAATTGTAGACGCATATAAATTTAGTGTTTTGGCAATTTGTGATTATTATGACTTGGAAAATATTATTATTCGCTGTTTGATTCCCATTACCATGTATTTGTGCCACATAATGATTTTAGACACCAAATTACATAATTCTATGAAATCTACATTAGTGAATTATTTCCCTATGTTGCTGTCTGGATTTCCTTTTGCGGTTTCGACCCTCTTATCTTTGGAATTTGGACCCGAGCCCTGAATATGAAACGTAGATCAGGATGTGTAGATGTCGATAGACTCCAGAATGATTGAATTTGGAGTTACGGTCTAGGAGATATGGCTGTTATACTGCAGCTGTGTCAGTAGGCGCAGTTCTGTAAAAACTGCTGTATATGTTTTCTTTACAAATTATTTTCGCGGTGCAAACAGCGAGTGTTTGACCCCAAATTTCATATGTAGTTGCTGGACACCCTATAGGACATCTCCAATTTTTCCTAGAATTAAATTATATTATTTCAACCCTGTTTCACATGTATAAATACAAGAACACAAAATCTGCCTGAACAAATGTGACAAGCCGGGATTATGGGAAAGACTATAGAGTGGACAACATAGGTAAGTGTACTCGGAAGGGGGCCCGTGTTTCCCAAAGTTGTATGTTAAATGGAACTAAGTGCCACGTCATGGTGACGGGGGCCACCTCTAGAGCCTACGGGGGCCACCTCTAGAGCCCATTATATGATTACATGATGTATGTTTGAAATCACCTGGAACTAAGTGCCACGTAGAACTAAGTGCCACGTCATGGTGACGGGGGCCACCTCTAGAGCCTACGGGGGCCACCTCTAGAGCCCATTATATGATTACATGATGTATGTTTGAAATCACCTGGAACTAAGTGCCACGTAGAACTAAGTGCCACGTCATGGTGACGGGGGCCACCTCTAGAGCCTACGGGGGCCACCTCTAGAGCCCATGGTTGATCACCTGCTAGTTTGATGCCTGAGTACACCGCCCTATAGACTCCATTACTAGGTCTAAGCGCAATTGATTTGACTGTAGCAACCATGTAGTATAATGGATGCATGTCGTGCTACCTAGATAGTAATAATTACAAGACTTGAACTTGACACCTGTCACTTGATACCTGATGATATGATACATGAAACATGATACCTGAGACTTAAAGCCTGGAACTTGATACTTGGACTTGACATTTGAAACCTGACATACAAAATAACATATGACACTAGACTTGAGGTTGTCGCCTGATATTAATTACCCTTATAAGTATACCTGACATGTGATTCACCACTAGCAGTTGTTATCCAATCTAGTCATTATGATGTTCCCTCTTGCCAGCTAGTCTTTGAATTTGTCACTACTTCTTAAACCTTGCTTATCCTTGATTCCAATTCTTGTTTTCCCCTTTCTTGTACTTGCTTTTACTATTTGTGGCCCTAGCTTGCACTAAGGGCATTTTCTCTTGTTTCCCCTCTTGTTTCCTGTTTATATTTATTAAGCAGACTTGGGAGACAAACTACCTGCCGGAATTGGTGAGCAG
This sequence comes from Hemerocallis citrina, assembly GCA_017893485.1. Lineage (NCBI taxonomy): Eukaryota > Viridiplantae > Streptophyta > Magnoliopsida > Asparagales > Asphodelaceae > Hemerocallis > Hemerocallis citrina. The sequence continues at coordinate 798,573 of JACEHZ010000379.1, forward strand.
ACATTTCAGGTTTCGCTTGGAGCAAGGACCTGTTTAAATAGTTGCTTTTCTTGAGGTATTTATTTCTCCTGCTGTATAAGACTTGCTTCCAAGTTTACACTTGATCCAGACATGAGAACTATTTGAATATTATTATTTGTTTAAATTGTTTCCTGTTGCTTAATAAGTTATTCATGCATGCTTGGTTATATATAAATCTGGTTATATTCTTGTTATGATGCTGAGTCGATCCTACAGCTTATGGATGATGTAAAAATCATTCGCTGGGCTTCGTCACGTGCTCGTATTCCATATTTTTGGGAAGCGGGGCGTGACAAGGTTTTTAGTGGTATCAGAGCTCAGGTTTGGCGAATGTGTTAGTTTGACTAATACATTAGACAGGCTTGACTCAGTCAGGATTAACTCAACATTAAACAGGCCATGCAACCACATGAATAATTTAATAGTCAACTCGATCTGGATACAAGTCTTATCCCATCCATTTTGATATCTTCATATCCAATTCTTTGACTCCTTGCTTCCTTCCATCTCTTGCATTCGTTCTGATTTGTTGATTCCTTACTGGGTACAAATTTATTCTTCCGTACCCATATTCTTTTGATTCCAGTGCAAGCAATCTCTTATATCTGCTTGCCTCGTTGAACCCTCCTTATTCCGGTTCGTGTGTCGTTTATTGCTCTTCGTGCCTTGCATTCATCTTCAATTGTTGACTCACTTTGAGTACCATGCTAGTTATTTCTCCTCTGCTATATTCTCTTCAATTCCAATTTTGCCCCTCGTCCTTCTTCCTTCGTATTCAATGCCTTAATATTCTTTTATCCCTTCTAGTCATCCTCCTCTTTAACTCCTTATTGGGTATAGCTTCATTTTTCTCCTACTTATTTTTCTCTTTACAATTATTTTTCCGAATACTTTCTATACTTCGATGATCAATTATTATATTTATTTTCGATCTTCTATAAAAAAATGTTTCTCAACAAAGATTTTATTATTTCGAACAATGATATATTTTAACTTCACTTTTCATTTTTGATAGACTATATATTTCTACTGGATTATTTTGATAAGACAATTCTCATTTGTTGTATAATGCTATTAATACTACTATTATTATTATTGCTATTATTTTCGCTATCCTTACTAGTATTATTGTTATTGTTACTACTATTGATATTCTTATTGTTGTTTTCATTATTTTATTAAAATTATTAATATTAAATTGCTTCCACAAAAATGTTGGGCACAAACTATATCTTGTCTTGCATTATTATTTTTACTAGTGTTGTTGATATTTTAATATTATTGTTATTATTATTATTATTATCATTATTTTTGCGATTACTGTTACTATTACTGTTATGATCATTTTTATTATCATTGTTATTTTTATTGTTATTCGTATCAATATTTTTGTTATTAATGTGGTTATTGGTATTATTATTATTTTTATCATTACTATTATTATTATTATTAATTTGTTTTGAGCCTGAGCATGCTCAATTTATATACATTTCACAACTTCGTTGCAACCTAATGTTGAGATAGCAAATATGCAACTCGATGTCAATGGAGGCAAATTGCAACTGGATATCGGCGAGGCAAAATGTGCAGCCGAATATTTGGATGGCAATTTGAAACCTGATGTCGTGAAGGCAAATATGCAACTTGATGTTAGGGAGGCAAGATTTTCTATCTATTACTAATTGATATTTCAAGACTCGTTACTTGTATACATAAACCGATGGTAAAAGAATATTTTTGTTATTAATGGTATTATTAATATTACTATCATTTCAATTGATGTTATTATTATTGTTTTCATCACCTTAACTACTGTTATTATTTTTATTATCATTACTGTTACTTTATTGATATTATTGTTATTATTGCTATTATCATATTATTTATTACCATTATTGATATTATTTTTAATGCTATTATTACTATTATTATTGCATTACTTTCATGAATGTGTTGAATTCTATTTTGTCATGTATGTATTATCGTTATTATTAGTATTGTTGATATTTTTATTTCATCGTATTATTATTACCTGTATGATTATGACGATTTTTATTTCTGTTATTATTATTGTTATTATTATTATTATTTTGTTACTAATATTGATAATTTTGTTATTATTATTGTTATTATTAGTTTTTATTGTCATTATTATTTTCTATTACTATTGATATTATTATCATGGATATTGTTACTATTATTATTCCTGTTAAAGTCATTAGTTTTGATGTATACTATATATTTTGATTATTTAAATTGAAGCTCAATTTTATATTCTTTGCATCTTTGTTTATATCTATCCTGAACCCATACTCTTTTCGATCTTGGCGTCCCATTCCCTTCTTCCTGCTCGGATCGTCGCTTGGTGTCACGTTGTCTACAACGACATGTCTGGAGCTTGGAGTGTCACCACCAGAATAGCGCAGCGGAAGCGTGGTGGGCCCATGACCCACAGGACCAGGATCATGTTGGTTCTTCTCCCTCCTTGCATTTTGTTTTGTTCCATTCCTTGCACCACTTGCTGTCCCCTATCTCTTATTTTGTTCTCATCCATTGACTCATTGCGTGGTGCATTTTTCCCTTGTCGCTCCCTTCTTCGATTCCAGCTCTTTCTATTTCGTTCACCTCATTGCCTTGTTATCTTGCGAGTCTTGTGGTGTTCAGTGTTTTTCTTCGTTTTTGATACCGGTTATTTTCTTCTTGCATTCCATCCTGCCATCATGTACTCATTCATTATTGGATTCAATTCTTTCCTGTCTTCCATCTCCTTGGTTTCAGTTCTGCCTACTCCTTCATCGTATTTATTATCTTGTGTTATTTGGATCCTTTAGATGCTGTTATTCTCCTTCATGCCTTCCATTTGACCATCGTTGTTACCCACCCCCTCTTATTTTGGTGTTACCACCAGTTGACTTTTCTTTGGATCCCTTGTTTGTTACCCGCCTCTAAGTTACTTTACCCTGTTCTATGTACCGCCTAAGCAAATTTCGAGGACGAAATTTTTGTGTAAGGTGGGTAGGATTTGTAACTCCTGTTTCCCCGTATTTGTATTTTATACTGTAATTTGCCATATTATACTCTTTCATCTATTTGAGATCCGTATTTTATTTCTATTCGAATAAAATCGTTATTTTTGTCTCGACTCAATTTGGGTTCTTTTATCAAATTCAGTTGTGTGCTATTTGTGTCGTTCTCATGAGGAAATGACAAATTCTTCCCTTTTATCTCTCTAATCCCCATTTTATTGCATTTTGAGCATTTCTCATGTTGGGCTCTTTTTGAAACGGGTCCCCTAAAACCCAATACCCTCTAACCCTATTATATAAACCCCTAACCCTAATCCCTAACCCTAATCATCACTGTGTTAACCTAATTACCCTTCCGCCGCTAATCATCTTCCCCGTTCCCTTCTCCTTATCTTTCGCCATACCCAACCCATCTCCGTTTCCCTCTCCGCCCACCTCGTCAACCCACTCCCGCTCGCCATCTCACCACCGTAGAACCCCCACCATCGTCTTCTTCTCCCTCGAACTCAACCTCCGAACCCATCACCCATTTCTCGCCATTACGTCTCCCTCACCCTCACTCTCGACTCCGACCAGATCCCCGCCTCTTCGCCATCCCTAGCACACCCCCCTAGACCGCCTCTACCTTTCCGTTGCTTCGCCAGACTCCGACGAACCCCACGCCGCTCTCACCCTGTTCCTTGAACCGAACAGAGCATCCCCATCGCCGTCGTCCGCCCCATCGCCGCGCCGTCGCTTCCCGACGTAGCGCCGCCGTCGAAGAACCCCGCCGTCCCCGCTGCACCCCCCATCTCTCTCCCTCTCTCGCTGTTTTCGATCGAAGGTCGAAGAAGAAGAACGAAGAAGAGAAGGGCGGGAATCGATCTGGGCCCTTGGATCTCTTCAAGATCCGTGCTGTGATCGGTGTCCCATGTTCGTCCACAGCAGATCCCGAAGCCGCTGTCCCCTGTTCGGATCCGATCCGCTGCGCGAGAGAGATCTGATTGAATCCGTTTCGCTGTTTCCTGTTTTGCCGCGCGCGATCTGTTTCTGCTGTTTTGCTGTTTTGGGTCGATCGTGTGTGCAAGGAAAGCTCGATCTCAGATCAGTTTTTGGACGCGCATTTCGAGGACATTTCCGGGGATTTTTCTACTCTATTTGCTTCAACAAGCGGAGATTTCAACCGTCGAATTAAGGCAAGTAACCTTGTACATCTTATTGTCCTAGTACAAGTCTCCTTGAAATACCACATGTAGTTAGTTTGTGACTCTCCTTTGAAATATCATAGTAAAACAATTTGAACCTTCAAACTCACCAATCTAAGAGTCACAAAACTTCCTCGTATTAAATAATAATTCAATTGGACTCTTTTATCTCCTTGAACTTGCGAATCACATGGACATATGAATTAAGGACCCCTAGAAATTGTAGACGCATATAAATTTAGTGTTTTGGCAATTTGTGATTATTATGACTTGGAAAATATTATTATTCGCTGTTTGATTCCCATTACCATGTATTTGTGCCACATAATGATTTTAGACACCAAATTACATAATTCTATGAAATCTACATTAGTGAATTATTTCCCTATGTTGCTGTCTGGATTTCCTTTTGCGGTTTCGACCCTCTTATCTTTGGAATTTGGACCCGAGCCCTGAATATGAAACGTAGATCAGGATGTGTAGATGTCGATAGACTCCAGAATGATTGAATTTGGAGTTACGGTCTAGGAGATATGGCTGTTATACTGCAGCTGTGTCAGTAGGCGCAGTTCTGTAAAAACTGCTGTATATGTTTTCTTTACAAATTATTTTCGCGGTGCAAACAGCGAGTGTTTGACCCCAAATTTCATATGTAGTTGCTGGACACCCTATAGGACATCTCCAATTTTTCCTAGAATTAAATTATATTATTTCAACCCTGTTTCACATGTATAAATACAAGAACACAAAATCTGCCTGAACAAATGTGACAAGCCGGGATTATGGGAAAGACTATAGAGTGGACAACATAGGTAAGTGTACTCGGAAGGGGGCCCGTGTTTCCCAAAGTTGTATGTTAAATGGAACTAAGTGCCACGTCATGGTGACGGGGGCCACCTCTAGAGCCTACGGGGGCCACCTCTAGAGCCCATTATATGATTACATGATGTATGTTTGAAATCACCTGGAACTAAGTGCCACGTAGAACTAAGTGCCACGTCATGGTGACGGGGGCCACCTCTAGAGCCTACGGGGGCCACCTCTAGAGCCCATTATATGATTACATGATGTATGTTTGAAATCACCTGGAACTAAGTGCCACGTAGAACTAAGTGCCACGTCATGGTGACGGGGGCCACCTCTAGAGCCTACGGGGGCCACCTCTAGAGCCCATGGTTGATCACCTGCTAGTTTGATGCCTGAGTACACCGCCCTATAGACTCCATTACTAGGTCTAAGCGCAATTGATTTGACTGTAGCAACCATGTAGTATAATGGATGCATGTCGTGCTACCTAGATAGTAATAATTACAAGACTTGAACTTGACACCTGTCACTTGATACCTGATGATATGATACATGAAACATGATACCTGAGACTTAAAGCCTGGAACTTGATACTTGGACTTGACATTTGAAACCTGACATACAAAATAACATATGACACTAGACTTGAGGTTGTCGCCTGATATTAATTACCCTTATAAGTATACCTGACATGTGATTCACCACTAGCAGTTGTTATCCAATCTAGTCATTATGATGTTCCCTCTTGCCAGCTAGTCTTTGAATTTGTCACTACTTCTTAAACCTTGCTTATCCTTGATTCCAATTCTTGTTTTCCCCTTTCTTGTACTTGCTTTTACTATTTGTGGCCCTAGCTTGCACTAAGGGCATTTTCTCTTGTTTCCCCTCTTGTTTCCTGTTTATATTTATTAAGCAGACTTGGGAGACAAACTACCTGCCGGAATTGGTGAGCAGACATTTCAGGTTTCGCTTGGAGCAAGGACCTGTTTAAATAGTTGCTTTTCTTGAGGTATTTATTTCTCCTGCTGTATAAGACTTGCTTCCAAGTTTACACTTGATCCAGACATGAGAACTATTTGAATATTATTATTTGTTTAAATTGTTTCCTGTTGCTTAATAAGTTATTCATGCATGCTTGGTTATATATAAATCTGGTTATATTCTTGTTATGATGCTGAGTCGATCCTACAGCTTATGGATGATGTAAAAATCATTCGCTGGGCTTCGTCACGTGCTCGTATTCCATATTTTTGGGAAGCGGGGCGTGACAGTATATATATATATATATATATATATATATAGAGAGAGAGAGAGAGAGAGAGAGAGAGAGAGAGTTAAATAAATAAATGAGTTGTTCGGGGGGAATTTGAATTTGAGTTTTGGGAGAAAAACTTTTGGGGAAAAAATATGTTTTGTGAGGTTAGATCTAAGCCTTTAATTTTGGGGAGATTGAATGACAGTCGCTTGATAGCTTTCTTTGTGTTTTATTATATAGATTTGGAAACCTAAGGTTTAAAAAATAATAAGACATGTCTACCAATGGGGAATTTTGGAAACCAACTTGTATCTGACTTTTTATAAAGCAATAACTTTTGTATATTTACTACATTTACACATTATAGTTGAAAAAATAATATAGGTTTGCACCCATTTTATTTCGTATATGTAGAGAATAAGAGATAATTATATTTCTTTCTCGTAAGGAATACTATGCAGTGTAATTAGTAAGTTGTACACAATTAAGGGCGCGTTTGGGAACCCAAAAAACTAGGGAAAGGAATGGAATACTGCAGATTGGCGGCATTGGCCCATCTTATCCTATTCTACAGCCTGTTTGTTTTGAAAAAAAAACAAAGGAAACAACTAAGTTTCATTCCTTAGAGAAAGATTTCAGCCGATTTCTATTCCAGCTCCATCCCCTCGGAAAGCTGCATAAAGGAATGGAATGGAGAATCAAGTGACCTGAGTTCACATTCTTCTTTGATAGCGCGGGAACCACTTCAAAACGCGGGCGATGAACGCTTCCTTCGACGTGTCGGATAGGCGGTGCACGTTGAGGATTAAAAGCGAGGCGACAGCATTGGAGGGGATGCGGTGGGTGAGGAGGTCGGCGATGAGGATGCGGGGGGTGATGAAGAAGGGGCGGACTTCGAAAGGGAAGTCGATGGGGAAGTGGAGGAGTTGGTGGGGCCCATTTGGGGTTAGGGATTGGAGGATGGATGATTTCTGGGAGGGGGAGGCGGAGAGGAGGAGGGAGCCGTTGGAGGGGTGGTGGAGGAGGAAGAGGGAGTGGAAGGGGAGGCTGGAGGAGAGTATGACGAGGCCGCCATTGGAGTCGGAGAGGTGGTCGGAGATTATCTCTTCTTCGAAAGGGATGACCATTTTTGGGGTTTGCGGTGGTTCGAAAGGGAGGACCTTATGCTCATGGGGGTCTTGCTTCTGGGCTTAAACTGGACTCCTACACTAATGATGTAGGTTTGCTACTTGTTTAAATCGTTGATTTCCAAATTTTACGTAACCCCTTGTATTGATATTGATGTGGCTATATAAAATCAGAAGCAAAATTGATAGCTATTAAAAGTTTTATCTTCTCAACTGACAATATGAGTATTTCAATCAATATTCAGCTATAAAGATCATACTATTAATTATCTTAACTGGTGTACTATTTTACCCTAGTGGCATGTTCCTATTGTCATCATAGACCTCATTCTGTCTTCATCTCTCACAATCTCCAAGCTACTCTTAATTTAACTGTTGCTTAGTCCATCTATTGGTTGATTTTACCAATCTTCTTACTGTGGTTGTTGATCACGTGTTCTTCTGTGAATATTCTTATGATGCTACTAATGGAAAACAGTTTTATTCATTACTCAACCCAAAATGCAAAATGTTAGAAATATGTCCATGTACAAATATTATAAAAAGGTTTTTCAAAATGTCGTAATCCATAGTATTCCATTGTTTGCCAAACAAGACTAGGAAATGAAAACAAAAAAAAGTTAATTCCATTCCACCAGTTGCCAAACACACACAACTTGTAAAGTTACTTCATCCCTTTTCCTTTCTTTCCATGCCTCTCCATTCATTTTCATTCCATTCCATTCCATTCCCCAACTTAAATGTTTCCAAACAGACCCTAAATGAATACTCAGTTTTAAATAGCTAATGTGTGTCACGAATTACTCAATAATCATTTTCATGACTATTGACCTCACATTATTTATTACATGCACCGTCTTAATAAAAATATATATAATCTTTAATATTATAATTTCTAATATCTAATATTATAATAAGAGTTGGGGTTGTGTCATTTGTAGATAAATTGTAATATGTAGACTATCAACCATACTATCTAAACCTTTCATTTTAAGTGAAAGTTACATTAACCATCCATTTAGCCAATTGTCGTAAGTTACCATAATACCTTAAAAGTTCCAATTTATTTACGACATAATTATTTACAAAAATGTCACTCATATAAAATAAAAATTAGTACCACTAAGGATAATTGTAAAGAGTATGGTAAGGATTTGAGATGGGTAAAAGGAGTTATCAGGTTCAATGCCACATTATGCCGTAGTCTTTACTTTAAAAAATAAAAAATAAAAAATTCTTAGGTTGTGCATCGCACGTGCAAAATGCTATTATTACTTTTTTAATTAAGTAAAAACTTCGATGTTGTTTGGCTTCGAACATGATACCTCATTTATATTAATTATGCACGGGCGATGCATAAATTTGTTTGTCTACAAATGACAACATCAACCTCCCATTATAATATCTAGTATAACCCTGATAAATATTGCACATGCATTTTAATAAAAATGGTGCATTCTCTTGAAACATGTTAATTGACATACTTTATTTTCAAAAATATATGCATGAAGGTTATTTGTAAAATAAAAATGGTATCCGAACGTTGAAACGTAATCAACAATTCGCCTAAATTATCGGTAGAATCTCACATGTGCATATTTATTTTTTCATCTATATACATCATGTAAATTTATAAGATTTCCAAATATAAAAAACATCAAGCATTTCAACATTCAACAAATCCATAAATTGTTCAGATTATATAACTTAAACTAAATTATATATATTGAAAATATATCTACTAATATAGCTAAACTAAATTACCTAACTATAATATGACTAATATAGATAGAAAATTCTATATATTCTTACTCAAACAATGAAAATAGCTGACTAATTAGGTTCCAATTTTCATCTGGGTAGTCTAACAAACAGAGTTGACTACAAAATGTCGAGAGTAAATATAAAAATTACTAATTTCAACAATTGAGCATGCATGTTCAATTTTGATGTGTGTAGTTTATCAAACAATAAGTATAATTGTTCTGTTCGAATTTAAAGAATAACAACTTATCATTGTCACCTACAAATTTTGAAGACCTTAATAGCAATCATGACCACACCTAAAGCTGCAAACCTATCAAATTAAAACATTAAGCAACCACATCTCATTGAGGCATTCCATCAAACACCCTCCGCGAAACACAGATTCCATAAGAGAATATCATCAAACGTAGGGTTTTCATCAAATTGTCATAGAAAATTAGGCTCTCCCAACTCGAAATTCTAAAGCTGCAGTTATTTGGAGTGAAGAAATTTGCAGGTTACGGTCCAAGCTCAAAAAATGGAACTGCACCAGATTCTCCACAATCTAGCATGCAAAAGAAGCTATTTTGGAGGACATTGATGTTCTAGAAAGACTGGGAGAGACTAGAGACCTTACGCAAGATGAGCATAACTGTCTGTTAAAGCTGCAGGAGGACATCTCCCAACTACACATGATTGAAGAAATCAAATGGCAACAAAGATTCAGAATCTCGTGGCTCAAAGAGGGAGACTGCCACGCCCCGCTTCCCAAAAGAGAATACGGAATACGGATACGCAACAAAAGCCCAACGAATAATTTTTATCATCTATAAGCTGTTCAGAATCTTTACTATATTTCACTAGAATAATCAGAGTCGGAAGCAAAAGAATCAACCCAGCATGCACATATGAGTCAAAACCCACAAGAATACTTGAAACAAAAATATTTTAATCTCAAATAATCCAGATCTGAATAAGTCAATATCCTGGGTCACATTACCCAAATACAAAATAAATCCAAGTACAAGATACAATTGTTCAAAACAAGTAACAAGAAATAATAATATCAAAATCCAGCACTAATATCTTATTTCACCAACACCATCTGGTACTTGTTCTCTAAAATCTGTAATTTAACAATTGCAGGAATAGGAAAAGAAAACAAACTCCCGTCAATCCAAGTTACAGACCGCTTGTAGTGCAGGATACAAGTACATGGGAAAACTAACCAAATAGTATGGAATAGGCATGATAACAAAATATAACAACTAGCATGGCAAGATAAACAAGTGTAAGTAGCATGTATCAAGTGTCAAGAGAACAAGCATCATGTAAACAAATAACAAGTATCAAGCATCAAGTAAACATGTAGCAAGTGTCATGTACCAAGTATCATATATCATGTAATCAAGTATTAAGTAAGCATGTATCATGTAATCAAGTATCAAGTAAATATGTATCACGTTCAAGTGTCATGTATCAAGTCTTATAGTTATTACTATCTAGATAGCACTTCATGCATCCCGGTTTTTACTACATGGTTGCTGCATCAAACAGCTTCGTTTTAGAGATTTCATAGTGGACCATAGAGGGCAGTGTACTCAGGGACAAGTATCAAGTAATCGAGCTCTAAGCTCCAAGTATCATGTATCATGTATCACGTGTCAAGTTGTGCAAGTTGCAAGTAATCATGTGTCTTGCGTTCAAGTGTCAAGTAATCACGTTTCAAGTATCATGTATCAAGTAATCACGTAATATCAGTGGACCCCCTTCTGAGTACACGTTTCTGAATTATCCAATATTAGGTCTTTCCCTTAAACCCCGGCTTGGTCATTTATTATTATTATCAAACAAGCATGTGCGAGTACAAAACGTAGCAAGAATAACATGGCATGATCATGTAACAAGTTCAGGTTGTAAGATAAACATGTACGGGTGAAAGATAACACATAAAAGGATAAAACAATGAGAATTCTAATTCAGGACAGCATGACAGTACTGCACTAAAACAAGAATTTCCGTTGCTATAAACATGCAAATCTGAATCCGTCAAAAGTTCTAGAAAATAGACTCCTGGCCGAATCTAGAAAATATATATAAGTCATATAGCATTTCAAAAAATCATAACTCAAAACTGAATTGAACCCAGAAAATATGTTCAGCCAGAAATCAGAAAATCATATTCAAGAACAGGAAAACAGCATGAAAATTCATTAAATAAATCCACAAAAAATTTGGCGTATTCCCTTTTATGTTTAGTAACAGAAAATCAAGTTTCATAATTTTCCAACAAACATAGAGTAGTCAAGTAAAATCAGAAAACATCAAGACACAACAGTTTTGTAAATCTGAAATCGCAAACACTGTAGTACGAAAATAGCAATATCTCACAAACCATAAATCAAAATCCAAATCCGTCAAAAGGGTAATAAAATAGATACATTAGGCTAACTTTTATATTCAGAAATATTTTACAAACAACAAGTAGAATCAGGTCGAAAATCAGGTTCTTTACTGAACAGTAGTAAAATTCTGCATTGTAAAATCTTTATTTACAAGAATGAAAAGATTTGTAAAACTCCTCAAATAAATCCACCAAAAATCTGGGTAAACCCCAATCAAGTCTAGAAGTACTGAGAAAAATTTTAGATCAAAATAATAATTTTAATATCAGAATAAAAATAGATTACTCTTCAGAATTCATAGAAAACAAAATCTGGAAACCTTTCGACACCACTGTAGTAAAATAGAAATAACTCACAAACTGTTAATCGAAACTGAGATCCGTCAAAAGGGTTGGAAAATAGACACAATTCTCTACAAATCATGTTCACAAAATATGTTCAAATACTGATCTTAATAGGGTCTAGATCAAAACAGAAAAAGAGAAAAACTAAAAATATCTTCATGCACAAAATCAACTAGTTTATCCGAAACTCATCCAAAACACAACCAAACACGAAATAGAGTATACTAGATGTCTAAGCAATATGATATAAGGTATTTCACAAGTCTACAACAAGCCTACCACGAATAACACGAACGAGCACAAGATAAATATGAATAACATGCATATATGTAACAAGATGTGGTCAATCCTAAGTTATATCATGTCATGGATGTCGTGAGATAACTATGGTCAAATCATCACTATAGAGACAATATCAATAAGGAGATTCATACACAAATTGTCTCTAGAACCCAACTACACTACATGCGGTATTTAGTACTTGTATTACACAAAGAAAAGAATACAGTTACTTGTCTTAACCGACGATGAAAATGACTCTAAGCAAGAATAACGGGAACAGATTTCTGGGCAACGAACATGGATTTCACCGAACGAACTACGCAACCACGAGCAAGATCCACGAACAACCAACGAACCCACGAGCGAATCACGAACGAACGAAACTCAACGAACCAAACTTGAAAACCACACAACTAAGATGACTCGTGCAACCGCTCGCACGAGCAACCAAAGAGAGAGAGAGAGTCAAGACCACACGAGGGGGGAAACGAACTCGGATTGCGGAGAGCATGACTGACGTAGTCGCTGATGCCGCTGCGGTCGAGAGAGGCAGCATGCTCGCTATCTGCTGCATTCGACCAAGGAGGCAGCATGCTTGCTGTCTGCGCAGTCGAAGGGAGGCAGGGCTAGAGGAGCACGACGGAGACGAGGGGCGAAGCTAGGGTTCGGCTGAAGAGGGTGTAGGTCAGGAGAGGAGGACAGGGTGCTAGGGCTTCGGGATGGTGAAGAGAAAAGAGGAACAGGAGAGACGGCGTGAACAGGGGGGAACAAAAGCATGGGTTTATATAATAGGGTCAAAGTGTTAGGGTTTAGAGGGTGAGGGGGAGTGACACAGTAAAAATGAGAGGGGTAGCGGGTCGGGTTAACAGGGCTAACGGTAAGGGGTAGGTGGATAGGTGGGTTTTGGTTAAGGTATTTGTAACCCCTATTTTCCATTTTGTGTATTTTGAGGGCATTTTTGATTTTGGGGGTATTTTTGTCTCTTTTTGCTCTCTCTTGTATTTTTTCTGGACCGTATATTGGAATTTGTTTCAATATATATTTATTTGTTTCATTTTAAACTCTTTGTGTTGATTTGTTCGTCTATGTTTCGTTCTTCGTCAATTATTGTTCTTTTCTCTTTATTGGATTATTGTTCTCTTTTTTTTGTTCTTGGGTGCTCGTGGTGGATTTGGTTGCTCACCCTATTTTTCCAACCATATTGTTTGAACCCTAATTGATTACCAAAGCTAAATTAAACCCAATCCTATTTTGAAATCCTATACAATTGATGGCCATTTAACTAATCATATTACTACTCCTAAATACCCACAACCCATTAACCCAATTATCCACCTCATTCAACTAAACCCTAACCACCTCCATATATATATATATATATATATATATATATATATATATATATATATATATATATATATATATATATATATATATAAGCTTCGGTTGAGCACTCCTCTAGTGCTCACCGCGTGAGCACTAGGCCTTCGGGCGTTCATGTCGAAAATCCGAACCGTTCACATTGATCTACACATCTAAATTAGTCTAAATATGTAAAATCAAATCATTTGAAATTCATTTGCCCATTCATTGAAGTGTTACAAATTGTATGGCTGAAAATCATTGTTTTTATAGTCACATGATGGATGGGCAAATGAATTTCAAATGATTTGATTTTACATATTTAAACTAATTTAGATGTGTAGATCAATGTGAACGGTTCGGATTTTCGATATGAATGCCCGAAGGCCTAGTGTTCACGCGGTGAGCACTGGAGGAGTGCTCAACCGAAGCTTTCCCACATATACATATATATATATATACATATGTATATATATACATATATATATATATATATATACATATGTATATATATATATATGTATATGTGGGAAAGCTTCGGTATATATATATATATATATATATATATATATATACATATATATATATATATATATATATGTATATATATATACATATATATATATATATATATGTATATGTGGGAAAGCTTCGGTTGAGCTTTCCCACATATACATATATATATATATATATATATTGATGCTGTTTACCTTCTGGGACCTTCCGTTGACCTTCTGGAACCTACGATGAGCTCGGAAAGATGTTGAAGGTTGGGCTCGGATCGGAAGGGTCGGATCCGAGGTCTTGTGTACCTGCAGACGGTCCTGAAACACCGGGGTTTGTCCCGGTGGCGGACCCTCCGACGCTCTAGTCAGTCTCAGTGAGAGAGTAGCAATAACTAGGTATATTTAAGTGGCAAAAGATTGATTACCTCAAAAGGTGGGTGTGGGTCTAGTATTTATAGAGAATCCCAATCGGGTTTGGTTCCACTTGGGGGCCGGGTTTGGATCCGAAAGCCCATGGGCCTGACGTGGCAGAAGGCCCAGGGGGTTTAGGGCGGACGTGGCGATACTAGGAGTGGTATAGGGCTGATGTGGCGAAACCCTTGGCGGTATTTGGAGCTGACGTGGCCCATCGTGAGCCCCCTGTGCCTCTGGGGGGAATCAGAGGGCCTAGGCTGCGCCAGGTCATCCTTCTGCCCCGCCAGAGAGGGGGGACGGCCTGTGGGACTGCTCCGGATCGGACTCCGAGGGCTACTGAGGCTCGTCAGTACGAGGAGGCCGGCACCGTGAGGGCAAACACGAGGTTCGGCACCGACCCTGAAGTGATCCGGAGCCGAACCAGGTTGCTATCTTTACCTTTCTGAGTGGGAATTGTATTGGGCCCTGGTTGGGCCTCAGGCCATTTTTACACCGTCACACAAGCCCCCCACTCCTGCAGGGGGTGCGGGAGCTAGCCGTGGAGGAGTGCTTATGGTTGTAGAAATGAGATGGCGAGTCATGAGGCCTTCCTGAGAAGACTACCCTGGTGCTAGACCTGACCTCGAGCAGGTCGAGGGATTACGGGCCAACAAGGGGGGTGGCAAGCCGTTGGCCTTCCTGAGAAGACCACCCTGGTGCCAGACCTGACCTCGAGCTTGGCGAGGGATTACTGGAAGGCAAGGGCGATGGCGAGCCGTGAAGCCTTCCTGAGAAGACTCCCCTGGTGCCAGACCCGACCCCGAGCCGGTCGAGGGATTATGGGCCAACAAGGGGGGTGGCGAGCCGTTGGCCTTCCTGAGAAGACCACCCTGGTGCCAGACTTGACCTCGAGCTTGGCGAGGGATTACGAGAAGGCAAGGGCGATGGCGAGCCGTGAAGCCTTCCTGAGAAGACTCCCCTGGTGTCAGGCCCGACCTCGAGCCGGTCGAGGGATTATGGGCCAACAAGGGGGGTGGCGAGCCGTTGGCCTTCCTGAGAAGACCACCCTGGTGCCAGACCTGACCTCGAGCTTGGCGAGGGATTACGGGAAGGCAAGGGCGATGGCGAGCCGTGAAGCCTTCCTGAGAAGACTCCCCTGGTGCCGGACCCGACCTCGAGCTGGTCGAGGGATTATGGGCCAACAAGGGGGGTGGCGAGCCGTTGGCCTTCCTGAGAAGACCACCCTGGTGCCAGACCTGACCTCGAGCTTGGCGAGGGATTACTGGAAGGCAAGGGCGATGGCGAGCCGTGAAGCCTTCCTGAGAAGACTCCCCTGGTGCCGGACCCGACCTCGAGCCGGTCGAAGGATTATGGGCCAACAAGGGGGATGGTGATCAGTTGGCGCCCTAGAGTGATTGAGCGGGGATATCCCACCATTCCTGTGGAGTATTGAAGGCTCTCCGAGAACGGTGTGATGGTCCAATTTCCTAGGGGCATTTAATGGTGCCGCCTAATAAATGTAGATGGTGCATGGTTTTCCGTTGATTGACCTTCCCCGCGCCCCAACGGTTAGTCCCTGGGGGAGGTTATAAATACCTCTCCCCTCCATCGTAGATATGATCGAAACAGGGGTGGCCCATTGGCCCTCGGAGGTGTCTACTTCGGCGGACGCCTGTCTTTTGTTGATATTTTCGATCCTAGCAGTGTCGGAGAGGTGGTCACTCTGCCGCCCGGATCTTCTCTTGGATCTGATGGACCTTGATACGGCAGCCAGATCTATGGGAGATCAGGGCGAGAGGGGTAACGGCCGAGATCCGTGTTGTTGGAAGAGGAGTTTCGGATTGGTGGTGGTTTTGCCGTCTGGATCCCTTTTCGGGTCAGACTACCCTGTCATGGATGTTTGGCCCGGGGGGGATCCAGACGAAAAGATGCACCAACCGTATTCCGGTCTTGGGGCTGAGGGGCCTCGGATGGGGGGACCACCACCCATCGGGGGTCGGTCAGTCCGTCTTGATAGGGCTGCAGGCGATGGCGGTTTCTGTCCCACCCTCGAACTGTTCGGGGTTTCGGCTGCCGAAGCTGTAAGCCCCGGGCTGCTCGAGGGTGAGAGGGGAACTGGTCGAGCACTGGAGCCCGGGGCATCTGTCATATGATGGCGCCTTAAACCTTAAGTAAAAATGTTTTCTCCGTCGCGTATTCCACCCGAACCGATCTCAGAGTTGGGCTGTCAGTCTGGCGTCTGATGACGTCCTCCGCACAGGTTTCGAGGGCGCGGCGCGATTTTCCAGGCGGCAGTTGTGCGTCAATCAGTGAACAGTAATCGCGGAAGTCAAGGAGTCGTTCTTCCCTTATATAAGCATTCCCCCCTTTTTCCCTTTCGCCCACTTCAATCTTGCTGCTTTCTTCTTCAAAAAATCTCCCAACCCTTCAGCGATTGTTCTTGCAGTTTGCCGTACTCGGCTCGCCTTCCCGAAGCGGTCCCAGGTTAGTTTGGTAAGTTTGTTTAATCTTTAGGCACAGATGGATAGGGCTCAGTCCGGTTCGTCGGCGTCGTCGTCCAGGGGGGAAGTAAAGCCTGACTCTCCGTCGACGTCGTGGGAAGAGCCCGTGTTCGAGGAGGGGTCGGTGCCCGTTGTGGGCCCTACTGGCTCGGTTCCTTTGGAGGACTCAGTAGGTGAGGGGGAAGCGGTACACAAGACGAGGTCGTCGCGTTCCCGACGTCCCTTTGTGGTGGAGAGTAGCGGGTCGGAGGGAGCCGGCGAGGGTTCGGACGGCATTCGCGTGCTGGAGCTGTCTTCCGATGAGGAGAGGGGCGAGGGTAATATAGCGAGGAGATCCACCGCTCAGGGTCGAGGACCGTCAGAGCGAGTCAAGAAGGAGAAGAGGGCCCCAGGAAAACCGGGGTCGAGGACCGGCGGTTCGAGCAAGGCGCCTGTTTTCCGTAATCTGATGACGGGTTCGCCCGTTCAGCCGAAGCATTTTCGTCAGTATCCTGACGACCTTTCTGACCAGGAGCTCTTCGGAGTGCAACCCTCTTCGCCGAGCCGGAGGAGGGTGATGATGGACGCGATCTCGACCGTTTTGGAGGACGGGGATTTGGAGGTTCTGCAGCTGGCGTATCATATAGGGCCTGGTTACGAACTGCTGATGCCGAGCTCTACTCTGCGCCCCACCGATCCCTTATCAGCTTGGTACTGTGTCTTCCCAGTGGATGCTTTCATCTCTGGCCTGAGGTTGCCAATCCACCCGTTCATTAGGGACGTGTTGAACTGGGCCTCCTTGGCGCCCATGCAGTACGGGCCGAACTCTTGGAAGCAGATCATCTGCTTTGTGCTGATGTGCGAGGAACAGCAAGTACCCCTGCGGCTGAATGTGTTCCGTGCGATGTTGATGGTCAATCCGTCGGCCGAGGGTGTATACTATATCTCTCCCCGGAGTGGGGGGAAGGTCGTTCGCCACCACCCGGATTCCATCAAGGGATGGAAGGAGAAATATTTGGTGATCCGGAGTGAAGAGCCATGGGACATTCCCACTCGATGGAACCACTCCAAGCCGAACCACCAACCGCCGAGGCAGGGGGATCTGTTGGCAGATGAATGGGGGTTTGTCGAACGCCTCCGCCGGTCACCTAGTATTGATTGGACGGAGGTGACGGAGACCACTCTGGCGAGCGCTGGACTGAGCCCAGCTGTTATGTGTATGTAGTTGTTCCTTTCCTCTGGGTCCTTTCTTGCTTTCTTGCTCATTGCTCTTAATGGTTTTTCCCGCAGGTATGGACGAGGCGTCGATCAAGGCAAAGAGGCTCGCCATGAGGAAGGAGAAGGCTGAGAAGGAGGCGGTGAAGAGGCCGAGGGGGTCGTCCCTAATCATTTCGGAAGTCCAACTCGAGCCGAGGACCAAGAGGGGTCGCTCCGAGACGAGCAAGGGTGTGGCTTCTTCGAAGGGTCAGGGCCTAGCGGGGGCCCCTGTTCTCGACAAGGGGAAAGGTCCCTGGGTCGAGGCCGAGGAAGAGGATCCGGTGGTGGAGCTGTTGCGGCAGCGGTGGGCTCCTGACTGGTCGGTTCTGATGGGGGACCGCCTGACAGAGGAGGCCCAAGCCGTTGAAGTGGTGGAAAAGCTGGCGACCCCTCGCGATCGCAAGGCGATGGAGGGTGAGCCCGTAGAGGTGGCGTTCGCCCGCCTGGCGCAGGCCACTGTGCAGGTAAGTCTGTCGACTCTGTCCCTCCTTGTTGATCTTTGTGCCGAGGCCTGATCTTTGTCTGCCGTTGGTTGTAGGCTTGCATACAGGGGGCCAACATTAAGAACCTCTACGAGGCGTCCCTGGCTCAAGAGCGAGCTCGAGCGGAAAAGAGCGAACTGGAGATGAAGGAGATGCGAATCGAACTCGAGGGTTCGCATAAGAGAGAGCAGCAGCTGGAGCTCCAGCTCAAGGCCAAAGATGTGGAGTGGGAGAAGAAGATGGCCTCCCTGAAGACGAAGTTCACCAAGGAGGCGAAGGAGGTGCTGCATACGGGCCAGCAGATGGTGATCGCGGCCCAGGACAAAAGCTATGAGAGGGCCCTCAGCCACGTGAGGCACTTCTTCCCGGCCCTCGATTTGTCCAAGTTTGAGTATGATATGGAGATCGAGGGGACGTCGAAGACTCCTGGCGAAGAGGGGCCCGCCGTCGACCCATCGGCCGACGCTCCCGTGGATCCGTCCGTCGGCGCGGAGGTGGGTCAATGAGTTGTGTAATTTTTGTCTTTCTTTTTCTCTCCCTCGATTGTGTTTGCCTCCCGCGGACTGGCCACCGTATTTTTTGTAAGAAACACCTGGATTTATAGTGGCAAGAAAAGTTTTTTGACCGGCCGGTTGTTTTGACCTCGGACATTTCTGAATCTTCTTGAGAATGTGTGTTGAGTTGGTTGGTTATCTTGTAGGTCGCGGCTCTCCTCCCTGAGGGGGACTCCCGTAGTTTCTATATGGCGCGACTCCGGAGTAAAGTTAAGGTCCTGGAGGCCGCGCTGGCTCGTCATCGAAGGGGGGCTCGGGACACTGATGAGGCTTGTAACTTTTACCGGAATAAGTCCGCCGTCTTAAGTGCGGAGGCGCGCCGGTTGAGAAGAGCGATGTGGGATCGGGAGCTCGGCGGTGCGGACCTTAGGCAGGCCGGGCTTGGTACCTTGGTGCCGAGGTCCTCTCCTGGGGGGTTACCTCGCGACGTCTTTGCGGAGAAGGAGACGGAGATGCCTCGTTACAAGGCGATGTTGGGTGCCTCGTTCTCTTCCTCCGCGGGTCGACAGGCGGAGGGAGTTCCCTCTGCGCTGCTGCTGTTGCAGTGGGCGCGACCGGATGACGCCCAGAGTTCTGTGGCTGGAGTGTCGATTGTGGCTGAGGCTAAGGAATACCACAACGAGGGGAGGGGCCCGTAGTTGTTTGGTCGAAGTACTCTTCGTCCCTCGTTGGGCCCGAGGGGCCCTGATCTTCCTGATTTGAGATGAGTGGAGCGGTCTTGTAACGGTCTTTGTTTTTCTTTCGTTTTATTTTTTCTCTTTGGAACGAAAATAAAGGGGCATGAAAGAAGAATCCTTTTCCTTCCTCGCTCCGGCCAGTAATGTAGTACGCAATGTTGGAGGCAAGGTCTGGCTCCATCGTTCCGCGAGGGATCGAAGTGGGGCCTTAGGAAGGACCTTCGGTCCGGACTCGTATTGAGATTATCGAGACATTTGGGTTCGGACAAAAAGGGATATTTTTAGTATAAGGTAGGGAGGGCCGCTAAGGCAGCCCTTTACAAACGAGGGTTTACACAAAAACAGATTTACATTTAGCCGGGCCATAATCTATGCTCGTTCGGCGTCGAGGGGGAACACACCTCCCCCGACGGTGGTCGTGTAGCATGATCGCGCTGCTTCTTGGCTGCCTCGGACGATGCCGACTCCTTGAGGGGTGGGGAACTTGAGCTTCAGATGGTAAGCCGAAGGCACTGCTTGTAGGGAGCATAGTCCGGGCCGGCCAAGTATGGCGTTGTAAGCCGCCTTGACGTTGACCACCATGAAGTCCATGGATTCGGTCCTCTTGACAGGAGTCGACCCGGCGGTAACGTCGAGGGTAACAATCCCTTCTATTACGACAGGGACGCCTGAGAACCCGTGCAGGGTGTACCCGGCTGGCTTGAGTTTGCCTCGGGGTAACCTGAGATTTTCGAAGGCTTCGAGGAAAAGAATATTCACCGAGCTACCGTTGTCGACGAGGATCCTGCGGACTTCACAATTAGCCATGTGAAGGTTAATGACGAGGGCATCGCAGTGGGGCAAGCGAACACCTTCAAGGTCTTCCCCTGAGAAGGAGACCGGCCTTGATTGCAGTTTGGGCGAGGGGTTGTCTCTGACAGCGTTCACCTCTCGAATGAAGGCTTTTCTGGAAGTTTTTGATTCACCTCCCATCGGCCCTCCGTGGACGCAGTGCAAGATGAAAGGGATATCTGCGGCTCCCTCGGAATCGGGGTCCCGACCCTGGGTCTGGTTTGGAGGAGGGTTCGGAGGCGATTGCCTCCGGTTCCTAGCGTCTCGCCGATCCCGTGGGCCTTCTCGGGTAAATTCTCGGAGGTACCCTCTGGAAATGAGTTCTTCAATTTCGTCTTTCAGGGCTCGGCATTGGTCGGTCTCGTGCCCGTGATCTCTGTGGAAGCGGCAGTAAAAGCGCTGGTCTCGATTCTTGTTGTTATTAGATCGGGGGGATAGTCGGACAATGCCCTTGTCTTCGATTTCCAAGAGGATGGCGGATATGTTATGCGTCAGGGGAGTGTACCTCTCGAAGCGGGGGACTGGCGGGACCTTCTTCATGGCCCCCGGGTCCCTTGGAGCTTTCTTTGGTGGTTCGACTTCCTCGGTCTTCCGCTTTCCTTTCCCGGTGGGATCCCTGGCATCTTCGGGATTAAGGGCCTCTTCTGCCCTAATGTATTTCTCGACCCTATTAAGGAGGTCGGGAAAGTCGGCGGGGGGTCTCTTGGCCAGAGAGGCCTTCAGCTGTCCGGGGCGGACGTTGTGTCGGAATGCCGCTGAAGCAACGCCTGGGTCGAGGGAGGAGACCGACCTTGCCTCAGCGGTAAATCTCCGGACGAACACCCTGAGTGATTCCCCCTCTATCTGCTTGAGCCCAAGTAATGAGGCGCTGGTCCTTTCGGCCTTCCGGCTAGTGACAAAATGGGCAAGAAAATTGCCCTCGAGTTGGTCGAAGGAGTAAATGGAGCCGGGGGCGAGTTTCGAGAACCACTCGCGAGCAGGACCCCGAAGGGTGGCAGGGAAGGCTCGGCAGAGCAGGGAATCCGAGGCGCTGTGAATCATCATGAGGGTTTTGAAACCCTCCATGTGATCAGCAGGGTCTCCCTCGCCATCGTAGGTCTCGAATTGAGGGGGTCGGAAATTCCGGGGTATTTCTGCTTGGAGGATGGGGGCGGAGAAGGGAGGACGGACAGGTCTGTACCCCTGAGGCACTCTTTGGCCGCCGTCCCCTATGTGATCGAGGCGGTCCTCCATTTCTTGTAGGCGCCTTAGGAGTACGTCATCGTCTTCCGGTTGGATCGTTGAAGGGCGGGACGCGCTGGCTTCGGCGTCCGACCCTGTTTGGGAATGGGGGGTTTCTTCCCTGGGGGTCCGTCGGAGAGCTCCCAGAATTTCTCTTCGGAAGTCTTGGAACTCCTTGTGAGTGATGGGGGCTCCTTCGACCCGGTTTGGCCGGTCCGAGGGTTGTCTTCCGACTCGGCTGAGCGCGGGTCTTCGTACCTCGGGCGGCGGCCTAGGATGGTTCGAGACCGGGTTGGAAGCGGCCCTTCCCCTGCTGCGGATAATCTTGCGGTTGAGGATTATTCCCCGGAGGTCGGGCTGGGCTGGCCGGCCGACGCTTCTTTGGGACTCCCGAGAGGGAGCCTTGTGTTTCGACGTGCGCGGCCTGGCTTTATCAGTGGGTGGGGGCGAGTCCCGTTGGTTGACGGAGGAAGCAGCCCCCTTGCCTTTGGAGGCCATGAGGGTTCGGCTGTCGATGGCCTTTGAGGGTCTGGGTCGGATCGGCTTCTGGAGCAGCTGCTTCCCACAGACGGCGCCAACCTGATGCTGTTTATTTCTGAGAAACGTGTGGACGCACCAGGTGTGAGTTCGGACTCAATTTGTATTGAAGGAGATTGCCGCTCGTCTGCCGACCTTCCGTTGACCTTCTGGGACCTACGATGAGCTCGGAAAGATGTTGAAGGTTGGGCTCGGATCGGAAGGGTCGGATCCGAGGTCTTGTGTACCTGCAGACGGTCCTGAAACACCGGGGTTTGTCCTGGTGGCGGACCCTCCGACGCTCTAGTCAGTCTCTGTGAGAGAGTAGCAATAACTAGGTATATTTAAGTGGCAAAAGATTGATTACCTCAAAAGGTGAGTGTGGGTCTAGTATTTATAGAGAATCCCAATCGGGTTTGGTTCCACTTGGGGGCCGGGTTTGGATCCGAAAGCCCATGGGCCTGACGTGGCAGAAGGCCCAGGGGGTTTAGGGCGGACGTGGCGATACTAGGAGTGGTATAGGGCTGACGTGGCGAAACCCTTGGCGGTATTTGGAGCTGACGTGGCCCATCGTGAGCCCCCTGTGCCTCTGGGGGGAATCGGAGGGCCTAGGCTGCGCCAGGTCATCCTTCTGCCCCGCCAGAGAGGGGGGACGGCCTGTGGGACTGCTCCGGATCGGACTCCGAGGGCTACTGAGGCTCGTCAGTACGAGGAGGCCGGCACCGTGAGGGCAAACACGAGGTTCGGCACCGACCCTGAAGTGATCCGGAGCCGAACCAGGTTGCTATCTTTACCTTTCTGAGTGGGAATTGTATTGGGCCCTGGTTGGGCCTCAGGCCATTTTTACACCGTCACACATATATATATATATATATATATATATATATATATATATATATATATATATATATATATATATATATGTATGTATGTATGTGTATATATATACATACATATATATATATATATATATGTATATATATATATATGTATGTATATATATACACATACATACATACATACATACATACATATATATATATATATATATATATATATATATATATATATATATATATATATATATATATATATATATATATATATATATATATATATATATGTATATATATACACATACATACATACATACATATGTATATATATATACATACATGTGTATATATATATATATATATATATATATATATATATATATATATATATATATATATGTATATATATGTTGTGTCGCCCTCATCCCGCAGCCCAGCCACCCGCAGCCCCCTTCCGTCACCCCTTGCGACCGGCACCCGACACCACACCCCCGATCAAACCCCCGATCCCGATCACCTTCCACCGAGCACCACCTTCACCCTCATCTCCCGTCCCTCTCTCCGATCATCTCCCCGGTGCCGTCGACCAGCCCCAGGCCGCTGCACCCCTTCCACAACCGTGCTCTCTCTCTCTCTCTCTCTCTCCATTGCTTGAGAGGTTCGCACGTGGGATCGTGCGAATTGTTCGTTGATTTGAGGATTTCTTTTTCGTGGATTTTGCTCGTTGCCCGAAAATCCGTTCTCATTATTCTCGGTGTTCGTTTTCGTCTTGGTTAAGGCAAGTAACTTATACTCAAATTCCTTTTGTACGATACAAGTCAAAAATACCGTTTATAGTGTAGTTGGGTTCTAGAGACAACTCGTGTGTATGTTATGTTTGATGGGTTTTGTCTCTATTGTGCTATTTGACCATAGTTACCTCACGACACAAAATTGATATGAAAACAACTAGGTTTGACCGTTTTTGATGTGATCATATATGTGAGATAATTAGGTAAATTATGTGTTTGATGAGATCCATGTGATATGATGGTTGTAAATATGTTACATACCCTATTTCATGATGTTTGGACACTTAGTAGACTCTATATCATGTTTGATTGTGATTGGAATAAGTTTCGTATGATTTGTGTTGGTTTTGGTTTCAAGAGGAAATCTGTATTTATCGATGATCAGTTTTGATTTGTATTTTAAACCTTATTAATGTCAGAATTCTTAATTTTTGTATTAGATATGAATTGTAGATAAATCTGTCTTCTTTCCAATCTCTCTAACCTTGGTCGATTTCGTTTTCGTATGAGTGAGTTGTGGCTATTTTACTGCAGAGGTGTATTCTATTTCCAGATTTCGTTTCTTGATGATTTTGGTGATTAAACTATTTGATACTAGTCCTAAATATATTATCTTGATCTGAAACTTTTCACAGTATTTCTATACCTATCTAGGGATTACTCAGAATTTTGGTGGATTTTATTGATGAGTTTTATATGCCATTTCGTGCTTGTTTATGAAAGCTATACTTACTGTATTTTGCTCGCTGTTCTGTAAAGAATCATATTTTCACCCTATTTCCTTCTACTGTATGAAAAATATTAATGAAATATGAAAGTTATATTATTTTGTCTATTTTCATCTCCCTTTGGCGGATTTGGATTTCATTTCACGGTTTGCGAGATATTACAGCTTTCGTACAGCAGTGTTGAGAATTCCAGATTTGCCAAACTATCGTTTCTTGATGTTTTCTGATTTTTGCTGACTGGACTAATTTTACTGGAATATTATGAAACTTTATATTCTGATACTAGACATATAGGGAGTTACTCCAGATTTTTCCTGGATTTATTTGAGAGGTTTTGATTCTATTTTTCTGACTTTGAATTCGATTTACTGATTTCTGGCTGAACGTATTTTTTGGATTCAAATCAGTTTTAAGTTATGATTTTGTGAAATACTATATGGCTTATATATGATCACTAGATTCGTGTGGAAGTCCATTTTCCGAATTCTTTGATGGATTCAGATTTGGATTTCTGTAGTAACGGAAATCACTGTTTTAGTACTGTATTGTCATGCTGTCCTTAATATGAACATCCACTGTTTTGTTCGTTTATGTAACTGTATATCATCCATGTATGATTATTTGTTTCTCTGAACCTAATACTGATTATACCATGTTAGTTTGATACTAATTCATGCACCATCATGTATGTTGTTAACCATAATAAAAGTGATCAAGCCGGGATTTCTTAAGGGAAGATCTAGTAGTGGAAAATATGAAAACGTGTACTTGGAAGGGTACTAGTGTTCCATACTGTTACTATTACTGTTACTTTTACTGCTACTATTAGCTGCTGTTACTGTTACGTTTACTGCTACTGCTACTGTTACTGATACCTGAGTACACTACCCCATTATGGTCCACTATGAAATCTAAAAGCGAAACTGTTTGTTATAGCAACCATGTGTTATATTTTTGGGGCGCATGAAGTGCTACCTAGCTAGTAATACGCACAAACTGTAAGAACATAAGACTGATACTGTTAGAATGATACTGTTGGACTGATACTGTTATACTGTTATACTGATATACTGAGCTTACTGTTACTGGACACTATTAGTTGCCATATGACACTGCATTTGACATAAACATTTGTACTGTTAGTATACCATACTAGTTGACTTTGTTTTACTGATTCATGCTAGTTATTACTGTTGATGCATTATTCCATGCTATTTGTTAGTTTTTCCATGTACTTGTATCCTACATTATAAGTGGTATGTAACTTGCATTGATGGGTACTTGTTTTCTTTTTCCTTCTCCTGCAATTTATTGATTGCAGATCAAGACGATCGTTTACCCGATGGTATTGGAGAAATGAAATATTAGTGCTGGACATCTTTTGGCTATTATTATTATTCTTGCTTTTGGAATAATGTATTTTGAGTACTTGGATATTTATTTTGTATTTCGACGATGTGACCCATGATATTTGATTTGTCCACATTCTGATTTATTTGAGATTATTATATTTTGTTTCAAGTAAATTTTGTTGGTTTATTAATTCAGCTATGCATGTGTGGTTGATTTTTTGGCTTCCGACTCTGATTATTTTGTGAGATACTGTAAAGATTCTTGAACAGCTTATGGATGATGAAAATCATTCTCTGGGCTTTTGTCGCGTATGCATATTCCGTATTCTTTTGGGAAGCGGGGCGTGACAGTATTATAGGATAAATGGTTAAGTGGATAATAAAAAGGGTATTTAGATGGTTTTGAATAATTGGGTACAGATATTAGAGTGCTAATGGGTATGAAGAGGTCCAAAATCAAGAAAGAGCAAATGAACGAAATAATAGAAAAGAAAAAAAATAGGGTATGAACAATAAATAGAGGGATCAAAATAACAACTCGATCAAATGGAATGAAACAAGAGACGAACAAAGAATCAAGAATTTAAATAAAAGAAGACAAGAATAATAAAATGAATATATATATTGAAAATAAAATCCAACATACGGTCCAAGAGAGATATAACGGAATCAAATACAAGAAAAAAGAAAATACACTTAAATTTACACAAAATGAAAAACATGGGTTACAGAGACGTGAACATGACTTTTTTCCACTGCACTGCTAGTGCTCAACGAAAAGTCAACCTCATATCCACGGTTCAAATGGATTTGGGTGTGGTACTAGAAGATTAGCAAGTTAAACATGCCTTCCAAACACATTTTAAAAACCTTTTTGGATGCAAAGCTGAGTTTAGAGTTCCCCTAAGTTTTGGCAATACAGGACCCCAGCGCAAATAGCGCTTTGTTGGCAGTAGAAAGTCCGTTCACGGTGGAAGAGGTCAAAATGGTAATATATCAAATGGGAAGCGAAAAAGCCCATGGGAAGATATTAAGGATGATGTCATGGTAGTCATGTCTTAATTCTATGATCATAAACTTGGCATGCTCAACTCAGCGGAGGTGGTTTCGATCCCTAAAAAGGAGAATTTCCTTTGGGTGGGGGACTATCGAATCATCAGTCTTCTCAACTGTTCAATCAAAATTATTAGCAAGGTTATTGCAAACAGGTTGACAAAGGTAATGGATGGTTTCATCAATCGCGAACAGTCTGGGTTTATCAAAGGCAAGTGTATCTCGACTGCGTTGCTACGACTGAAAAAATTATTCATCATTGCCATGTTTCTAATACCAATAGCTATATACTTAATCTCGACTTCGAGAAAGCTTGTGATTCTGCATATTAGGATTGTCTGCCACGGGCTCTCAGAGGCAGAGGCTTCAGCGATAAATGGATCATATGGGTGCGCCACTGTCTGACCACGAGCAGGACGTCAATAATGGTCAATGGTAGAGCTGGCTTATCGTTCTCTTGTAGAAGAGGTTTGAGACACAGGGAGACCCTATCTCCCATCTCTTGTTTACTATTGTGGTGGATGTCCTTAAAGGTATGACTGATAATTGCATAACATAACGGTGGATCACTCCGGTGGCTTGCGGTCGTCATCGTCCAAGCTGCACAATTCTTCAATATACCGACGACACCCTTCTCTTTGGCAATGGGGATGTGGGGAAACCATTGCCTTTAAAGGATCTTTACATTATTTGGAGGCATGGTCTGGCCAACGAGTGAACTTTCATAAGGGGGTCATTATCCCCATCAATTTGTCTGATGTGGAGGCGCTTATGCATACATCCACCCTCAACTGCCTCCTTGATCAGTTCCCATCCAAATATCTGGGATTGCCTATTCGTCCAGGTCAATTAAACAAATCAGACTAGTTACCAATCATCGACATAGTTGAATCCAAATTGTCCAGTTGGCAAGGCAAATTGCTTTCTCTTGGCATATAGTCACTCCAATGAATTCGGTCTTATCCAATCTCCCAACATACTAAATGTCCTTCTTTGAACTGCCAAAATAGGTGATCCAAAGGATTGATTGCTTTCGGAAGAGGTTCTTCTGGAAAGGTGCTAATGATGATAGAAAAGGGTACCATCTTGTCAGGTGGGAAAAAGGTTGTACGAAGAAGATTCATGGCGGTTTGGGTGTTATTGACCAGAGAGATATTGTAACCCCTGTTTTTTGTTTTTCGTATTCTTGGTGTATTTTTCTTCTTTCTTGCGTATTTATACACTTCTTGTATTTTGGACCATATATTGAAGTTGTTTTCAATATATATTCATTCTTGCTCATTTTTTTATCTTCTTGTGATTGATTTTTCTGTCCCTTGATTTGTTCTTGATTGTTATTGTTGTTTTAGCTGTTTATTTGGTCCTTGTTCTCTTTGTTTTGTTCTTGGGTGCTCATGGTGTTTTGGTTGCTAACCCTATTGCCTTTTGATCCCTAATTATCTACCAAACAAATTAGCGTATAAATCCTACTCAAATCCTAATTAAACCCAACATCCTCCTACTACTCCTAAACTATCCACAACCCAAATACCCACAACCCTAAACTCCACTATATATATATATATACTCTCCCTCTCTCACCCTTAAACCCTAACCTTAACTCTGCCCACACCCTACCCCCGACCTCCTTCCCTGTTTTGTGCCACCACCCACCGACCAATACCCTAGGCCCCCTCTCCCGACCTGCCCTTTTCCGTCGCCAGCACACCCCAACCCGAGACCCCCTAGCCGCACACCATCATCTCCCGAGCACCACCTCCACCATCTTTCTCTCCCATCCTCCTCCCCATTCGCCGGCGTCGACAGCAGCGACAGGAGAAGCAGCAGCGCCAGCATCGGCCAGCGCCACCGCCGCCCGTGCTACACCCAATCTCTCTCTCTCTTGTTTGGGTTTGCACATGCACGGAGTTTGCACTTGCGGATTGCTTGTTCGTGGTTTTTGTTCGTGGGTTTTGTTCATTGCCGGGATTCGTTCCCGTTATTCTTGGGTTTTCGTCATTTTCGTATTCGGTTGAGGCAAGTAACTTGTACTCAATTCCTTTGTATGATACAGGTCATAAATACCGCTTGTAGTGTAGTTGGGTTCTAAAGACAACTTATAGGTGATGTATTTTTGATGAGTATTGTCTTTATAGTGCTATTTGACCATAGTTGCCTCACGACACAAATTTGACAAGAAACAACTTAGGTTTTGACCGTTCTTGATGTGATTATATTTGTGAGATAATTAGGAGAAATTGTGTTTTTCGTTTGGATCCAAGTGATATATTTGTTGTGGACATGCTACATACCCTATTTCATGTTATTTGGATACTTAGTGGACTCTATTTCATGTTTGGTTGTATTTGGTTGTGTTTGGCACAAGTTTCATATGATCTATGTTGGTTTTGTTTGTAAAGGAAATTCTGTATTTTGTCGATGATCTGTTTTGATTGCTATTTTAGACCATACTAAGGTCATGATCTTAATTTTAGTAGTAAACATGATTTTTAAAGAAATTTGTCTTCTTTCCAAATTTTCTAACAGAGATCGATTTCGTTTTCGTATGTGTAAGATATGGTTGTTTTACTATAGAGGTGTATCTTATTTCCAGATTTTGTTTCTTGATGATTTCGATAAATATACTATTTTGATATGAGTGCTAAATATATTATTTTGATCTGAAATTTTGCACAGTATTTCTATATCTACTTAGGAATTACCCAGAATTTTGGTGGATTTATTTGATAAGAATTATATGTCGTTTCATGCTTATTTATAAAAATTATACTTGTTGGATTTTGCTCGCTGCTCTGTAAATATTTATATTTTCACCCTAGTTCCTTTCTCTGTATGAAAAATATTTGTGAAATATAAAAGTTAGTCTATTTTTATCTCCCTTTGACGGATCTGGATTTTGTTTCACGGTTTGCGAGATATTACAGTTTTCGTACAGTAGTGTTAGGAATTCCATATTTGCCAAACTATCATTTCTTGATGTTTTCTGATTTTTGTTGGCTAAACTAATCTTACTGAAAAATTATGAAACTTTATATTATGATACTAGACACATAGGGAAATACCCCATATTTTTTCTGGAAATTATTATGATGTTTTAATGCTGTTTTCTTGACTTTGAATTCGGTTTACTGATTTCTGACTGAACGTATTTTCTGGATTCAAATCAGTTTTGAGTTATGTTTTTCTAAAACACTATATGACTTATATGTATTCGATGGATTAGGTTGGAAGTCTATTTTACAGATTCTCTGACGGATTCCGGTTTCGATATTTGTGGAAACGGGAATCGCTGTTTTAGTACTGTACTATCGTACTGTCCTGAATTAGGAAGTACCCTATTTTGTTCTGTTATGTGACTGCTTACTATCTGTACATGCTTATCTGTTATTCTGAACTTGTGGGTTGTTATACCATACTAGATTTACTCTGTTTCGTGCACATACACATCTTTCTGATAATAATTGTAAAATGATCAAGCCGGGATTTATGGGAAAGATCTAGTTGTAGGAAAACATAGAAATGTGTACTTAGAAGGGGGCCGTGTTTCCTATATGATTATCTGTTATCTGTTATTCTGTACCCTGTCTACATTACTTCCTATAGAAAGGTGTAGGGAAGAAAAGAACTACTAGGTTCTATCTGTCTGTCTGGATCTGATATCTGATATCTGGTATCTGTCTGTCTGAACCCTGTGTACATGGCCCTATATGATTCCCTATAAAATCTAAAAACGTAACTTTTTTGAATGTAGCAACCATGTGATAAAAGGATGACACATGAAGTGCTACCTAGTTAGTAAATAATACAAGACTTATAATAATCTAACGTCTGTATCTGATATCTGAATATGTTATCTGATTTTCTTATCATCTGATTATCTGATTATCTGTTATCTGTCTGACACTATCACTTGAGACCATTATTTGACACTATATGTATATCTGTCTACATGCTATTTGTTTTTTGACACTTGACGCATGTTAGTATACCATGCTAGTTGATTATGCTATATCAGTTTTTGCTATTATTTAGATTTGTTAGTTTTTCTTGTACTTGTATCCTGCATTACAAGCGGTCCGTAACTTGCATTGATGGGTACTTGTTTTCTTTTTTTCTTCTCACGCAATTTATTGATTGCAGATCAGGATGGTCGTTTGCTCGGTGGTATTGGAGAAATGAAATATTAGTGCTGAACTTCTTTTGCTATTATTATTATCTGTTGCTTTTGAACAATGTATCTGAGTATATGGATTTTATTTGTATTTGGGCAATGTGACCCAGGATATTAACTTGTTCGGATCTGTTTATTTGAGACTATTATATTAATGGATTTCAAGTAATTTCTATTGGCACTTTGTTTGTTTTGAGATATATATGTCTGTGTGAGAATGATTCTTTTGGCTTCCGACTCTGGTTATTCTGATATTTGTTGTAAAGATTCTGAACAGCTTATGAATGATGCAAATCATTCGCTGAGTTGAGTTGTATATCCGTATTTCGTATTGTTTTTAGGAAGCGGGGCGTGACAGATATGAATTTGGCCCTCCTTGGTAAATGGTGGTAGGAAGCTTATCATCTGAATTGCGAAGGTTGCCAGGACTTCGTCCAATCCTATTTCCAAGGAAAGGGCTCACGTCTTAGGGGCATCAGGATGGGTCACAGGGTCTCCTGGTTTTGGAGAAGCGTCTCAAAAGCCCATGATTCTTTCATACATGGAGTTACATCCTTTATTGGTAATGGTATGGCCACTAAATTCTGGTGGGATAATTAGTGCGGAGCACATGCCTTATGAGACATGTTCCTGGATCTCTATGATGCTTTGGTGGCCAAGACGTGGAAAAGGGGTTCGTGGAGACTTTCTTTCAGATGTTGCCTGACTCAAAATTCTCAATTGCGACTAACAATGCTGCAAGAGTTCATCGAATAATCAGGGTGCGATATTCACAAGACCCAGATAGGAAAGCATGGGGTTTGGAGACGTCCGGTGCTTTCACGGTCCGCTCACTTTATAACTGCATCCACTATAGGGGTTGTCGGCCGAGTTGGTCAACTATTCTTTGGAAGCAAGTCCCCTTTGAAAGTCAAAGTCATTTTGTGGTTGGTACTTAACGATGTTGTTCCCACTAGAGAAAATCTAGTGAAAAGTCAATCGCTATGTAACACCCTAGAATTTTAAATAATATTTTTTCGGTTAATAAATGAATTAAAGTGATTGTTGGTGATTTAATAAATATTTTTTCTGAAATTTATATTTTTGCACGTGCAAAACACGTGCAAATATTCTCTTGGGAAACTCAAAGTCAGAACTTATTTTGGGGAAACCTAATGTTTATTAGTAGGTATTATTTATGAATTTTCTGGATTTTTTTGATATTTATTTGGTATGTTTGCAAATATTAAAAAAAAAGGCTTCTGTGCAAAATTAATACTTGGGATAAAAACTCTAGATTTTCAGTTTTTTGGGCTGAGCATGATGGCCGACCAACTCAGAGGTAAAAATATTTAATTTTATTCAAATAGATTTGGTCTATTTTTCTAACTTATTAAAGGAGGTCTATATATGTAAAAGAATAAACTATTGAGGGATATTTTCCATAAAACTTGTAAAACCCTAATAAACTCCATATTTCAGCTATTAAAAGGGCTGCTACAGTTGTCAATTTTATGCACAAAAACAAAAACATTCTTTTATTATTGATTTCTTGGAGTTTCGAAGCGAGGATCTCGGATTTTTGCGAAAGGAGGAGCTTTTCTTATTTCTTTATTATCTTCGTTGATTCTTCATTAAGGTGAGTAATATGAATTTGATTTCTTGTTGTTCTATGCATGCTAAATATGATGATTTGTCTAGTAGAATGGATGTTAGATGATTGTGTGAAGATATAATGAATAAATTGATGAATGCGTAATTAAAAATAGAACTTTTATGAATAATATTCAATGGATGAAAAAATTTACTATGTAGACGACTTGAGATTGTTAAGAACTTAATATGAATCATGGTGATGCTGTTTATTTCTGGGGCACGTGTGGAAGCACCAGGTGTGAGTTCGAACTCAATTTGTATTGAAGG
The DNA here is from genome assembly GCA_017893485.1 of Hemerocallis citrina. Classification (NCBI taxonomy): domain Eukaryota; kingdom Viridiplantae; phylum Streptophyta; class Magnoliopsida; order Asparagales; family Asphodelaceae; genus Hemerocallis; species Hemerocallis citrina. The sequence continues at coordinate 831,882 of JACEHZ010000379.1, forward strand.
AGATTGCCGCTCGTCTGCCGACCTTCGATTGACCTTCTGGGGCCTACGATGAGCTTGGAAAGGCGTTTGAAGGTTGGGCTCGGATCGGAAGGGTCGGATCCGAGGTCTTGTGTACCTGCAGACGGTCCTGAAACACCGGGGTTTGTCCCGGTGGCGGACCCTCCGACGCTCTAGTCAGTCTCTGTGAGAGAGTAGCAATAACTAGGTATATTTAAGTGGTAAAAGATTGATTACCTTCAAAAGGTGGATGAGGGTCTAGTATTTATAGAGAATCCCAACCGGGTTTGGTTCCGAAAGCCCATGGGCCTGACGTGGCAGAAGGCCCAGGGGGTTTAGGGCGGTTGCGGTGATACCAGGAGTGGTATAGGGCTGACGTGGCGAAACCCTTGGCGGTATTTGGAGCTGACGTGGCCCATCGTGAGTCCTCTGAGTCTCTGGGGGAATCGGAGGGCCTAGGCTGCGCCAGGTCACCCCTCCGCCCCGCCAGAGAGGGGGGACGGCATGAGGGACTGCTCCGGATCGGACTCCGGGGGATACTGAGGCTCGTCAGTACGAGGAAGCAGGCACTGTGGGGGCAAAACACGAGGTTCGGCGCCGACCCTGAAGGGGTCCGGAGCCGAGCCAGGTCGGTATTCTTGCTTTTCTGAATAGAAATTGTATTGGGCCTTGGATGGGCCTCAGGCCATTTTTACACTGTCACACAAGCCCCCCACTCCTGCCGGGGGTGCGGGAGCTAGCCGTGGAGGAGTGTTCATGATTGTAAAAAATGGGAGGGCGGATTACAGGGCCTTCCTGGTGGTGCTGTCCTGAAGCTTGGATAGAACCTCGAGCTAGTCGAGGGTCAAAGTGCAGGTGAAGGTGATGGCGAACCGTTGTCTCTTCCAGAGAAGAGTACCCTGGTGTTCGATTGAACCTCGAGAGGTCGAGGGATTACGCGTCGACAAGGGTGATGGCGAGCCGTTGCTTCTTCCTGAGAAGAGTACCCGGGTGCCAGACCGAACCTCGAGAGGAGGGGGAATTATGGGCTGGTAAGGGTGATGACTAGCCGATGGATCTTCCGAAGAAGAGTACCCGGGTGCCAGACCGAACCTCGAGCTGGCGAGGGATTGTGGGTCGGTTAGGGTGAAGGCGAGCCGTTGTTTCTTCCTGAGAAGAGTACCCCGGTGCCAGGCCGAACCTCGAGACGAGGGGGAATTACGGGCTGGTAAGGGTGATGGCCCGCCGGTGGATCTTCCGAAGAAGAGTACCCCGGTGCCAGACCGGACCTCGAGCTGGCGAGGGATTATAGGTCGGTAAGGGTGAAGGCGAGCCGTTGTTTCTTCCTGAGAAGAGTACCCCGGTGCCAGACCGAACCTCGAGATGAGGGGGAATTATGGGCTGGTAAGGGTGATGGCCAGCCGGTGGATCTTCCGAAGAAGAGTACCCAGGTGCCAGACCCGACCTCGAGCTGGCGAGGGATTACGGGTTGGTGAGGGTGAAGGCGAGCCGTTGTTTCTTCCTGAGAAGAGTACCCCGATGCCAAACCGAACCTCGAGACGAGGGGGAATTATGGGCTGGTAAGGGTGATGGCCAGCCGGTGGATCTTCCGAAGAAGAGTACCCAGGTGCCAGACCCGACCTCGAGCTGGCGAGGGATGACGGGTCGGTGAGGGCGAAGGCGAGTCGTTGCTTCTTCCTGAGAAGAGTATCCCGGTGCCAGACCGGACCTCGAGTTGGTGAGGGGGAGTTACAGGCCGCTTATGGGGCGAACCGTTGTGCCTTGGGGTTGTTCTGAGTAGTGTGGTCCGTTTTTTCGCGGAGCATTTTGGGGGCGCCTGGGGACCTGTGCAAGATTCCCATTTCCCAGGTGCGTTAATGGCGCCGCTAAGTAACGGTATGGCGCATGGTCTTCCGTCGTTTGGTTTTCCCCATATCATAATGGCCGGCCCCTGGGGGGGCTTATAAGTACCCCCCCCCCCCCCTTTTTTCTCGTTGTGGTTCAAATCCAGGCAAAGGTGGTCTGTTTGGCCCATAAAGGTGTCTGCTTCGGCGGACGCCTGTTTTTTTTTTTGAAAATTCTTGCCCCTGGTCTTGTCGGAGAGGTAGCTTCTTTGTCGCCCGATCTTCTCTTGGATCTGATGGCCCTGAGGTGGCGGTCAGATCCAGGGGGGGTCCGGGCGAGAGGGATAGCGACCGAACGTCGAAGGGTGAGCCGTCTGCAATAGCGGAGGTTCTATCCTTCCGAGAGGGATGAAGGGCGTTCCGGGCCGGTTGTTTGCAACTGCGAAGGTTCGGTTGCTGGAGTAGGCTGGGCCTTTGCAGTTGCATCAACTGGCTCGGAATGGAGCACTTCTTTTGGCCTTCGGGTGTTGATCTGCTTTTGACCGAGGTGCTTGCCGAGGGGGGCGTCTCGAAGCTTTGGGCCCTGGGTAGATGAGTAGTTCTCCGATGGGAGGCTGACTATTCTGTATCCCAACAGGGCTCCAGGTTGAGGCGGTTTCGGTCTCACCCGGGAACAGTTCGGGTCTTCGGCCGATGACGCTGTAAGCCCCGAGCTGCTCGCGGGTGAAAGGGGAACCGGCCCAGTCTCGGAGCCCGGGGCGTCTGTCTGAGGACGGCGCCTTAAATCTTAAAAATAAAAATGTTCCCTCCTCCGAATACTTCTTCTGCGCTGGCCTCCGTGACTGGCTGCCAGCCTGTCAATGGATGATGTCAGCGTCGCACGTTTTGAGGGTGTGGCGCGAATTCTTAGGCGGCAGTTGCATGTCGCATAGGTGAACAGTACTCGCGGGAATCGAGGAGTCGCTTCTATCTCCCATAAATAGTCCCCCCTCTCCCCTATTTGTCCACTCCTTTCTCTTTCAAAATAAAATTTTTCAATACTTCCGCGCTCATCTTCGCGTCTTGCTGTACCGGACTCGCCCTTCCGAAGTAACCCTAGGTGAGTTAGCAAGCCTGTTTAGTCTAGGCATAGATGGATAGGGCTCAGTCTGGCTCGTCAGCGTCGACGTCTGGGGGGGGGGAGCCTATCTCTGACTCGACGTCCTGGGAGGAGCCCGTACTCGAGGAGGAGCCAGTGCATGCTGACGGGTCTTCTGACACGGTTTCGTGGGAGGAACCGGTGGTTGAGGAGGCGGCCCATGGTGCGAGGTTGTCGCGCTCTCGTCGTCCCCTCGTGGTGGAGAGTAGTGGGTCGGAGGAAGCGACAGATGGTTTGGACGACGTCCGTGTTTTGGAGTCGGCTGCCGAGGGAGAGAGAGGCGAGGGCGGCATTGTAAGGAGATCCATGGTTCCGGGGGTAGGTCCGAACTCCATGCCGACTGGTCGGGGGACCTTATTCACTCCTTCGTCGGAGCGGTCCGAGAAGAGGAAGAAGGCTCCGAGGAAGGTAGAGTGGGGAACTAGTGGCTCGAACAAGGGGACTGGTTCGCCCGCGCAGCCGAAGCATTTCCGTCAGTATCCGGACGACCTGTCCGATCAGGAGCTCTCTGGCGTGCAGGCCTATTCGCCGAGCCGGACGAGAGCGTTGATGGACGCGATTCCGACCGCCTTGGATGGCGGGGACTTGGAAGTTTTGCAATTGGCGTACCACATAGGGCCTAGTTACGAGTTGATGCTGCCGAGCTCTACTCTTCGCCCAACCGATCCCTTGTCTGCTTGGTACTGTGCCTTCCCTGTGGACGCGTTCATTTCTGGACTGAGGTTGCCGATCCATCCGTTTGTTCGGGAGGTGTTGAACTGGGCCTCCCTGGCGCCGATGCAGTACGGGCCGAACTCTTGGGAGCAGATAATCAGCTTTGTACTGACGTGCGAGGAACAACGGGTGCCCTTGCATTTGAACGTGTTCCGCGCGTTGCTGGCGCTTTGCCCGGCAGCCGAGGGGGTTTACTATATCTCCCCCCGGAGTAGGCGGAAGGTTGTTCATAGCCGTCTTGATTCTTTTAAGGACTGGAGGAAAAAGTATCTGGTAATTCGGAGTGAAGAGCCCTGGGACATCCCGACTCGATGGAATTACTCCAAGCCGAGTTATCCTGCGCCGGGGCAGGGAGATCTGACGGTCGAGGAGTGGGGGCTTGTAGAGTGTCTTCGTTTGTCCCCTAGTATTAATTGGACTAAGGTGACGGAGGTTCGCCTGGCGAGCGCTGGACTGAGCCCCGCCGTTCTCCGTATGCAGTTGTTTCTTTTCCCTCGATCCTTTCGTATATTCTCGCTCATTGTTCTTAAGGGTTATTTTCTGCAGATATGGATGAGGCATCGATCCAAGCAAAGCGGCTCGCCATGAAGAAGGAAAATGCCGAGAAGAAGAAGAAGGCGGAGGCGGCGAAGAGGCCGAGGGAGCTGCCCCTTGTTATCTCGGAAGTCCAACTCGAGCCGGGGACCAAGAGGGGTCGCTCCGAGATGAGCAAGGGCGCGGCTTCTTCAAAGGGTCAGGGCGCAGCGGGGGCCCCTGTTCTCGGTAAGGGGAAAGGTCCCTGGGTTGAAGCCGAGGAAGAGGATCCGGTGGTGGAGCTAATGCGGCAGCGGTGGGCTCCTGACTGGTCGGTTCTGATGGGGGACCGTCTGACAGAGGAGGCCCAGGCCGTTGAGGTGGTGGAGAAATTGGCGACCCCTCGCGATCGCAAGGTGATGGAGGGCGAGCCCGTAGAGATGGCGTTTGCCCGCCTGGCGCAGGCCACTGTGCGGGTAAGCCCGTCGACTCTGTATCTCCTTGTTGATTTTTGTGCCGAGGCCTGATCTTTGTCTGCCGTTGGTTGTAGGCTTGCATACAAGGGGCCAACATCAAGAACCTGTACAAGGCGTCCCTGGCCCAAGAGCGAGCTCGGGCGGAAAAGAGCGACCTGGAGGTGAAGGAGATGCGAATCGAACTCGAGGGTTCGCATAAGAGAGAGCAGCAGCTGGAGCTCCAGCTCAGGGCCAAGGATGTGGAGTGGGAGAAGAAGGTGGCCTCCCTGAAGACGAAGTTTACCAAGGAGGCGGAGGAGGTGTTGCGCAAGGGCCAGCAGATGGTGATCGCGGCCCAGGACAAGAGCTATGAGAGGGCCCTCAGTCACGTGAGGCACTTCTTCCCGGCCCTCGATCTGTCCAATCTTGAGTATGATGTGGAGATCGAGGGGACGTCGAAGACTCTGGGCGAAGCAGGGTCCGCCGTCGACCCCTCGGCCGACGCTCCCGTGGATCCGTCCGCCGGCGCGGAGGTGGGTCAAGGAGTTGTGTAATTTTTGTCTTTCTTTCCCTCTCCCTCGATTGTGTTTGCCTCCCGCGGACTGGCCACCGCAATTTTTTGTAAGAAACACTTGGATTTACAGTGGTAAGAAAAGTTTTTGACCGGTCGGTTGGTTGCTGGAGGGGGGGCTCGGAATACTGATGAGGCTTGTAACTTTTGTCGGAATAAGTCCGCCGTCTAAAGCGTGGAGGCGCGCCGGTTGAGAAGAGCGGTGTGGGACCGGGAGCTTGGCGGCGCGGACCTTGGACAGGCCGGGCTTAGTACTTTGGTGCCGAGGTCCTCTCCCGGTGGGTCACCTCGCGACATCTTTATGGAGAAGGGGACGGGGGTGCCTTGTCACAAGGCGATGTCGGGTGCTTCGTTCTCTTCCCTCGCAGGTCGACAGGCGGAGGGGGTCCCCTTTGCGCTGCTGCTGTTGCAGTGGGCGCGACCGGATGACGCCCTGAGCTCTGTGGTTGGAGGGTCGAATGTGGCTGAGGCTAAGGAGCATCATAACGAGGGGAGGGGCCCCTAGTTGCTTGACCGAAATACTCTCCGTTCCTCGTTGGGCCTGAGGGGCCCTGATCTTCCTGATTTGAGATGAGTGGAGCGGTCTTGTATCGGTCTTTGTTTTTCTTTTGTTTGATTTTTTCTCTTTGGAACGAAAAATAGAAAGGGGTATGAAAGGAGAATCCTTTTCCTTCCCCGCTCCGGTCAGTAGTGTAGTACGCAATGTCGGAGGCGAGGTCTGGCTCCATCGTTCCGTGAGGGATCGAAGAGGGGCTTTAGGAAGGACTTTTGGTCCGGGCTCGTATTGAGATTATCGAGACATTTGGGTTCGGACAAAAAGGGATATCTTTTAGCATAAGGTAGGGAGGGCCGCTAAGGCAGCTTTTTACAAGAGAGGGTTTATACAAAAGCTGATTTACATTTAGCCGGGTCATAACCTATGCTGGTTCGGCGTCGAGGGGGAACACACTTCCCCCGATGGTGGTCATGTGGCACGACCGCGCCGCTTCTTGGCTGCCTCGGACGATGCCGACTCCTTGAGGGGTGGGGAACTTGAGCTTCAGATGGTAAGCCGAAGGCACTGCTTGTAGGGAGCCTAGTCCGGGCCGGCCAAGTATGGCGTCGTAGGCCGTCTTGATGTTGACCACCATGAAGTCCATGGATTCGGTCCTCTTGACAGGAGTCGATCCGGCGGTAACGTCGAGGGTAACAATTCCTTCTATCTCGACAGGGACGCCTGAGAACCCGTGCAGGGTGTACCCGGCTGGCTTGAGTTTGCCTCGGGGTAACCTGAGATTTTCGAAGGCATCGAGGAAGAGAATATTCACCGAGCTACCGTTGTCGACGAGGATCCTGCGGACCTCATAATTAGCCATGTGAAGGTTGATGACGAGGGCATCGCAGTGGGGCAGGCGGACTCCTTCAAGGTCTTCCCCTGAAAAGGAGACCGGCCTTGATTGTAGTTTGGGTGAGGGGTCGTCTCTGACAGCGTTCACCTCTCGGATGGAGGCTTTTCTGGAAGTTTTTGATTCACCTCCCCTCGGCCCTCCGTGGACGCAGTGCAAGATAAAAGGGATATCTACGGCCCCCTCGGAATCGGGGTTCTGACTCTGGGTCTGGTTCGGAGGAGGATTCGGAGCCGATTGGCTCCGGTTCCTAGCGGCTCGCCGATCCCGTGGGCCTTCTCGGGTAAATTTTCGGAGGTACCCTCTGGAAATGAGTCCTTCAATTTCGTCTTTCAGGGCTCGGCATTGGTCGGTCTCGTGCCCGTGATCTCTGTGGAAGCGGCAGTAAAAGCGTTGGTCTCGATTCTTATTGTTATTAGATCGGGGGGGTAGTCGGACAATGCCCTGGTCTTCGATTTCCAAGAGGATGGCGGATACGTTATGCGTCAGGGGGGTGTACTTCTCGAAGCGGGGGACTGGCGGGACCTTCTTCACGGCCCCCGGGTCCCTTGGAGCTTTCTTTGGTGGTTCGACTTCCTCGGTCTTCCGCTTCCCTTTCCCGGTGGGATCCTTGGCGTCTTCGGGATTTAGGGCCTCTTCTGCCCTTATGTATTTCTCGACCCTATTAAGGAGGTCGGGAAAGTCGACGGGGGGCCTCTTGGCCAGAGAGGCCTTCAGCTGTCCGGGGCGGACGTTGTGTCGGAATGCCGCTGAAGCGACGCCTCGGTCGAGAGAGGAGACCGACCTTGCCTCCGCGGTAAATCTCCGGACGAACACCCCGAGTGATTCCCCCTCTTCCTGTTTGAGCCTGAGTAATGAGGCGCTGGTCCTTTCGGCCTTCCGGCTAGTGACAAAATGGGCTAGAAAATTTCCTTCGAGTTGGTCGAAGGAGTAAATGGAGCCGGGGGCGAGTTTCGAGAACCACTCGCGAGCAGGACCCCGAAGGGTGGCCGGGAAGGCTCTGCAGAGCAGGGGATCCGAGGCGCTGTGAATCATCATGAGGGTCTTGAAACCTTCCACGTGATCAGCAGGATCCCCTTCGCCATCGTAGGTCTCGAATTGAGGGGGTCGGAAATTCCGGGGTATTTCTTCTTGGAGGATTGGGGCGGAGAAGGGAGGACGGACAGGCCTGTACCCCTGAGGCGCTCTTTGGCCGCCGTCCCCTACGTGATCGAGGCGGTCCTCCATTTCTTGTAGGCGCCTTAGGAGTACGTCGTCGTCTTCTGGTTGGATCGTTGAAGGGCGGGACGCGCTAGCTTCGGCGTCCGACCCTGTTCGGGAATGGAGGGTTTCTTCCCTGGGGGCCCGTTGGAGGGCCCCCAGCATTTCTCTTCGGAAGTCTCGGAATTCCTTGTGAGTGACGGGGGCTCCTTCGGCTCGGTTTGGTCGGTCCGAGGGTTGTCTTCCGACTCGGCTGAGCGCGGGTCGGCGTTCCTCGGATGGTGGCCTCGGGCGGTTCGGGGCCGGGTTGGAAGCGGCCCTTCTCCTGCTGCGGGTAATCTTGCGGTTGAGGATTATGCCCCGGAGGTCGGGCTGGGCTGGCCAGCCGACGCTCCCTGGGGACTCCCGAGAGGGAGCCTTGTGTTTCGACGGGCGTGGCCTGGCTTTAATCGTGGGTGGGGGCGAGTCCCGTTGGTTGACGGAGGGAGCAGCCCCCTTGCCTTTGGTTGCCATGAGGATTCGGCTGTCGATGGCCTTTGAGGGTCTGGACCGGATCGGCTTCTGGAGCAGCGGTTCCCACAGACGGCGCCAACCTGATGCTGTTTATTTCTGGGGCACGTGTGGAAGCACCAGGTGTGAGTTCGAACTCAATTTGTATTGAAGGAGATTGCCGCTCGTCTGCCGACCTTCGATTGACCTTCTGGGGCCTACGATGAGCTTGGAAAGGCGTTTGAAGGTTGGGCTCGGATCGGAAGGGTCGGATCCGAGGTCTTGTGTACCTGCAGACGGTCCTGAAACACCGGGGTTTGTCCCGGTGGCGGACCCTCCGACGCTCTAGTCAGTCTCTGTGAGAGAGTAGCAATAACTAGGTATATTTAAGTGGTAAAAGATTGATTACCTTCAAAAGGTGGATGAGGGTCTAGTATTTATAGAGAATCCCAACCGGGTTTGGTTCCGAAAGCCCATGGGCCTGACGTGGCAGAAGGCCCAGGGGGTTTAGGGCGGTTGCGGTGATACCAGGAGTGGTATAGGGCTGACGTGGCGAAACCCTTGGCGGTATTTGGAGCTGACGTGGCCCATCGTGAGTCCTCTGAGTCTCTGGGGGAATCGGAGGGCCTAGGCTGCGCCAGGTCACCCCTCCGCCCCGCCAGAGAGGGGGGACGGCATGAGGGACTGCTCCGGATCGGACTCCGGGGGATACTGAGGCTCGTCAGTACGAGGAAGCAGGCACTGTGGGGGCAAAACACGAGGTTCGGCGCCGACCCTGAAGGGGTCCGGAGCCGAGCCAGGTCGGTATTCTTGCTTTTCTGAATAGAAATTGTATTGGGCCTTGGATGGGCCTCAGGCCATTTTTACACTGTCACACATGGGTATGTTGTTTCTTTCATATTCTCACTGATTAGATTGTATATAATGAGTTTGTAAGATGTATAATACATATAAATGATTAAAGTTGGATTATTTTATTGCTGAAGGATATATGATTTTGTTTTGATGTTTTGGTTGGATGGAACTTGACTAAATGAATATTGTAGATGCATATAATGAAGGAAAAATTGATATAACTAGTTTGTATGTGTGTTTGACAAATTGCAAGAGAGGTTTTGAGATTAAAAGATCAAGTTTTGAAGAATTTGAACTGGGTATGGTTTCGAGTCTGATGGTATGCAGGCCGAAAATTGATTTTTTTTGAGTTTTTATGAAGTTTTAATTTAATTTGGGGTTTCTATTGATACTGAGGTTGAATTAGACAAGTTACTATCCACATACAATGATTTCTTGATGCTTTTAACTGATGCATATACACATATATAAACATATATTCCTGATTTGAAGAATTTTGTGGGAAAAAAATGTTTTTTGTGAAATTGTTTGGAGTTTGATTTGATTTATGAACTCCAATATGTTAGAAAAGTTGTATTTGATCATCTCAGGGTTTTAACTTTACAAATTCATGCATTTAAAGATTTAAAACTACGTATTAGTTGAAAAGTGCATGAAATTCAAAGTGCTGTCTTTTTGGCATGTCGGTCGACCGCCCAGAATTACACTTGGGAAGCCGTTCGACTGTCAATTGTTTGACTTTCAGATTTTTGCATGTCAGTCGACTGCTGGCTTTTTAACTGAGTTGTCAGTCGACCGACAGCTAATGTGCTGATTGTTTTTGTTGAGTTTTTTCGTTATTTTTCTTAAACGATTATTTATTCGTACTTATGGATTATCGATCTACTGTTTTAGATGAAGTTTTTTGCTATAAATTACTGTATTTTACAGAGAGTTATATTTTGATCATAATAGAGTTTAACTCGTATTTCTACGACTTTATAAAGTGAATTATATACGAATTTTGAATGATTGATGTCTTGTGATTTTTCTATAACTTCAAAATGTGAAACTCAGTTGTTTAAGAGATTTAATCTCGGATCTTACTTCAGGAAAATGCGAGTATTCAGATAAATTTGGATTTGTGTGATTTAAAAAAGTTTTCTCAATATGAACGATTTGACGATGGAATGAAGAGAATTTTTATTGTGAGATTTGTGTTGATATTTGAGTTGTAAGTCTCTAAGGGTTGAGTGGGATTCCTGTAAACCGGCAGATGAGATTTTGTGAATCTTGGCCAGTTGGGGCCTTGGTGTTGTTTTAGTGGAATTAAGTCCGACAGGGTACACCAACTCTAAGGAGGGGGAAATTGTGTTATAAGTAATAATAATCAACCTAAGGACATATACTAGTGGAGATGTGATAGAACTTGGGAGACGTATGTATGGGCTCTGTTGTTAGTCCAACGGATGCATTCCAGGACTGTGTGCTGTTGTGTTCCTAGTATATTCGCGTGTCGAGGGTCAGCAGGCCTATTCACGGAATTTCTAGAGGACAGTTGGTATGTTCACGTGTCGAGGGTCGGCAGGCCTATTCACAGAACATACTGTGCATTCACGCGTTGAGGGTCGGCAGGCCTATTCGCAGAATGTACTGCATATCCGCACGTCGAGGGTCGGCATGCCTATTTATGGGGTACACTGCAGGGAGATGATTCTCCGGAGTTAGGGCTATGCTTACATGATGCTTGCGTGTCGAGGGTTGTTAGGCATATTTGTGGAGTATTCTATATCTTATTTCTTTCACTGTAGTAGGATTAGTTGCATAACGAGGGATTAAATCCTATAAAGTGGAGAACGATAAGGGCTTGCACCGGCCCTATGTAGTATGGAATGCATAGAATCCGACAAGTATGCATTAGAGAGTCACCATACTGCATTTGTGTTTTCTTGACTTTATTATGCGTGATGTTTTCCTGTTTTCCTACACCTGACACTTAGCTTAGTTTCACTTGATGTTTTATGCTCTATTTATCGTTATTTCATATTCCGTTTGTTACTACTGTGGGAATGTGTTGATTATGAATTTATTCTATATGCTTCATTTAAATTGTGTTTCTTTTGATATCACTCACATTGTTATGGCTAACCCCTGTAGTTTTGGGGATTAGGGTTATCTCTAGCTTCATGTTTTACATGTAGGTACCATTAACTTGGGATTGGATGCATGTGGTAGAATGATAATATAGCTGATGCAAATTGTAAAAGAATGAGTTGTAAAAGAAAGAAATTGTAATTCAATGTGTTAATTTTCTGTTGTACTCTGTAAAAAATTGATTTAATAAAAGTTGATTTTTTTTTAATGTGTTTTGCTATGTTTACTATTACATTTAGGTAAATGTTAGGAATTGTGCCACATATTTCTGAATTTATTTATCGGAAATTCGGGGCATTACACGCTGATTGAGACAAACTGTGTTTTTTGCAATGCTACTCTGGAGACACATAACCATCTTTTCCTTGACTGTCACAGGAGCAGATCGGTTCTGAGTGAGGTCCTCCGTGCACTGGGCACTAAGGTGTACCCCTTATCTTATGAGGATCTGTGAGTTGGCTCCAAATTTATATATGAATGTAAAGAAATGAAATAAGCGTGGTATATTGCTATCACCGCAACGACCTGGGTTTGATGGCTAAACATAAATAACTTTTACTTTCATGGGACTTGTAATAGTATTTCTCGTAATCCTACTCATATCATGCATCTTATTTCATTTTGGGCTGCAGCTGCGGCGTCAGGTCCTAGAGGGAGGATCACTAGAGCATTCCAAGTAAAGGAGTACGACAAGGAGGAGGTTGAGTTTGGCCCTACTGTTGACTGAGTACTCATCCTCCATGGCTATGTTGGAGGCCTCCCCCGCTCTTGTTCTCTTCTCTTTTCTTTTATGTACTTCTTTTGTTGCGTTCTATTGATTTTGTTATTTGATTTGTCCCACCCACCAGGGTTTTATAGGAGGCGTTATGTTTTATTTTATGCTCTGCAGTTCTTGTATTTTAGCCCGGTACTCTGAGTTTATTTTATTAATTTTTCATTAATGAAACATGGTGGCTACACTTCACCTTTTCTTTCAAAAAAAAGATATCATCAAACTCCTTCTAGTCTCCCTCTCGCAGTCTATCTCTTGACTCTCGTCAACTAACCATTCATTCTCTATTATTGTCACCAATCTCAAAGTAGCAACACTCCACCATCCTAATCCATAACCTAAACCCTTGCCCCAACCGTCGCCTCACCAGATCCCTACACCTTCTGCATCACCCTCGCCACCTTCTTCCTCGCCACCGCCATCACCACATGATCCATCGCCTCCTCATTCATCACCACTCCCACCGTCACCACATCCTTCTTTGGCATCACCAAATCCACTGCCCTTGCAATCAGATCATGCCTCCCCTTCAACTACATCGTCCCCAGCAGTCCCTGACAGAACCTCCTCCCACTCGCATAAAATTTAAACACATCATGGCCTTCCTTGAATAACAGAGGGGAGTCGTTGGCGTCGTCGTCGGTGCCGAGGAGGCTGAAGTTTTTATCAAAGATGGAGTCTTTGGTGGCAAAGGCAGAGGCGAAGGAGAGGGCAATGAGCTCGTTCTGGCGCTTGCCGGTGAAGTAGTTGGCGGCGAACATGAAGAGGAAGCTGACGCAGATGATCTCGATGGTGAAGAAGCGGATCGACGGCGGTGACGGCGGAGATGATGTGGCGTTGAGATCGGACGGTGAGGATGGATCGGGGGTGGGGTTAGGGTTGGGGTTTTGGGAGGGGATGCCTTCGAACTCGTCCTCGTCCCAGCTGTCGAGGGCGGGGTTGTGGGATTCGACGGAGGAATCAGATGACTGAGATTGGACAGGAGGAGGGAAGGGCGATTCATATTCGGCGGTGAGGGTTGAGATTGAGGATGGGGTTTGGGGGAGGGGGAAGGAGCGGTCGTCGTCGTCGTCGAGTTCATCGCCGTCGAAGCCTTCGAAGTGGACGGCCGCAGCGAGGAGGAGGAGGAAGAGGAAGAAGATGGAGGTTGGTTTCGCCATGGCTAGAGAGAAAGAGGAGAGAGAGAGGGGATTAGATTATTTTGGATTTGAGGAGAAGTTGGAGGATCGAGACGAAGGAGGTGTTTGAGGAGAAGTTGGATAGACGTGGAAATTTTTTAATTGAGGAGAAGTTTGAGAGACGTGGGGTGAAGTGAAAATTATATTTCTGACCTCTGATTGTGGATGGATGAGGGACAAAAATAGACAGAATTAACCCTATATATATTTTTTAGTCTTTTATATTTATGGGGGTAAGATAGTAAAAAGCCGCCAAAATGGGGCTTTGCTTATATGTACACACACACACACACACACACACACACACACACAAAAGTTAAAATGAGTGTGTGTATATATACACACACTCATTTTAACTTACGTACATAAATATTCTCTAAAAAAAGCCCATACATAAATACACATAATGTATATAAAAGTATACACATACACATATAAAATTTTGATTTGGGCCCGCCGGGCCTAAGCACTTGGACCCGAGCTCGGTCTAAATTTTCCCCGGGCCCAAAAATTGAGTCCGGGCCTGGTCGGAAATGAAAATTATTAGTCCAAGGCCACTAATTATTGGGTCAGACTTAGGGGGGCCTTGGTCGAGTTCGGGCCAATTGCTATCCTTACTTTAAGACTCTTAAAAACCTACTACATGAGATGACCCCAATCAAATCATACAAACCAGTCCACATCTCAAAGCACATCCTTAGAGCATATGTAGTCGTCTGCTAAATACCCAAAAAATGGAAAAAAAATGGGAAAAAGAGCGCTGTAGTCGTCTGCCAAAAACCCAAAATTTGGGTGTCGCATGAATAGTAGATTGCCAAATTTAGAAGACGGTTTGGCAAAAGCCAAATTATAGCTGATGAAAGATATATAAATGAGACGAAAGATTTCGTCTCAAAACGTGGAACGGCAAACAAAATACCGTCGCTTTAATTCAGCGCACGACAAATTCGACAGACGAAGGATAATCTTCCGTCCGAATAATTAAATTTAAAAAAAAAAAAAATTTTGACGGACGGTACATAATGTACCGTCCAACACATTATGCAAAAGACAAAATACCTAGGAAGGGACTTCATCCCTCATCCCAGGCAATTGTCTTATTTTTTTTTTTTGTCCTTTTGTGCTCTCTTTTGTTTGTTTTGTTTTTTAAAATTTTTTTTGTTTGTCCTTTGTCCCTCAATTCAATGCGAAAATAAGAAAAAAAAATTAAAAGAATCCTCCGACGAGGGATAATGTACCGTCCAAGAACTTTGCTTTTTTTTAAAAAATATTTTTTCGATCGACAGACGGTAAATTATCTTCCGTCCTAAACGATTTTCGTCTGCAAGTGCCGAGACAAATGATAATCTTCCGTCTCAAAATAAAAAAACATGCGACGAAACAAATATAGCTTGAACGACTACAACGACATTCCCTTATTTCCAATTGCTATATGCCCAAAAATTAGCAAGCGACTACAGATACTCTTACAACAATACTATATAATAAGTAATCATATACACAACAAAAAGACCATCGGATCTTTTCAAGGGCAGCATACGATCTCTTCCTAAACATCACCCCATAGGATTTCTTCCGTACCATAGGATCCTTTCCTTCTTTCAAGACTGTAGACTCGTACACTCTTTCCGATTCCAAGGGTATTTTCGTCAACATCCAAACTCAAACTAAACTATCAATCAAAAATAAAAAATAAAAAACATGTTACAAATTCGCCAAACATTTCCCCACCAAACATACAACGATAACAGCCAATAAAATAAAACCGTGGCCAAATACTCCAAACCCTAACCTTAACCATAATCTGTTTCCAAAACCACTCAAATCCACCCCCAAATTTCTCACCGGAGCCGCCACCGATATCCGGCGAACCACCGCTGCCTCCGCCACCGCCATGCGCATCGTTGTCCCCCTCCAAGGCGTCGTTCAGGGCCGCGGCGGCCTCGTTCTCGGCTCCCTCATCCCCTGCGCTCTCTTCTACTTCTTTCAACTATACCTCAAACGCAACCGCTCGCCGTCGCCTTCGCCGACTTCCGATGCGGATTTGTCGGATCTCGGTTCGAATTCGATTCCGAGAACTCTGTCGAGGTCGTTGCTTAGATCTCAAGGGACTGCTCCGATTTCGGCACGTGCGGTTGCGGTTGTGAAATCGGGGGATTCGGCGTATTATGAGGGGAACAAGAGGTATTTGAAGGATAAGTATGACGGGGTTTTGAATCCGGAGGGTATTTTGCAGCTTGGACTGGCTGAGAATCAGGTAGTAGTTTTTTGAATTTTTTTTGTTTATTATTAGTTTTAATTTTAATTATGTTTAGGTTACTTTATGGATATTTTAAGGGTTTGGTGATTGTTTAGAGCAGTTGTCACTGGATTTGATTCAAGAATGGCTGGCGACTGGACTGGGGAGATCGTTGCTGGGTGAGGAGGATGGGAGATTGAGTATCAGAGGGTTAGCAACTTATCAGCCCTTTGATGGGTTGATGGATTTGAAGATTGTAAGTTTTCTCAATGCAGACTTTTATTTATTTAGGATGGCATTGTTTACTTTTGTTACATTCGATGCATTAGTGATCTGTGATGCTACCCGTTACTTCTATTTGTGGGTGATTAAGTATTAGTGTAATTTGGATTTCTTGTATACGTTGGAGTGTGCATGTTGATATTGTTGATAAAACATATGAATGGTCTTGGCATTGGAACCTACTTTGCTGCCCTTCCCTTAGGAACATCATATTCTTAATTTGTGAAATATAAACAATGTCTTAATATATTAGGACACTTAGGAGAGGAAACCGAAGCCTTGTGATCTGCATGAGATGGAAAATTGTTAGAATGTGGTTAGAATGTGAGAACAAACTACATTGGTTACTAGGGTGATCATGGAGGTGAGTATGATTTTACGGAAAGATGAATATAAAGGAGAGGATATGCTTTCAGGATGATTTGTTTTGGCATTTTAGCACACTATATATAAGAGATAGGTATTAGTTCGACTCCTTGTTTTTGTAATTATTTTATTTTCCATGTACTTCAACTTTGCTCTGCCAAGTGACTCTTTTAAATTCAAATGTTCTGTTTTAATTAGAATGTGTTTAGGAGGTCAGTAAAATTTCTGATATCAGGAAATAGGTTAATTGCTAGAGACTCAGGAGCAGGCCACCCATTTGCGATTTGACTGAGGTTTAGACTACCAGATCCAATTGGTTAATAGTTTAGAAATAATAATATTCAGTGGTTGATGTAGGGGTGGAATTCGGGCCGCTCGGGCATGGCTGAAAACTGGCGGGTTTGACCTGGGCCCGGGCTTTGACTAGCCGGATTGGTGGATTTCGCGGGCTGGGCGGGGCCGGTCTTGAGTGGGGAAGGAGAGGCCCGGACCCGACCACAGGCCCTAGATTGGGGGCCTGGCCTATGCTGGTTTTGATTTTTGATTTTATTTTTTTAATAAGTTGGTTAATATTTCAATTTTATATCAAGTGGATGTGAACAACATAATTAATTGCTCACTACCCACTATTCAATTAGCCCACTTATGATTTTACATATTTAGACTAATTTAGATGTGTAGATCAATGTAAACAGTTCAGATCGTCGATACGAAAGTCCAAAAACCGAGTGCACGTAGAGTGCACTCATGGCCAGTGCACAACAGAAGGAAACTATTATATATATATATATATATATATATATATATATATATATATATATGGCAAAAAGCATTCAAAAAACAAAACCCTAGCCCGGTTGGGTTGACCCGGACCGGACCGGGCCGGTTCAATCCGGTCTCGGTTCAGCCGGGCTGCGGAGTTGTATAGAGTACAAGGCCTTTCAGTCTAAGCAGTTAAAATTTTTGATTACGCCCGATTAATCCCCGATTAATCGCTGAGGCTAAGCGATTTTTTTTAGCGATTTATAATATTTCAATAGTTAGTGATTTAATCGAGTATAATCAGCCGATTAGTGGTTAATCAACCGATTAACCGATTAAATTTCCTTTAATTTTCATGCTCGTTTGCATTATTTGGGCTCAATCCGGCCCAAATTTAAATTTAAATTCAAAATTCAAATCCCTTCTGGTCCTTGCGCAAACCCAAATCTGACATGTTGCCTCTCTCTTCTTTTTTCTCGTGCGAACCCAATCCCTGATTTTCTTCTTCTTTCTCCAGCAAACCCAAATTTGACCCGTCGTCGCTCCCCTGTGCCTTCACATACTTGACCCAGCCCGCATCTGCTGCACCTCCTCCACCTTGCTGATTGCGCTGCTCCTCCTCCCTGATTGTTTTTATTTCATGGAACCAATTAGCCAGCCCAACCCGACCCACATTCGGAATCCAAACTCAGCTCAAACCAAGTAATCTCTTCTTTTTCTCTATAACTATATGTTCCTATTTGATAATCTCTTAATAGTCTTATGTTAGGATTTAGGATTGCAACATAGTGAGTATATATCTTTTTTAAATTTTATATAGAAATATTGCCATATATATATATATATGGCAGTGCTCCATTGCAAACGGGTCCGTGCAAACCGGTATGCAAACCATTGAAGCCGTTGTTGGAGCCCAACAACGACTTAGAGTTATAATATAAGCCGTTGTTGGGAACAACGACTTAGATTATATTAAGCCTGAAGCCGTTGTTCCCCAACAATGACTTCACTGGTTTGCAATGGAACATTGCTCATATATAATAATAATAATAATAATAATAATAATAATAATATTTTTTTCGATTTAATTCCCGATTATTTTCCGATTAACCGATTAATCACTAATCGCTCCTAGACCGATTAGTTCTAAAAACCGATTTTAACTTCCTAGCTTTCAGTTAATGATATGACTTAAAGACAAAAGTTGAGAATAGAATTGGTGCAACAATTGGAAGCGGATTCAGGACGAGTAGCGATAAGAGGTTATAAATGTGATAAGTGGGTCATTTGGCACGGGACTGTTCGAACCCACATGTAATTAGATGTTATATTATCCTATTAGGATTTATTTGGTACTGGTTTAGCATTATCTTTTATAGTCGTGCATATACTACCCAGCCTCAGATTTCTATGTTGTTCCTAGCAGCATTGGTGAGAGTTAATCCCTATAGGTAGCGTCATTGTATTGAATAAGATTTATCATGGAGCACAGATTTCCATAGGATCTTGTATTTTTCCTATAGAATGTGGGGTTATGTGCGATGGTGGTACCCTTCCATTTTAGGAATGGTGTGGGCATGGAGACAATTTGTACAATTTGTGTGCAATAACTGAAGGAGGAATTCGAGTAGATACTGTGATGCTTACCTATTTGATTTTATAGAGGTGTCTAAGATAGAAATTCTGTTGTATGATATTAATATTGGGTTAATTATATAGTAGTAAAAGTTTTGATTTTGAGGTGTGTATGCTCTAATTAGGATTTAGATAGTAGCTTCTTTGCTGTGTCGGGAATATAAAGTGCTGGGATTTTGACCTAATTTGATTCCACTCGAGGAGCGGGTGATGGTAAAATCTTATATTCGGGTGATTTATCGGTATAATCGTCGATTTTGCTGTAGGTCATTAGAGTCGGATCTGAAATTTTTACTTGAGATTGGTGATACATCACCTAAATTGAATGATATTGATGAATATCTTTCACAATATATTTACTTGAGGTTGGGGATACATCACCTAAATTGAATGATATTGATGAATGTCTTTCACAATATATTGAATATTCCTGATAATGATGATGGATTATGGATGAGATCGAGGATAGACAACGATAAATTAGGTTTTTTTGACGTGTATGACCTTTGGCATCAGACGATAGATACGACATATAACACTAGGTATATTGTACATTTAGGAGGTATGAAGAGGTGGAGATCTCGGGAGGACCATTTGATGGTCTAGTATGATGAAGGATACTGATGAGTTGGCTGATAGGTGTTTGATTAGTTTTTCCTCAGTCTTCATAGCTCTGGGACGAGCTTCTTTTGAGGTGTGTATAATGTAACATCCCTTTATTTGATAATTTCAAAATAGTCGTTTGTATTTCTTTTAGGCTAAATTTGAAAAAAATCCTTAAACTATCCCCTTTATGCAGATTACCTCACTGAATTTTTTTTTGCGCAGAAAACCACACTTAAGTATGGTTGCAAAAACCCCCCTGAAGTATATTTTCAAACAAAAAACATCTAACTTTTCTCTTTCATTTTTATTCTTTCATTTCACGCTCATAACGTTGAGCGTTCTTTACTTCCCGATGAAGCTCATGATCGTGCAGTCTCCTCAGCTGGGCCCCGAGAATTGTCGCCTATAAACGAACGGCCAAGACTTAGAAACGTACAAAAAAGGGAGATATTGAAGTTGCCAAAATCGTTTAACATTTACCACCATATCGGCCTGAGCCCACCTCATGTAGCGTGACTTGGTCGACTCAGTGGCGAAGCCCTTCCGATCACGGGGCGTGGCGAGGTGCTCCACCGCCTCGACCGCAATGGGTCCCTCGGTCAATGAGTTCGCTACCTTCACGACCTGTCAGGGGTCCATGGTAGAAGCCCGGCTTTTCCGACGATCTCATGGGTTGAGGGCTTAAGGGACGGGACACCCTTCGTCAGTAGCTCAACAACCTTAAGTTGCTAGAGCTCGGTACCATCTCTGTCGATATCGGTGTCCCCGGTATCGTGGAAACCCTCGACTTCTTGGACTTCGGATTGGAAGTCCCTCCAGAGCCTCCCTGAGGTGGCCTCTTCTTGTGCTTCGACGGTTGGGCAGTCTTCTTCTCTAATTAAGCCCTCAGCTTAATCTCGGCCTCGTCCATTGCTGCAAAAGAAAATCGAAGTTATGAGAACGAAAGAAAAAAAAATGCAATCAAAAAAGAAACAAAAAACATACAGGGATCGGCTGGGCTCAGTCCAATCCGGGGTAGGTGCCTTTCTTGCACGGTCTACCAGCGAATGCTCTTGTCCCTGGTGAGCCGTTTTACTTTGCCCCACTCTTCTTCCGTAAGCTCTTTCCCCTTAGGAGGCTTGAGGTTTGTAGAAGGCCCACGTGGTTGGAATATCCCACAGAATTGGACTACGAATAAAAACATACCTGTTCTTCCACCCGTTGATAGAATCCGGATGACCATGAACAACTCGGTTATGGGGCCTGGGAGAGACGTAGTAGATGCACTCGTGCGTCGACGACGAACTCACACTAAGAGCGACTCGGAAATACATCAGTTTCAGTGGCACCCCCCTCTTTTCACTTCTATGAATTGGAGCCGTACTGCATGGTGCTTAGATCGGTCTAGTTTAACTCTTTCACGAAAGGGTGCAAGGGAAGCCTCAACCCTGAAGCAAATGCATCTATCGGAAACAGGCAAAACCATTTGGACAGGGTATCGACAGGTCGAATCCCAGGGTTCGACACCATTAATTCATACCCCAGAGGAATAAATTATCTTGCCCGTATCAGAGGAAGATCAGTGCCTGCCACTACGCTTTTCTCCTCATCAATCTTCTGCTTCGGCCGGCTCGGAGACGAGAGCTGCACTCCATACCGAACTCTATCCTCAAGATCGTCCGGGTACATCCTAATCGAACTCGGCTGCCGAAGATTGGGAACGTCTAGTTCGTGTTTCGAGATAAATTCGGGGGGTCCTCGGGGCTATCTGGAAGGGTTCACTTTAACTTATTCCTTTGAGCGACATTCGGAACGAACGACTTGGTTTGAGGCCCCGGTGAAAAAGTATTAACGGAAGCCTCTTCCTATCCTTCAACTCCTTCATCCTCCTCCCCGTCTCCGTCGCCTTCATCATCTACTACTCCGCCACCAACCGCTTCCACCTCCTTGACACCTTCCTCCGAGTCACTTGACTCCATGACGAAGGGCTTGCGAGTTCGGAGCGGCCTGGGATTCTACACCTTACTCTCTTCAAATGCCACCCAGTTCGAGGAGTTGCTGAGACGATCGGCATCGCCCCGGTCTGATGGAGAGGCCGAAGAATTGGACTTAGCCCTAGATATAATGTTAAATTTACTAACCTGTTTGTCGGTGCCGGAGAATACGCCAAAGAACCTACCGCTGGTGACTGAACAATGCCTAGAGAGAAGCTCTGGAAGTTAAAGAGAGTGTAAGGGGGAAAACGAGATGGAAAAATGCATCGAAAACCACAAAGCAAACTCAATCTTCTGGTCTTGATCCAACGGAGGATGTGATTTAGATGCTTCGATTTTCACAACCATGACGTCATGAGCCCACATGCTGAATACGTGCCAACTATAGCCAAGTTTTCTATATAAAAAAATTCTCAACGCCTCGATTTCTACAACCGTGACGTCAAACTCACACGTGCAGTACATGTGCCCACTACATCCACAACAAGTGCACACTCAAAATCACTAAGTCTATCACGCCCGACGCTCGGCATGAATTTTGAGCTGGCTACTGGCTTTCTCACAAGTCTATTACGCTCGACGCTAGACATGAACTTCGGGTCACCTACTGGCTTTTTCACAAAGTCTATCACGCTCGACGCTAGGTATGAACTTCGAGCTGGCTACTGGTTTTCTCATAACGTCCATCTCGCTCAATACTTGGTATGAACTTCGAGCCATCTATTGGCTTTCTCACCAAGTCCCACGCTTGACGCTCAGCATGAACTTCGAATTGGCTATTGGCTTTCTCACAAGTCTATCACGCTCGATGCTCGGCATGAACTTTGCCCCACCTACTAGCTTTCACTCAGTCTATCACGCTCGACGCTTGGCATGAACTTCGAACCACCTACTGGCTTTCCCACAAGTCTATCACGCTCGACGCTCGACATGAACTTCGAGCTGATTACTGGCTTTCTCACAAAGTTCATCACGCTCAGCACTCGACATGAACTTCGAGCCACCTACTGGCTTTCTTACAAAGTCCATCGCACTCGCCGCTCGGCATGTACTTCGAGCCACCTGCTGGCTTTCTCAGTCAATCACGCTCGACACTCGACATTAACCACGCCATCGACTCGCTCACTCAGGCATGCCACGATTGACGCTCAACACCCTATCTTCGAGCCTCGAAGATCGGAGGGTCGGAGCTCGCCGTCACACCGCTCGGCCTCAACCACATTTCACTCATCGAGGGGATCTTTCGCTTTATCCTTGGGTGCACTGTCGGCTAATCTTCTCACAAGATTGGGCTACTGCTTGATGGCTTGTATATACAATCCTCCAGGAGTAGGGGCCCTGTGATGTGGGTAAAATCCAATTCAATCTGAGCCGTTTGATCTCTCAGGATCCCCAACTTTCCGATCATCAGGTTTGTTTATTCTATGGGCCTCCCGCGGGTTAAGCCTGCAGAGAGAAGGTCAACCCAGTCCATTAGGGTCCCCTATCTCTGCCTATAAATATCAGACCCCCTCCTCACTCTAAAGGTAATGAACTTTTCTCACCTGAACCATAGCTTCCTTTCTTCTAGTGACTGACTAGATCGTCAGAGGGCCTGCTACTGGGATCTCTCCTGGTGTTTCTAGGTGTTGTGTAAGTGTTCGGGGGCGGCCAGCTACCAGCAGCACCACCTCTCTTGCCCCAGACAATTTTTTTTTAATCTCAAATCCAGATCTGTGGCTGAAATGAAATCTATCTCAGACCTGTATCTTCCACTATAAATAACAAGAACTCACGTCTGTTGTTCCCAACTCTAAATTATCAGCATCATATTATAACTTTATATTCTCTATATTGTTATAAATTTAATCAAAAATGTTGAACAAGAGTATAATTTGGAGTTCATAATCAAAATAAAAGATATATTGACCAGGAAAAAAGTGATAGTACTTCACTGTGCATTATAAAGTTGGAGAAGTATATGCTAGTTGTAACCCCCCGGATTTCTAGAGTGGGCTGGTTAGTAGTGGGCCTTGAGATATATATATATATATATATATATATATATATATATAGTATGGTGGGCCTATAGTGTGGTATTATGAGCTTATGTGTATGGATTATTAATTGGGCCGTGAGATGAATTGTTGGTTGCATGGTTTGTGTGCGGGAGATGGGGCCCACGGGATTGCATTTGTTGGAAATGCATGCAGCCATGCACTTGAAGCTCACGTAATGGGCATGTGAAGGTGATTGTTGGGAAATTATTAGTCCCACATCGGTGGGAAGTTGTGAGAAATGAGTGAATATATTAGGAAGCCTATGATCAAAGAGTACATGAAAGCTATAATACTTTTTGTAAGGCAGTGCCTTGTGGTGTGAACGTGGTTAGGTTTTGTTTTAGGTGTCACGTACGCGCACATAGGCGCGTACGGAGCTGAGCGGGGCTTGGGGCGTTACACTAGTAACTAGAATTAATTAGTACAAGAAATATGAATGTGTTGGAAAATTGTTAATTATTCGCTCCATAAAGTGTTCAAGAAGTTTCAAAGAAGTGTCCGACATATAAGATAGATTATAAAATTTTGGACATGCATGAGTTCCCTACAAGTGTCCATAAAGTGTTGGTGTCCGACACTGGTGCGGGTCCTTGATAGAAGTACCTTTGCTACACAGTAAGTTTTATTATAGGTGTGGGTTCAAACTTCATTATTGATTATTTTCAATTTATTCCCCCATTTATTCTGCTGAGAGCAGATTCATCTTTTCACTTGAGGTCTTTCCTTGTGGCCATGAGGAGAGTGCTAAGTGTTAGTGCTTGATGTACATTATTTCCAATACAATATCTTAAGCTTTGGGTTAAAGTTGTTCTCAACATCATGTCTGCGTTGTTTATTTTCTCTTGTTTAATTGCTTAGAATACTTTATTCTTTCTACTCTTATCACCTTGATCTGGTGTTGTTCTTAGTATGTAATTATATATCTGGTAGGAGCATTTATTTAGTAATGCTCAATTTATTTTCTGAAATGATCAATTATTTCTATATGGTGCACAATGGAGATTAAGTTGCTTATCCATCCAAATTCTGTTGCTTAATTCATGTAAGATTGAATAATGATTCATTTAGTTTTTATGATCAGGAAAAGACTAATGAACTAAATGAAGTGACAAACTATGGTAATATCAAGGCTCTGTTGGCTGGGTCGCGTCAGCTAGGATATCCTGCTAGGATATCCTGTCGCGTTGTCCAAAGAGTCCAATCTCCTGCTTGAATGTAGCCTTCTTGACTGATAGATCATGCACACAAGGAAAAACTGTTAAATTCATAAAGCTGAGCTGGTATAATAGCCAGCCAGAAGTACTAATATCCTACATATTCGGTCTGGAATGATTAATTCTGAAACTTATAAAAACACTATTTTGCAAATTACATGCTTCGAGGAATGGGTGAGAATGTAGAAGTTGGTCTGAGCAAAAGTTAATGATCATATGCTTGCAAACTGGCTGAAACTCAGTTTTATACTTGCTACGAGGAAGTTACAGGACATTGTCTAGAGGCAATGCAGTTTAATAAATATCAGCAAAAGGGCAGGTTAAAGTCGAGAGATAGTGCATGTGAACTAAAATTTCAAATAAAGAATATAAGAAGAGAGACTCCAGTACTTCCGACCTTAATTTCTCCTAGGATTTGAACAGTAGTGATAAGTTCTGTAAAGCCTGCTGCTTAACTTTGTCAATCTGTTCTTCAAAAGTTTCTATATGAGAAGATTTATGCTGTAGTTTTTTATTTTAGTTAATAGTCTAACTGGGTGTTCCAAACAGGCCATGGCTTGTTTCATGGGTCAAATTATGCAAGGATCAGTTACATTCAATCCATCACAGTTCATCTTAACAGCCGGAGCAACTCCAGCAATTGAAACTCTCAGTTTTTGTATTGCTGATGCCGGGAACGCTTTCCTTGTCCCTTCACCATATTATCCAGGGTATGTCTATTCCTTTATTTCTTCTCTGAGAACTTAGCATCAATATTTTCATACATTTTACTGAGACGTCTCTCTAATATTCTCTTTCCAGGTTTGATAGGGATATAAAATTGAGAACTGGCATTGATCTAATACCCGTCCCTTGCCAAAGCACCGACGACTTTAGCTTAAGTATTGCTGCCCTTGAAAGATCATATAAGCAGGCAATGAAACGAGGTTTAAAAGTCCGTGCAATTCTCATTTCAAACCCTTCCAACCCTGTCGGTAACATTCTAAAACAGGAGACACTTTTTGACCTTCTAAACTTCGCAACAGAGAAGAACATTCACATCATATCTGATGAAATATATGCTGGCTCAACCTATGGAAGCAATAAGTTTGTTAGTATGGCACAAATTCTTGAAGGACATGATTATGAGAAGAGTAGGGTTCATATAATATACGGACTTTCAAAAGATCTCTCTATTCCAGGCTTTAGAGTGGGAGCCATCTATTCATTCAATGAGAATGTCATCGCAGCTGCTTCAAAGTTTGCAAGGTTCTCATCCATTTCTGTTCCTACCCAACGGTTGCTAGTTTCTATGCTTACAGATACAACGTTCATCACGAAGTATATTGAGGTCAATAGGAAGAGGCTTCAGGAGATGCATGAATTATTTGTGAATGGATTGAAGCAGTTGGGTATCAAGTGTGTAAATAGTACTGGGGGTTTTTACTGCTGGGCCAATATGAGCAAGTTCATTAAGCCGCCAGACAGTGAGAAGGGAGAACTGGAGCTATGGGATAAGTTACTGAATGTGGGTAAAGTCAATTTGACACCTGGATCGTCATGCCACTGTATTGAACCTGGTTGGTTTCGCTGTTGTTTCACGACAATGGGTAAAAGCGATATTGCAGTGGTTATGGAGCGGATTAAGAGAGTCATTGAAAGATAGAAATCATCAGTCTTGAATGTAAGAAAGTCACCTCTAGGGTACATTCCGATGCATGCAAAGTTTGCTTCAGAATATGGAGCATGAGTAGACTTGTTTAGACATTGTTCTAACTCGAAATACATTTTTGGACATAATTTGGAATTTTCACATGGAAAGTGCAAGGTTTTCCATCTTATATAATTGCAGAAAAAAAGGAAATTGTTTGAAGCCTTCTCGTCTTGCGTCTTAGATGCGTGTTAGATGCTTGTTATTGGTACAGATTCTGGGCCGCCAGCGGTTCCTACTGAGAAGCATGCAACCATGGACTTCCTAATGAATTCCTGCAATGTATTCATTTTGGTAGAAGATGAGAAGCATGGACCTGTTAACTGCAATTGCTTGTTAAGAAGCTAGTGAATGAAATAATGTAAGAACTTTCTCCTTCCTGCTCCATTCATTGAAAACAGTGTCTGGTTTCTGGCAAGAACGAAGTTAGTAAACATGCATTGGGTAAAGTGGTAACTGTACATGCCCTATTAAGTATTTTGAATGTCTTAAATATATGTGCATTAAGGTTTTCCGTAAATTTGGATGTACTTGTATGTAATCATTTTAAATATACTGTGTGATATCCATATTTCCTTGGAAATCAGTATCAAATCTCTATACTTGATATAAGAGAAGAACCATAAATTTGGCATTTGTGTGAACAAATTACCATGGAGATCATCTTCTTCTTGATGACTGGCCTCCTGTAGCTCAATTTCCTGCTTAAGAATATAAGTTCCTCTAGTGTCGTCGTTCGTTTCACTACAAGCCTGCCCCGATCTTCTCTGCAACTCTTCTTTGTCTCTTTTTCCTCCCAAGCAGCAGGCATAATGGCCCTATCATGAACACAAACCTTACTAAGAAAACCTGCACTCGGCAGAGATAAAGGGAAAAGGAACTTCAGGGCCGAAGCATCAGCCTCTGGGCTTCCATTGCCTTCCGTCTCTGGAAGTGAATACCAGTCCTCGTTGTAACTGGAGCTATCCTCTATAGAACTTCCACGAAACTCATCTTCGGCTATGTAAGCAGCAGGAGGTGCACTGGAATCGGAAGTGACAGGGTAAGTCAGCAGGAGAGGAAGTGGTTTCCCCGGTTTTTCTTCCCACGAGAAGGGAACTGAGATAGTGAGCCTCAATGGAGATGGTGGTGGTGTAATCCATGGAGACAGATTGGACTTGTTCCACTCCTGCTTCGGAGTTCCAGGCCTCACTTCCCATCGAAAGGGTACTGAGATTGATTGCTTCTCACGAAGTCGAGGAGAGGCTGGGGTTTCTTTCTCTTCAGCCATGGTTTGCTATGAATTCAGTTGCTGCTGCTGCTATGGTTTATATAGGAGGGATGAAAAGTTAGTGGGTTAGGCTAAGCTGCTCCTCTTCAAATTGGTGTTAGTTCAACCACATCAAAATGGCTTTGAAAAGAGGAAAAATGCTGATAACTATTTAGAAAACAATGAAACATGTATCACAACGTAGATCAAAGTGCACCCAAAATAACATATTATTACATTGAAACAAATGCCAATGACATGATAAAACAAAAGAATTGAAAGAAACATAAAAACAACAAAAGGAATTCTTCTATTTCTCAAACAATCAAACTTTCCACCCGTTCCTTCTCAAACTCCCAAGTCCCACCAACTCCACAACGACGACCCTCTTCTTAGTAGAAAAAAGGAAACTACGAATGGGCCTGATCGACTCCAGAAATTGCACTACTTCTGCCATGTTTGGCCTTCTTGACTGCACATCGGCAGTACACAATAACCCTAACTTGACCACCTGAATCAATTTGGTCTCAACAAATCCCCTTAAGCTCCTGTCAAAGCAATCAGTAGCAACTCAATCCTCAAAAACCCTTCTCATATCTCTAATCTCTAATATTATAATGGGAGAAGGCCTTAATGTTATTTGTCATTTTGTCATTCTATTTTTCTACCAACATGTGCAACGTACATACATAACTAATATAAAGAAGGTTTCCGGTTCGAATCCTCCAGAGAGTTTCTATTTTTATTTTTTGAAATTATTAAAACGTGCATCGCATATGTAAATTACTAGTAAATATAATCCCCCGAAACCACCACCTCTGATAAACCTGGACTCTCCACTGGCTTTCTTCCACTCACAATCTCCAAAAGAACCACCCCGAAACTGAAAATATCGCACTTATCGCTGTACCTCAAGCTCTGAGAAGCTAACTCTGGTGCCACATAACCAAATGAAGTGTGAAACTTAGCCAATGCATGACTACCTAAAATGGGCAGTCAACTTTCCCATCCCCATAGTCAGATAACTTTAGCTTCAAACCCTTCATCCAACAATATGTTGCTAGATTTGATGTTGAGGTGCAAAATCTAAGGTTTGCAATCATGGTGAAGATAGGCAAGAGCTCTTGCAGTTCCGAGAGCTATGTTAAACCTCCTCGACCAGAAAAGCTCGCCCCTTGCACCACTACTACTATTACTATTACTACTACTATTCTTACTCCCTGAATAGCGATAACCATGAAAATGGTGATAAAGGCTATTATTGGGAACGAACTCCGACATAATTAATTTCGTAGAGGACAGGACAAACGGTAGTATCCCTGAAATTCTACTAGATTCGGGTGCTTCAAACTCCCAAGTCTACTCATCTCCTGCTCGAATTCCTCCTGGTCTCTAAAAGCTTCCCAAGCGTCTCTAACTTCTTCACTGCAATAGAAACCCCGCCTTCAAAGGTTGCTCGGTACACTGTTCCGATAGATCCGCTGCCAATTAAGCAGTCTTTATCAAAAAGCGCTTTGGTCCGAGCCTCCCAATCTTCATACTTGGAGGGCAAGCTCTTGCTGAAGAGAACCAACTTTCCGATGAGAAGACCACAGCAGTGCTTTTTCAAACCAAAATCTTCGATCCTTCTTTGCTCTTCTTCTTTCTTTATGCTGGAATTTTCACAATTGAAACAATGCAGACCCCTATAACAATCAGAGCTCAAGCAACAATGGCTATAATGGCAGAAACACACAACAATCGAGTTCTCTTCAACATACTGTTAGAACTCCCTTGACACATTGTGTTCAACGGGGCACCACATAGGAACGGATTATGAGAGAAGGCAGACGGGCCAAAATTTTGTATATGGGATGATCCCAGTGAGGTTATTGTAAGAAAGGTTGAAATAGGTTAACGAGGTCAAGTTCCCAAGTGAAGCAGGGATAGCTCCGGTAAGCATATTCCCCGAGAGGTCAAGAAATTCGAGTCGGGTGAGGCTGCTAATAGCTTCAGGAATGGCGCCATTAAGCTTGGTTTCTATGAAGGTCGAGGTGTTGGAGGTAAGTCATGTTGTAGAAATCGGATTTCGGATTTCCCCATCTGATGTGGTATAGATGATGTGGCCCAATCAGAGCCGTTAAATCTCCCCAAATTTTGCTCAGCCCAGATCATCAAGTCAACAAGGTCAAACGGGCTTTTGCCATCTCAGGCTCACCTCCTAACGGGTCCAACCTGGCCCGTTACGGTTCCAGACCCGTTAGCCCTTCCTATAAATACCAGACCCCTCCTTCCATCTAGAGGTAATAAACTTTTTCTCCCATAAACCCTAGCTACTGTTACTTTCTCAGTGAGTGACTAGATCGTCGGAGGGTCTGTCGCCGGAACTTCTCCCGGTGTTTTTAGGCAGTGTGCAGGTACCAAGATCCGAGCCGTGCCACTAACATCCGAGCTACGAATATCCAAACCGAGCACCCAGCCTCTACCTCTCTCCTGCTACTTCCAAGCCGGTCCTACAGCCAAAGATCGGATCAACGCCAGTGTCGTGCCTTCCGCTTCACAAATTACAAGAACTCACACCTGTTGCCCCACACTCAAAAACAAACAGCATCACCATCCAATCTACTGCCTGATAAATCCATGCACAACCCAATAACTATGTAAATTCAATTAGATTTGTATCTTGTGATTCAAGACATAAATGCCTCAACGATAATGTTACGGACCCAAAGAACTCTCTCTTAAAACAAGTTGTTAAAGAAAGGAAACCTAAATTTATAGCTACCCAATATTAATTTCCGTGGGAGATTAAATTTGGATCATAACATACAAGTTTAAAATAAGTGACATTGTTGAGTGCCAGCAGATAAAAAGCCACCAATCCAGAAAATAAATTACTACTCAAATCAAGAAACTGCTAGCTCCGACAGCTGCTAAACTTATCATCGACATTTCCACTCAGCAAATTGCTCTTCAAAGAAACGAAGTAAATTGCCGGCGCATTGCAGATCTGACGTGGCAGTTCAACTGTGAGGTTATTAAACAAAAAATCAAATTCCACAAGATTTACAGAGT
Source organism: Hemerocallis citrina (assembly GCA_017893485.1). NCBI lineage: Eukaryota > Viridiplantae > Streptophyta > Magnoliopsida > Asparagales > Asphodelaceae > Hemerocallis > Hemerocallis citrina. Next base: position 862,214 of record JACEHZ010000379.1, read on the forward strand.
TGGAAATGCTGGGAACCGAACCGGAAAGCCGATCGTGCGAGAACGACACGAACCTCGTCTTGAAGCAGTTCTTGAACAAGTTCGCCGGAAAACTTGTTCCCGCCAAGATCCAGCAGTCGCAAGCTCGGCACATCGCCGAGGAAGTCGGGGATTTGGCCGGATAGATGATTCCGACATAGATTGAGCTTAAAGAGAGTGGCGATGAATCAGACAGAATTCGTCGGGCGGTATTGCCATTGAAGTCGTTGTTGAAGAGGGAGAGGATTTGGAGGGAGGGGGTTACGTGTCAGGATTCTGAGTGCGAACTGATCGTGGACGCCCCATTAATCAAGAGAAGAAGGTTAGAGGTTGAGAGGTTGAAGAAGAAGAAGAGGAATTAATCACTAATTTTTCATTAATTTGTTTAAAGGAACGATTACAGCTCATATAGGGAAGGGAGGCTGAATCTGTTACGCTACGCGACAAATGGAGATTACGCGCGTAGCGCACTATTCCCTACCGCCTTCCCCTTATTCAAATTCTACGTGCTTATTACGTAAAACACAGATACTTCAGATACGACCTATTTCATCCTTCTTCTTCTCACTCAGGCTATGGCCTTCAGCTCCGGTGGGACGACGACTGATCTGGCGGCCCGCCGGCGATGCCCTGTCCTCCGGTGATCTCCGGCGACCCTGACAATTCCTCCCCCCTTAGCAGCGAGCTTGTCCCAAGCTCGAAATTTGGGAATTTGTTGCGAAATTCATCTATGTCCATCCAGGAAGTGTGTTCATATCCAGAGTTCTTCCACTTGATTAAAAGTTGGACGCCGGCTCTGTTTTGCTTCCTATACATTCTCCTCTCCAACACAAGCTCTGGTTCTTCTATATCTCGACGATCAACCCACCAATGAGGTAAATCTGGAGCTACAGCGACTGTATGATTTCCATGGCACTTCTTAAGCTTCGATACGTGAAAGACTGGATGGATTGAAGCATTGGGTGGCAGTTCTAGTCGGTAAGCTACAGTCCCGACTCTTTCAACAATCTTATAAGGGCCAAAGAATCTCAAGGACAGCTTCTGTGGTATCGGTTGCCGCAAGGAAGCTTGTTTGTAAGGCTGCAATCGCAGGAAGACAAGGTCTCCCACATCAAATTCTCGCTCACTTCTTCTTTTATCCGCAAAACGCTTCATGCGTTCTTGAGCCAGGTGTATGTTATCCTTCAGCAGCTTGATAATTGCATCCCTTGACATGAGAGCTTCTTCTACGATGGGTAAATTGGCTGTTCCACTGACATAGTGCAGCAATGAGGGAGGGGGTCTGCCGTATACTGCTTCAAATGGTGTGAGGTTGGTTGAGACATGCCAGCTGGTGTTATACCAGTATTCTGCCCAAGCTAACCAGTTGCTCCAATCGATGGGTTTCTGGCCACAAAAACAGCGGAGATACATTTCCAAAGCCTTATTAACTATCTCCGTTTGGCCGTCGCTTTGGGGATGGTAGGCAGTCGAATGGTGCAGCTTGCAATTCTGACGATTGAAGAACTCCTTCCAAAACTTGCTGATGAAAACAGGATCTCGATCGCTCACAATGGATTTGGGCATCCCATGTAATTTGTACACATTCTCTACAAATGCTTGGGCCACCGTTTGGGAGGTGAAAGGGTGTGCGAGAGCTATAAAATGGGCGTACTTTGATAAGCGATCCACTACTACCATGATCACGCTCTTGTTTCCACTCTTGGGGAGACCTTCGATGAAATCCATCGATAGATCCTCCCAAATCATGTTGGGAACTTGTAAGGGTTGTAGGAGGCCGCAAGCGGGAAGTATGGTTTCGTGCTTGTTTTGTTGGCAGTTTAAGCATTCCTTTATCATTTGCTTGATGTCTCTGCTAACACCATCCCAAGTGAAAGCCCTCTTCACTCTTTGCAGGGTCTTGTGGAAGCCCGAATGTCCCCCTTCATTCGATGAATGGTGATCAAAGAAGATAGTTTTCCTCAACTCCCCAGTTGGACTGATAAGAATCTTGCCATTGTAGTACCAAATTCCCCCCAAATTCCTGTATAGATCGGGGTCCAACTTCCCCTCTAACACTTTCTCTTGCACCTCTTTGAAGTAAGGGTCCTGAGCCACCATTCTTCTAACTTCATCCAACCATAGCGGAATTACAAACGTCATGGTCGAACAGCCCTCTTGCACCTCTCCTCTTCGTGACAGACCATCGGCCACCCCATTATCACTCCCTTTTTTATACTCCACATTGAAGGTTAACCCAAGCAGCTTCCATAGCCATTTTTCCTGGAACTCAGTATTGATCCTTTGATCCAATATGTACTTAATGCTTTGTTGGTCTGTTCGAATGGTGAAAGTGTTGCCAAGCAAATATTGCCGCCACAGTTTAACAGCTTGGAGAATAGCTAGAACTTCCTTCTCGTCGGTGGATAGAGCCAAATTTCTCCCTTTGAGTCCCTTACTCATGTAAGCTATTGGATGAGATTCTTGCAACAAGACAGCACCTATACCTTGCTGTGATGCATCAGTTTCCACCACAAATGGTTCGGAGAAGTCTGGAGCTTTGAGAACTGGAGTAGTTGTCATTGCTTGTTTGAGAGCTACAAAAGCTTCAGCTTCCGCAGGAGACCACTTGAAAGAATTCTTCTTCAGCAGTTGAGTGAGCGGTTGAGCAATTCCCCCATAGTTTTTGACAAATTTGCGATAGTAACCAGTGAGACCAAGGAATCCCCTTAGCTCCTTCACAGTTCGTGGCTCTGGCCAAGTTCCTATGGCTTCAATCTTGCTAGCATCAACAGAAATTCCATCTTCACTGATCACATGCCCCAGATACTTCACTGACAATTGCCCAAATGCACATTTGCTTAGCTTTGCAACCAGTTTATTAGCCCTCAACACTGCTAGAGTAGTCGTTAAATGTGCTAGATGACTCTCCCATGTAGGACTGTATACTAGGATGTCGTCGAAGAACACTAGAACAAATTTGCGCAACTGCTCCTTGAACACTTCATTCATGAGACCCTGGAAGGTAGCTGGTGCATTCGTTAAGCCAAAAGGCATCACTATGAACTCGAAATGGCCATGATGTGTTCTAAAAGCTGTTTTGGGGATGTCACACTCTTTTACTCTGATCTGATGATAACCAGATCTCAAATCGATCTTGGAGAAATATTTTGCTCCATGCAGCTCATCCAATAGATCATCTATGAGGGGTATCGGAAATTTGGCTTTAACAGTTTGATTGTTTAGAGCTCGATAGTCCACACATAGCCTCCAACTGCCATCTCCTTTCTTTACCAGTATAATTGGTGATGCGTATGGACTATTGCTAGGTCGGATCAGCCCCGAAGCTAACAGTTCTGCTATCTGCTTCTCAATCTCCTGCTTGTAGAAGTGTGGGTGCTTATAAGGCCTGAGACACACGGGTTTGGAACCTTCGAGTACTGGAATTTGATGGTCTATTGCTCGGGGAGGGGGTAGTGTTATCTGTTCTGAGAAGATATCCTGGAATTCTCCTATGATCTCTTGCAAGTGTTCTTCCTCCTTGCTCATTTGACTACTAGCACCATACTGCACATTCTCCTAAGCTATTTCATCCACTCGAATCAAGAAGGCTTGGCAAGCATACTTCCCTAGCAGAATCAATTCTTCCGCATTCATACTTTGCAACTGGGGATGGATAATTCCTTGTAACCTCTTCGCTTGCCCTTCCACAGCAAAATCCATGGTCATTTGATTGAAATCCATCGTGACGGGGCCTAACGTTCTCAACCAGTGCGCTCCCAATACCATTTGAGCTGGTCCTATGGGAAGTAAGAGTAATTCTGCTTGGAGATTTACACCTTGGACACTGAAGTGCAGATTGGTTACTTTGCCTTCGCTGTACATACTCTCCCCATTAGCCACCGTTACCCTATACCTTGGCTCCTTCTCGATTGGAAGATTGGCCTTCTCAGCAGTCAGAGGATCTAAATAGTTGTGGGTTGAACCCGTATCAATCAGTATATTTACTTCTCTTCCATTTATCTTGCCAGTTACTCTCATGGTCTGAGGGTATATCTGCGATCCCACAAGAGCATGGAGGGATATTTCGGGGTGAACAGAGTTGCTAGTAGTTATTTGGTAAGTTGGGGGCGGTTGTATCAAGTCGGAATCTATCAGTTGATCAGCATCTTCTCTCTGGATTGCTTCATATTGTGCCTCTTCACTTACTTCCTCTTCTTCCCAACGATCAAGGTAATAAAACTTTTGCCCCTTGCACAAGTGACCTTGAACGTATTTCTCATCGCAATTAAAGCATAGACCCTTGGCTCTTCTTTCTTTCATCTCTTGATAGTTCAACCTCTTGGGAATCAGATTTGTAGCCGATGGGTTATTGGAACTGAAGGGGGTGTTGGAGGGTTGTAATGGGTATCGAGAGGCATTAGGATGACTGAGGTTGGAAGCAGGGTCGGTTCTATGAACGAAGGAGCTACGTGAGTTCTTCTTGAGACAAGCAATCTTCTCTTCAAAGCCTCGAGCTAATCCCACAGCCTCGTTAACATTTTTGGGTCTCTGAGATCGAACATCCCAACGGATCTCATCCCTGAGTCCGCTAATGAAGGTGCTCAAGTAATGGGATTCGGTCCAATCCTTCACAAAGTTGGAGAGTCGATCAAATTCTTGGATGTATGGTTCAAGTTCTCCCTTCTGCTCAAGCTTTGATAATATACCCTCGTAGTCTTGGAACTCCGTTGGCCCGAATCTGGTAATCAGCTCTTCAAGAAAGCTTGACCAGGTTACTTCATGGAGTTTGGGCTTGATGTGCCGTCGAAACCACTGAGCGGCCTTACCCCTCAGATTCAATGCCGCGTACCTTAGTTTTTGCCCCTCCGACACTTCATAAAACTCAAGGAACTGTTCGATCCCACAAATCCACTCCGTCGGGTCCCCCTCTACGAAGATAGGGAACTCAACCTTGAATGGAGTTTTAAACCCCTGTTCTCCACCATGGAAACCTGGAGGGTGACTGGAAAAAGGGTGGGAAGAATGTACCTCTCGATGTGGTGTTCGGTGGGGTGGAGTGGGAAGCAGAGGTAGAGTCGATAGCCTGGCTTGGGTTTGCTGCATCATCACCATTATAGTCTCCATTCTAGTTTCCACCGCTGAGAACCTCTCTCCGATGTTAGCTGCTATCGAATCCACCCTCTCAGCGAGGAACCCATTATGCAGCTGCATCTCCGCCATCTGGCTCTTCAGAGTCGCCACGTCCCCCTCCATGGCTGTGCTTCCTTCATCGCGCCCATCGCCATCGGAGCCGTTGTGCTCTGATACCAAATTGTCAAGATTCTGAGTGCGAACTGATCGTGGACGCCCCATTAATCAAGAGAAGAAGGTTAGAGGTTGAGAGGTTGAAGAAGAAGAAGAGGAATTAATCACTAATTTTTCATTAATTTGTTAAAAGGAACGATTACAGCTCATATAGGGAAGGGAGGCTGAATCTGTTACGCTACGCGACAAATGGAGATTACGCGCGTAGCGCACTATTCCCTACCGCCTTCCCCTTATTCAAATTCTACGTGCTTATTACGTAAAACACAGATACTTCAGATACGACCCATTTCATCCTTCTTCTTCTCACTCAGGCTATGGTCTTCAGCTCCGGTGGGATGACGACTGATCTGGCGGCCCGCCGGCGATGCCCTGTCCTCCGGTGATCTCCGGCGACCCTGACATTACGGTTCCGGTAAGATTACAGCTGTGAATGAGGATCTAATCGACATTGCCGGCGGCATTGCAGGAAACGCCGGCGAAGTCGGTGCAGGAGATGAGGTTGGGGGAGCAGGTGGCGAGTTTGTCGGTGGGGTCGGAGGTGACGTCCGCTTTGAAACTGGAGAGGGATGGATTTCTCGACGACGTCCTTGATAGCGGTCACGTGCGCCGCAGCTGCCGCAAAGGATGGTGCCGGTAAGATGAATTTTTGACCAAAATGACCCACTTTTTGAAAGTTTTTACCTATCTGACCCACTTTCAAAAGTATTTACCAAAATGACCAGTGAGTGTATACTTAGCATTTTTCTTCAGTTTTTTTTTTCTTCAATTGGTGAAATCTGAAAAAAAAATCAAGTATACATTCGCTATCTCAGTTAGCGACCTTATTTTCACTAAGGTCGCTAACTGAGTTAGCGAGTATGGTACAAACGAATTGGATTTAGACTCGCTATCTTAGTTAGCGAGTGTGAGAGTGTGCACACTCACTAACTGAGATAGCGAGTCTAAATCAAAATATATTTTTCTTCCAGTCAATACACTCGCTATCTCAGTTAGGAATGTGGTACAAACACATTCACTAACTGAGATAGCGACTCTAAACTCAATAATTTTTTTATAATTCAAGCCAAAATATATTTTTCCTCAATTCATTTGTGCCACACTCGCTAACTCAGTTAGCGATCCTAGTGAAAACATAGTCGCTAACTAAGGTAACGAGTGTATACTTGACTTTTTTCTTTAGGTTTTTCTCTAAGTGGTGAAACTTGAAGAAAAATGCTAAGTATACACTCGCTAACCCGACCCTGTTTTCACTAGAGTCGCTAACTCACTTCGCGAATGAGTCATTTTGGTAAAACTTTCAAAAGTGGGTTATTTTGGTAAAAACTTTCAAAAAGTGGATCATTTTGGTCAAAAAACCCGATGAGATGGGGAAGAGAGAGAATGCAAACTGTCATGGTAACTAGAATTTTTTTCCCTACTGACCCACTTTTTATCTACCCCAGTTTCGAAAAAATTTATCCAACTAATTCAGTTTTGGAAACGTTGTATTGATCGTTAATGAAAATAACGACATGGTTAATAGCATGTCATTCTTTTAAAAAGCGGCATCAGTTTTTTTTTTAGCATGCCGTTATTTAGAAAAAAAAAGGCATTAATACATTTCTTATACAAAAGTGAACCTTCTGACTTGAAAAAAATTCTAAGTGCTGAAACAATTTATAAATAATGTCGTTATCTTCAAGAACGACATTTACATTACTTATGCCGTTGTTGGAAATAACTGCATCAGTTATAATACTCATTAAACTCTCTTCCTCCACAATCGTTCTTCTAAACAACGACATGAGATAACTATTGCCGTTTTTAGAAACAGCGGCAACAGTTCACAGAAATAGATTACCCAAATATAAGTAATAAAATGAATTGTTGCCGATGTTTCAAATAACGACATCAGTTATCCTTGACAATAAATATTATAACTGGTGCCGCTATTCGTAACAACGATATCTGTAATGTTGTTGCTGCTGTTCCAAACAACGACATCAGCTATAGGATTTTTTCGCACTTGATTTTTTTTTTCAAGTCAGAAGGAGTAAGAATAAGTTAACTGATGCCGTTACTCCAAATAGAGGTATGCGAATTTTTTTAAACAGATGCCACTATTGAAAATAATGACATATAAATAACTCGTTATTTCTAATAACGGTTAATGTTGACGGTTCAAAACTGAATCAGTTTGGTAAATATTTTTGAAAGTGGGTCAGATCGCACAATATTTTCAAAAAATGGGTCAGTACGGCAAAAATTATGGTAACTAACGGGTTTAAGAATTATTTTTATTTAAAAATAAAACAACATCAAAAGTTCTAAACAAACCATTTCTTTAGAACTTTATATTTTACGACCAACCAAACAACTCCTAGGTGGAGTTCTGTGAAGTTGGACAAATAAATTTAGTGAAACCATAGCTATCTATATCTGATATGGGGGAAAAATGACCTGGCACTTCCTAGGCCATCTGATCCCCTCGAAAATACCACATCACATCATCTGCCACCTCAGCCCTAAAATCACCTAGGGCTCCTGCCACGTCAGTCCGAAGAACTCACACCAATACAAATCGAGTAAGAACTCTGATGTTGATATTTGCAAGTGGACAAAATCGCACAAGTAATATAGATAGATGAGTAGAGTGTCGAACCCACAGGGACTAGATATTTTACTGAGTACCGATATCGCTAGATGAATCACTATTTGGAAGGTCAAATTTTATAAGGATAAAATTACTAAATTAAATCAATCTAACTAAATCTAACTAAATTGGTGAAGAGGGAGAGGGCTGTGAAACTTTGAAGCTCTTTTACTTTATTAATGATAAAAATAGTTCTAGGGCTCTTGGTTCACCTCGTTTATCACACACACAAATAATAATTCCTTATAGATAAAAATATTATCTTTCCCAATTGTCGACCAAAATCCTAAAGATATTAACCACTCTATCAACGTAGTCTAAAAAATATTCTCAATTAATCATTCGTCTATCCACCAAATTATTAATTGAGAAATTGGATTTCTTAACGGTCACGTCCTCCAATATACGGTCTTTAATTTTTATTAATCACAAATCACCTATTCGGTCTCTTTATGATTTAAAAAGTCATTCAAATGTCTATCCACCATGTTGTACGCATAAATAATAAAAATTAAAAACACAATCAGGAAAAATAGAGTAATAAAGAAATTTAAAATTTGTGTTCTACAAAACTCGGCTACATCTTAGCCTCTAGAACAATATATTCAGCTCATGTTCGATTTGCAATAAATAAAATGTTCAGGTTGCATCTACAAATATTTAAAGAAGAAGTACACAAAAATTATAATAAAAATTATGTATGCAACCCTGTCTAAAAAATACCGAACCCAAAAGCCTTGAAACTCGCACCGCCACGTCAGCACGCCAGTAAACGCGTCAGAGCCGCCTGTCGCTCGTCTGTCCACCGAGTGCACGACCAGACACCTGCTGTCACGTCAGGTGTCAAGTCAAGTGCTGTCGACGTCGGGTTGCTTCCGCGCTGTCTTGTCGCCCTTCTGGTCCCACGTCAGAACGAAGAAAAAGAAGAAACAGCAGGTGTCTGATCCCACCTGCTGTCGCTGTCAGCTTCGATGCGCACGCAAGGATGGAAAAAGTAGTCGTCCTTTGCTTCAGTCTACACGCGGAGAGAGACGATGAAGAAGCCGTCGTGCTGCTTCCTCTCTCTCTCTCACTTTTTGTTTTGTTTTTTTTTTTTTTTTTTTTATATTTTATTTAAGTCAGCCGTCACCTCTTACCTCCTTTCTCTCCCTTAGATTTGTATTTATAGAGAACGGAAGAGGAGCTTAGGGTTTGCACTTTTGCATAAAAGTCCACACTCTTCCTTTATTTTCTTCCTTTTATAATGCAGAATTTTATTTGTTTCTCTTTCCTTCTTTTCTGCCTTTTCTGCCACCACGTGCTTCTGCGTACACAAAATAATACGAAAAATTAGGATTTTTAAATAAAATAAAATTAATTAGTTTAAAATTAATTAAACTAACTATAAATCAAATTCGCGTATAAAAATCCTTTTACAAATTATTTGTCGCAATTTTAACTCAACAAAACAATAAAATTGATAAATCAATTGGTTTACTTTGTTTGTTGATTTTTTCACCAATTCTTTACTTTTTGCATCAAAAATATTATTTCTTCAAAAATAATTAATTAAATAAAATCATATAGAAATAAGATGAATTATAGACAATATCAGCGAAAACAAGCCATTTTAATAGGTAAATGAGTACAAATATTTGCATATAAATTCGACACATCAAATACCCCCAAACTTAAGATTTTGCTTGTCCTCGAGCAAAAAGTAGAATCATAAACAAGGGAATAATAATAGTAGACTCAACCCATCACACCAAGAAATCTTATCATGCAAGCATCAAAATGTCAATTAAAAATATAAACAATTGCAAATAAAGTAAAACCAAGCATACCCACTTTCTCCAGTGCAATTATTTATTCATAATTCCCAAAAAAAAATCGCATTTGTCATGCAATTAATGTAATTATCGTATGCAACAACTCAATCTGTGATTATCCCTTCTCTCTACTACAAACCGAGTAGCAAACTAGAGTTTTTTTTTTTTTTTTTTTTTTTTTTTTTTTTTTTTTTTTTTTTTTTTAGTCTCTTCTTTAAGTTGTCACTTGCCTTTTTACGCGAATGTAAAACATTTGTGATGAATTCACCCGGTTACTCAACAAGTCACAAACTTAAAGTGCTTTGCATACTCATATTTCAAGTTGCCGTTTTACGTAAAAGTAAACATTTGTGATGAATACCCCTAGTTACTAAGCAACTCAAAACATTGGAGTAGATTGACTTTATTCATAAACAATTTATTTATTTTTTTTTTTTTTTTACTCTATTTACTTAAACTCTGTTTAGGACTGGATCAAAGGGAATAATCACGAGAAAAAGCATCACATTTGTCTTTTATGTATAATAGCATGACCCACACAATTTTGTAAGGAATTTTGAAACTCAATAATCCTAAAGTAAATAAGTATGCTTGGTAGTGCTTTATAAAAAAAATTGTTTATACCAAAAAAAATTGTCTTTTATGCTTATCACCATAAAGAACTCAAAAGTGTAATGGTGAGCCCAATTATAATCCTTTTGTTTTGTTTTTCTTTTCAAAAATAATAAAAATAAAAATAAATTTGTAAACCTTCCCCCCAAACTTAGATATCACATTGTCCTCAATGGAAAAGGAAAAGAAAAACAAAAAGAATGCAAAAAGTTTAGAATATCTCCCCTGATTCGTCTTTAAATTTCTGCACGCGCAGCCTTCAGTATTTTGGCGATATCTGGAGCTGTAGATGTCGAAATGGGCTGAATTTTTTTTTGCTGGAAAGCTAAGACAATTGTCTACAACTTCTCTTTGAATCAGTTTTCCAGATTCTGACTTTATGCTGCTCAAAAACAGCCATCAATGCAGGTGTTCAAAACAGCTCCGTTTGGCGACTTTCAAAATTGATGCAATCCTACAAAATAAAATCAAAAATTAAATTAAAATAAACTAAAAGATAAATGAAAACTGAATGCAATAAAAGAAAACATGGGTTGCCTCCCAAGAAGCGCTAAGTTTTAAGTCTTCAGCCCGACTTTCTTCATCTTTTCATCATTGTTTGGCCTTCTCGATGTGCATGATTTCCTTGCCAACTTCACTATCCATGTATGGCTTCAACCGTTGTCCATTCACCTTGAATGTCCCTTGTTGCTCATCATAAATTTCTATTGTGCCATATGGAAACACTCGTGTGACAACAAATGGACCCGTCCACCTAGATCGCAATTTTCCTGGAAAAAGTTTAAATCTTGAATTATATAGCAATACTTTCTCCCCTTCCTTGAATTCTCTTTTCAAAATATGCTTATCGTGCCATCGTTTAGTTTTTTCTTTATAGATCTTGGCATTTTCGTAAGCATCATTGCGAAACTCATCCATCTCATTTATTTGCAATATTCTTTTTTCACCAGCATCTTTCATGTCAAAATTTAGTGTCTTTATTGCCCAATAAGCGCGATGCTCAAGTTCAACTGGTAAGTGACATGCCTTACCATACACCAATCTATATGGGGACATTCCAATTGGTGTTTTAAATGCCGTTCTATAGGCCCATAATGCATCATCCAATTTTCTTGCCCAATCCGTTCGTGCCATATTCACTGTTTTTTCAAGTATTCGCTTCAACTCTCTATTTGAAACCTCCACTTGGCCACTTGTTTGAGGATGATATGGTGTGGCCACATGATGAGTAACTCCATATCTAGCAAGCAAAGCATTAAATTGACGATTGCAAAAATGTGTTCCTCCGTCACTAATAATTGCCCTTGGAGCTCCAAATCGTGCGAAGATGTTTTTTCTAATGAAGTTCACCACTACTCTTGCATCATTTGTTGGTAGTGCAACAGCTTCCACCCACTTGGAGACATAATCTACAGCAACCAAAATATATTTATTAGAAAATGAGGATGGAAAAGGACCCATAAAATCTATCCCCCAAACATCAAATAATTCAATCACTAAAATATTATTTAGGGGCATCTCATGTTTCCTAGAAATATTTCCCACCCTTTGGCAATTATCACATAATTTAACAAAATTAAAAGCATCTTTAAAAATTGAGGGCCAAAAGAATCCTGATTGTAAGATTTTTGCTGCTGTTTTTGTTCCACTAAAATGGCCACCACATTCCAAAGTATGACAATGTTTGAGTATGCTTTCCATTTCCTCTTCAGGCACACATCTCCTTATTACTTGATCTGCACAATGGCGAAATAAGAAAGGTTCTTCCCAAAAATAATATTTTAAGTCAGAGAAAAATTTCTTCTGTTGTTGATAAGTAAAATCAGGAGGTAGAATTTTTGATACCAAATAATTTACTATGTCGGCATACCATGGAGGAGTTTGTATCATCATTAAATACTCATCTGGGAATTCTTCATTGATTGGTGTAACCTGCAAATTTTGTTCATCTTTTGGTTCAATGCGAGATAAATGATCAGCCACCACATTTTCCACACCTTTTTTGTCTTTTATTTCCACATCAAATTCTTGTAAAAGTAAGATCCAACGAAGCAATCGAGGTTTGGCTTCCTTCTTTGCAAGCAAATATTTTAAGGCTGAATGATCCGTGTACACAACTACCTTTGAACCTATCAAATAAGATCGAAATTTGTCAAAAGCATATACAACAGCTAATAATTCTTTTTCAGTAGTAGCATAATTAAGCTGTGCTTCTGTCAAAGTTCTACTTGCATAATAAATTGTGTGAAAAAATTTATCCTTTCTTTGCCCTAAAGCAGCACCTATTGCCACATCACTAGCATCACACATTAATTCAAAAGGCAAATTCCAATCTGGTGCAATCATAATAGGTGCTGAAGTCAATTTATTTTTCAATGTTTCAAAAGCATTCAAGCAGTCATGAGAAAAATCAAAAGGTGTGTCTTTATTTAAAAGTTTGCAAAGAGGCTTAGTGATTAAAGAAAAATCTTTTATAAATCTTCGATAAAATCCTGCATGACCCAAGAAACTTCTCACTTCTTTAACATTGGTTGGTGGTGGTAGCTTTTCAATGACATCAATTTTAGCACGATCCACTTCAATTCCCTTGAAGGAAATTTTGTGGCCTAACACGATTCCTTCTTTTACCATAAAATGACATTTCTCCCAATTTAGAACCAAATTTGTTTCCTCGCAACGCTGCAAAACCAAAGATAAGTTAGATAAACAATCATCAAATGAATTACCAAAAACTGAAAAATCATCCATGAAAATTTCAATAAATTTCTCAACCATATCCGAAAAAATGGACATCATGCAGCGTTGAAATGTGGCTGGGGCGTTACAAAGACCAAAAGGCATCCTTCTATATGCAAAAGTTCCATATGGGCAAGTAAAGGTTGTCTTTTCTTGATCTTCTGGTGCTATGGCAATTTGATTGTACCCCGAATACCCATCAAGAAAACAATAGTAAGAATGGCCTGCAAGTCTTTCAAGCATTTGATCAATGAAAGGTAATGGAAAATGATCTTTTCTAGTTGCATCGTTTAGTCTTCGATAATCTATGCATACTCGCCATCCCGTGACTGTTCTTGTTGGTATTAGTTCATTATTATCATTTTTTACCACAGTTATTCCTCCTTTCTTTGGTACAACATGTATAGGACTTACCCATGCACTATCTGAAATTGGATAAATGATACCTGCATCCAAAAGCTTCACTACCTCCTTATGCACCACTTCTTGCATTGATGGATTTAATCTTCGCTGTGGCTGCACAATAGGTTTAAAATTATCCTCCATTAGAATTTTATGCATGCAAATTGAAGGACTAATCCCTTTTATATCAGAAATGTTCCATCCCAAGGCAGTTTTATGTTTTCTCAAAACTCTCAACAAGTTTTCTTCTTCAAAATCATTCAAAGAATTATTGATAATAACAGGAAAAGTGGAGTTTTGGCCTAAAAATGCATACCTCAAACTTGATGGGAGTTGTTTAAGCTCAAGTTGTTGTGGTGCTGAAAAAATGAGTGGTGTATCTTCCAAATTTTTATCATAATCACAAATCTCTTCATTTTCTAATTCAAGTTTTTCTGAATTCGTTAAGCATTCTTCTAAATGTAATTTAGCAATTTCATCCAAATGTGTTTCTTCCATGACTTCACTTACTAGAAAGCATGCATGAACTTCTGAGGGAAACTCCATGGATTTAAATACATCAAATGTTACCTGTTCGTCGTCAACCCTTAGAATAAGTTTACCTTGTTGCACATCAATCAATGTTCTCCCTGTTGCAAGAAAAGGTCTCCCCAAAATCAAAGGAATTTGTTCATCTTCCTCCATGTCAAGTACAATAAAATCAGCTGGAAGTATGAATTTGTCAACTTTCACCAAAACATCTTCAACAATCCCTCGTGGATATTTGATTGATCTGTCCGCCAATTGCAAGGAAATTGTTGTAGGTTTTGCTTCTCCAATACCTAGTTTCATGAAAACAGAATATGGCATGAGATTAATACTCGCTCCTAAATCGCATAGTGCTTTATGAAAAGGAGAATTTCCAATGGTGCAAGGAATTGTAAAACTCCCTGGATCTTTAAGTTTAGGTGGTAGCTTCTTTTGCAAAATTGCACTACTTTCTTCAGTTAACATCACCATCTCATGCTCTTCTAGCTTCCTCTTGTTTGATAGAATGTCCTTCAAAAATTTAGCATATTTAGGCATTTGTTCTAAAGCTTCAATAAGAGGAATATTAATATGCAATTGCTTGAAAATATTTAAAAAACTTGCAAATTGATTATCAAGCTTATTCTTTTTAAGTCTTTGTGGAAAAGGAATAGGTTGATCATAAGGAGAATTTGTACAAGTGTTAGAATTTAACTTCCCTGAAATGGTTTGGCTTGATTCTCCTTTTTGCTGCGTTTGTTCTTCCATTGTTTGTTCATTCTCACATTGTTTTTCATCCACATCTTGTTCTATATTTTTGATTTGTGGCTGCCCAATTGTTGCCCCACTTCTAAGTGTTATTGCCTTCACATGCTCCTTTGGGTTTACAACTGTGTTGCTTGGTAAAGTTCCTGCAGCTCTTTCATTAAGAATGTTAGAAATTTGACTAATTTGTACCTCGAGATTGTGGATGGAAGCCGAAGTTGAATTTGCAATATTTTGAATTGCTTGATCTGTCTTTTGCATGTATTGCTTGAGCACTTCTTCTAATGCTGGCTTCTTTTCTTGTTGTTGAAAATTTTGTTGTGGTCTAGCTCCTCCTTGATTATTGTTCCAAGAAAAATTGGGGTGATTTCTCCATCCTGGATTGTATGTGCCTGCATAAGGGTTATTTTGCCTTTGAAAATTTGACACATAATTTGCTTGTTCTGCATTTGATGGCGCAAAAGGGTTCCCCACTTGGCAATCTGTACTAGAATGAGCTCCTGCACAATAATCACAAATGATATTAGATTGAATAGCATTAACATTCATATTCCCTATTTGCTTAGATAAAATATCAATTTTTGCATTTAAATTAGAAATAGGGTCAAGTTCGAAAACTCCCGCCACTTTTCTTTGCACTGTTCTTTCTGAGGACCACTGATAATTATTGGATGCCATTTCTTCTAAAAGGTCATAAGCTGCTTCATGAGTCTTGCTCATTAAAGCACCTCCAGCTGCTGCATCTACCATGGATCGATTTGTAGCCCCCAAACCGTTATAGAATGTTTGTACCTGTAGCCACTTTGGAAGCTCATGATGAGGACACTTCCTTAGTAGATCTTTGTACCTCTCCCATGCATCATATAATGACTCCGTCTCATGTTGCGTGAATGTGGTGATGTCATTTCTTAACTTTGCTGTTTTTGCTGGGGGAAAGTACTTTGTCAAAAACTTCTGTGCTAAACCTTCCCAAGTTGTAATAGTTCCCTGTGGTAAAGAATTCAACCAATACTTTGCCCTATCTCTAAGTGAGAAAGGGAAAAGTCTAAGTCGAATGGCATCATTAGAAACTCCATTGAATTTGAAGGTGTCGCATATCTCAAGAAAGTTTGTGATGTGAGTGTTTGGGTCATCATGTGGTAATCCTCCAAATTGAAGGTTCTGCTGAACCATCTGAATGATTGATGGTTTAATTTCAAAATTATTTGCTTCAACCGCAGGCCTTGTTATGCTTGGTAAGGTTCCATTAACTGAGGGCATTGCATAATCCCTCAAAGCTTTGTTTTCTTCGTTTGCCATGGATAAAGAGATTTTTTTCTGCTTTTTAATTTGTCGTAAGGTCCTTTCGATTTCTGGATCAAAGAGTATAGGTTCCAATGGATGAGATCTGGGCATACACACCTAAACCCTGAAAAATAAAGAAATAAAAGAAAAAATAAATAAGTCAAAAGGTTAAAGAGATGCTGCTTTATGATAATATGAAAGCCTTTTTAATAACTGGTTCCGTCACAGTACTCTTACTATACTGTTATAAAATTTTCATGACGTACCTGATGTGACAGAGGTTTGGTAAAACAATTCATTTATCCAGCATGCATTTTAATAGCATAGAAAATTTTCATTCATCCAGTTAATAAGTTAATGCTCTGATTAGGTTAGAACTCTACTTTGTTTTTATTCGGCATTTAATGCTCTTGTCACCAAAACATCAGTAAGTGCACAGTGAAAAAAAATATATAATTGAAGTAGCTTGGACTAGCTCCTTTGACTAGGAAAAGACCAAAGTGAAACGTTGCAGATTTTCACCAATTTTCATATTTAATAAACGAACTTCTCTTGATGATCCTTATGGAAACTCCATTTATGTTCTGGTTCAAATTAAATTTCCGATCCTCTTGCCAGATTTCACATCTCACACAAAGCTTCTTAAATCTACACTTTTCCTCACCAGATGGTACCCAAGCAGAAGATTCGAATAAAGCTTAGGTCCTTTTGGGTGCCATTGATTGAGGATTCATGCAACAAATCATGTTTCGAATTGATAAAAGAAGCCCAAACGAAAAAAAAAAAAAAAAAAAAAAAAAACAGAAAAAGAAAAGAAACAAAAAAAATAAAATAAAATAAAATAAATAAAATAAATAGAAAACTAAAAACTAAAATAAAAAATAAAAAAAAAATTCTAAGTCCTGAAATATAAAAATAAAAAAAACTAAATACAAATAAAAATAAAATAAATAAATAAATAAAAGTAAAGTTAGTAAAGAAAAGATGTAAAATAAAAAAAAAATAAAAATAATTACAAAGAATCCAAATTAGCAATAATCTAGCAATTTTTCAATATCAATAAAAGAATAACTAATCCCCGGCAGCGGCGCCAAAAACTTGATGTTGATATTTGCAAGTGGACAAAATCGCACAAGTAATATAGATAGATGAGTAGAGTGTCGAACCCACAGGGACTAGATATTTTACTGAGTACCGATATCGCTAGATGAATCACTATTTGGAAGGTCAAATTTTATAAGGATAAAATTACTAAATTAAATCAATCTAACTAAATCTAACTAAATTGGTGAAGAGGGAGAGGGCTGTGAAACTTTGAAGCTCTTTTACTTTATTAATGATAAAAATAGTTCTAGGGCTCTTGGTTCACCTCGTTTATCACACACACAAATAATAATTCCTTATAGATAAAAATATTATCTTTCCCAATTGTCGACCAAAATCCTAAAGATATTAACCACTCTATCAACGTAGTCTAAAAAATATTCTCAATTAATCATTCGTCTATCCACCAAATTATTAATTGAGAAATTGGATTTCTTAACGGTCACGTCCTCCAATATACGGTCTTTAATTTTTATTAATCACAAATCACCTATTCGGTCTCTTTATGATTTAAAAAGTCATACAAATGTCTATCCACCATGTTGTACGCATAAATAATAAAAATTAAAAACACAATCAGGAAAAATAGAGTAATAAAGAAATTTAAAATTTGTGTTCTACAAAACTCGGCTACATCTTAGCCTCTAGAACAATATATTCAGCTCATGTTCGATTTGCAATAAATAAAATGTTCAGGTTGCATCTACAAATATTTAAAGAAGAAGTACACAAAAATTATAATAAAAATTATGTATGCAACCCTGTCTAAAAAATACCGAACCCAAAAGCCTTGAAACTCGCACCGCCACGTCAGCACGCCAGTAAACGCGTCAGAGCCGCCTGTCGCTCGTCTGTCCACCGAGTGCACGACCAGACACCTGCTGTCACGTCAGGTGTCAAGTCAAGTGCTGTCGACGTCGGGTTGCTTCCGCGCTGTCTTGTCGCCCTTCTGGTCCCACGTCAGAACGAAGAAAAAGAAGAAACAGCAGGTGTCTGATCCCACCTGCTGTCGCTGTCAGCTTCGATGCGCACGCAAGGATGGAAAAAGTAGTCGTCCTTTGCTTCAGTCTACACGCGGAGAGAGACGATGAAGAAGCCGTCGTGCTGCTTCCTCTCCCTCTCTCACTTTTTGTTTTGTTTTTTTTTTTTTTTTTTTATATTTTATTTAAGTCAGCGTTCACCTCTTACCTCCTTTCTCTCCCTTAGATTTGTATTTATAGAGAACGGAAGAGGAGCTTAGGGTTTGCACTTTTGCATAAAAGTCCACACTCTTCCTTTATTTTCTTCCTTTTATAATGCAGAATTTTATTTGTTTCTCTTTCCTTCTTTTCTGCCTTTTCTGCCACCACGTGCTTCTGCGTACACAAAATAATACGAAAAATTAGGATTTTTAAATAAAATAAAATTAATTAGTTTAAAATTAATTAAACTAACTATAAATCAAATTCGCGTATAAAAATCCTTTTACAAATTATTTGTCGCAATTTTAACTCAACAAAACAATAAAATTGATAAATCAATTGGTTTACTTTGTTTGTTGATTTTTTCACCAATTCTTTACTTTTTGCATCAAAAATATTATTTCTTCAAAAATAATTAATTAAATAAAATCATATAGAAATAAGATGAATTATAGACAATATCAGCGAAAACAAGCCATTTTAATAGGTAAATGAGTACAAATATTTGCATATAAATTCGACACATCAAACTCACACCTGGTGTATCCACACGCCTTCCAAAAACAAACCGCATCAATATCATATATGGTTCTACCTAACGTCAGTTATCATAACTTTCGACCATTTTAAAACACACCATTCTAGTTGCCACCAAGCCACCGAGCTAGGGTGTGTAGGCTATCCGCATAAAACTACTGCTGCTCGGCACATTATATATCTAGTATTATCGTATAAGTATCCAATACACTGCAGACTCTAATACATACGCTAACAGTCTCTCTTAAACCTTGCAAAAGTTTGCACAAAAATAGAGGTCAACACATATGGAATGTACATACTAGTAACTAGATGATACCCTTACTTTCAATTCTCAAATTAGAAACACATTAGAGAAAAATTTGCCCTACTGCCCCCTTTTTTTGAAAATATTTAGCGTCCTGCCCTACTTTCCAAAACAATTAGCGATATGCCCTTATTTAGGACACGTCAGCAACAAACGTTATAGGAAAAACAGCATAGGTTATTTTGATGCCGTTCTTCCCAATAACGACATCTCTTTTAAAAAAAATGTCGTGCCGTTATTTAGAATAACGACATCTGTTATTTTTGTCTAAAGATCGAACAGTCTCAATTGTGAGCTGAAAGATGATTGCAAAATGAAAACAACTGATGCCGTTCTCTCAAAGAACGACATCGATTATACTGATGCCGTTATTTTTAATACGACATCAGTTATATTCGTTTTGCACAGTTTCCTATAATCAAAAACCCTTCTCCTTCCCCCTTTTGCCTTACGATTATTTCGTTCTTCACTCCGACTCCGAAAACCCTAAACCCCAAAAAAAAAATTTCCTAAAATCCCAAGTATTT
Source organism: Hemerocallis citrina (assembly GCA_017893485.1). NCBI lineage: Eukaryota > Viridiplantae > Streptophyta > Magnoliopsida > Asparagales > Asphodelaceae > Hemerocallis > Hemerocallis citrina. Next base: position 881,926 of record JACEHZ010000379.1, read on the forward strand.
TATTGAATTGTACTTAGACTCTACTCTTCAATCTCTCATCGAGAATTCCAAATCAATTGGAATCCCAATTTGTTATAAGTTTCCAAAAACCCTAATTTTTTTTGCAATGTTGATTTTGATATATGAGAGATGTGTGCATTGGTAGTATAGTACAAGTGATGTAGATTTGTGTTATTTAAGTAGTAATTTTGGAAAAGTAGTTATGGTTTGTTGGTGATCTAGGGTATGTGAAATTTGGATTGTTGGTGATCTAGGGTATGTTCAAGTTGTTAGGAAAACAAAGAATATAGGGAGATACTTTGTGGGGGTGTTTTCGTTGTCATTATGATGATTGCAAGTAGTTGAAATGTGTTGAAGATCTATGTATACATAATGGTGAAGTTGAAAGCAATTCGTGAGGATAAAATCCATTTTTTCAAAATGTGATGAATGATTTGAGGAATAACATATTAACTATGGATATAGTGTTGAAAAGCTGAAATACACTGAACTATGGATAGAGTTTGTTAATGTTGACAGGCAATACTTGGATTTGAGGAATAAGAAGTTTGTGATGAATTATACTTAGTTTATTTTTAAAATTCTCTTTCAAAAATTGTTGTTGATTAGTATTTGTTATTGTTGACAGGCAAATAGATTTTACACAACCATTTTCTTCCCATGATGTTGGTGCTTCATCTAGTTCTTCGTATGGACCACGGGGACATCCAGGTCCAATAGATCCTACCGTTCTATATCTGCAAGAAGATCACAGATCACAGATGGTTTGGAAAGGAGATGTAGAAAAGATGAGTTTCCGAATGCACAACATCATGCCGGCGCACCACCGTATTCAAAATTACTTGTTAGGCAGCGGATTCTACGGGATGTCGAAGCTGGTGAAAATCAAATGTGACCACGCCCTACTTACCGCTCTTGTGGAGCGATGGAGGCCGGAGACACGCACGTTTTACTTACCGGTTGGAGAGATGACGGTCACCCTACAAGATGTAGCCGTGATTGCTGGTCTTCCAATCGATGGGGTGGTAGTCACCGGCAACTAGATGTTCAATAAGGTACCATTGGTACGAGATTATCTTGGGCTGGAGGTGCCTGAAGAGGATAAAGGAATATTCGTTGGGGAATCAATTAGATGTTCTTGGCTTGATGGGGAGTTCACTAATCGAATGCCAGACGTACCGACGGACATTCAACTCCAGAATTATACTCGCACATATCTGTTGTCGATGATTGGAGGGATTCTATTCCCTAACTCTTCAGGTGATGTAGTGCACCTCATGTACCTTTCACTCATTGCTGACCTACAAACAGCAGGCCGATATAGTTGGGGAAGTGCGGCTCTGGCCTCCCTCTACCGTGCTCTCTATAACTGTTCGATGAGGTCGATCCAAATGACCGGACCGATGTCTATATTGCAAATATGGTGTTGGGAATGAATATACCTCGGCCGATCCCGTGTCACGGTACTATCAGAAAGTTGGAGAGTACAACAAGAAAATCCTGTGCTGAGAGCTCCTCTTGGTGCCTACTGGATGGGGATGCTTACATGGAGGGATAACCCACGTGGTGTCTTCACCTATTATAGGGACGAACTCGATCAGTTGAGGAAAGAGTTCGTCCATTGGACCCCGTACACAGATGATAGGCTACAACGTCTACCACCCATTTGCACTGCCAATAATCAGTTGTGGTTGACATTAGCTCCACTTGTAAACTTCTCAGTTGTGGAGTTTTATAACCTCGACCACGTTCTCCGCCAATTCAATGCACAACAGCCCGTCCCCGTAAACTCATTGTACGACCGTAGACTTCACAACATCACGGGTCAAGGTCATTTACCAAATATGGATTGGGCCGATCACCACCGTGCTCATGTAGCATGTTGGAACGGGCGGAGGTACGACAATCTTCACTTGATGTTGTAGAGCATCTTTGGTTGGAAATCTTTGACCTATGAAAAGTTCATCCAAGTTGGAAGAACCAACGGAAGACTGTCCATGTTCATGTATGGTGGCACGAGACATCCATTCATTGGATTGAGATCCACGCATCGCTGAACATGTGTCCTGACTTGGCAAGACGCGAGCATTGTTAACCGGCACATCGACAATGACATCAACAACTGGAGCTTCAACGACAATCTCCTCATCATCATCCTCGAGACCGCGTTCCTCATCTTCTTCCTCTTCAACCAAGTCGTTATTTACAACGGCGTCAAAGTCTTCCATAGCAATGCCAGCTAGCAAAATATTTTGTGGCAAAAGGGTAGGATGTACCTGCTCATATTCGGAGTAAACAGGTTCTATTGGAGTTGTGCTAGTATTTTCGTCTGTATTTGAAATTCTAGCATGTGACTCTGCAGATGGTTTCAAAGTCCGTGTGGGCCTTGGACTTTCGATAACAACCCGTGTAGTATTTGGAAGTCTCGTTTGATCGATATATAACTCAACTATATTCCAACTACAACTTGGATGAAGTGTCTTAAGCAACATAAATCTCAGAGAATTGTCACTGTCTATGGGTACCAACATGAAATACTGCACATCCCCTTTACCAGCAACATAATGGCCTTTGAGTTTCAGACTCATTTCACTTCTATCCCAATTGGTGACTTCATATATCTTATCTATTAATTCTGCGTACGTAAAGTTGGGGGAAGCCCAAATAATTACCGGTTCAACATCACTATAAGAATATCCAATCTTCGGATCCTTAATTACTTCACCCCCATAATATAACCAAATAGGAATATCAAATTCCATACCTATGCATAAAAATTCAAACATATTCAAGTCATTTACTACTCACAATAAGCATAACATTGGAATACATATCAAACATACGGTTAAGATGATAATATCTTCAAATTAAACCGTACCACCACTAGCTTCAAAATTCGTTGTGGATGAAGATTGCAATTGAGAGTGGGAGTAAGGAGGTGGGATGTATGGAGTTTTAGAGGACTCGAATGGTTGGAATTTTCTGATTTTAGGATCTAGGGTTTGTGGGTAACAGGAGCAATGAGAGAGAGAGAAAATTACGAATCACAGGGGTAAGAGAATGGAGAAGGGGGTTTTTGATTATAGGAAACTGTGCAAAACGATTAAAACTGATGCCGTTATTCACAATAACGGCATCAGTATAATCAATGTCATTCTCTAAGAGAACGGCATTAGTTGTTTTCAATTTACAATTCTCTCTCGAGTCACAATTGATATTGTTCGATCTTTAGACAAAAATAACAGATGCCGTTATTCCAAATAACGGCACGACACTTTTTTTTAAAAGAGATGCCGTTATTGAGAAGAACGGCATCGAAATAACCTATGCCGTTTTTTCCAATAACGTTTGTTGCTGACGTGTCCTAAACAAGGACATATCGCTAATTGTTTTGAGAAGTAGAGCAGGACGCTAAATATTTTCAAAAAAGGGGGCAGTACGGCAAATTTTTCCATATTAGAAACTCCTGTTGCTTGGAACTGACAACCATACAACTCATTTTGAGTTAGGAGCAAAAGTATAGAGAAATAAATAAACTAGACAGAAAAAGATTTGAACTTAATGTGAGAGAGAGAGAGAGGGGGGGGGGGGGGGTAGAAACGGTAGAAGCCTGAAAATACTCATGAGACCTACAGTAATGAAGCTATGGTTTGAAGTTTGTATTATCAAACTCATTTTTTTTGATGAATCGGATAGAGCCAAAAGGCTCCAGCCATCAAAAAATATATTAATCAATAAAGCAGTAATAATACAAACAAGCGTCACTGGTTTTACAAGGGGTAAAACAGATAAAAAGCGAACAACAAAAGAAATACAATAAACAGCAGCAAACCCATAGGGTAAATACACGGCAAGGCGCACCACTTCGAAAACAGAGAGCGGAGCAAAAGGCCCGGCGCCGCAAGCGAAAAGAAGACCAAAATCGATAATCCGAACCCGAAAAAGGATCTGGAGTACAAAAACTCCCCCCATGACGAAAATCCAACTTCACTAGCAGTCTTGAGAGACTCTAGTGGCACAACGGCGGAAAAAAACTGCTGACACCAGTGATGACCACAAGAAGGCGTATCTCAACTGAGACCTTGTTGAAAAGCGAACGCCGAACCTGCTTTCCTCGCAAGAAGGCGAGCGCTCACTCGAATCATCGATAGATCGAAAACTTTCTTCTTGTAAACTCGCTTGACGGGAGGATGGGCCGCCCTCGCAGAAGGGTGCGAGAACTCCACAAGGTCAGATGAAGAGACGCTCTCAATGATGGGCCACAGAGGGGAACACTGACTGATGGGAGCATCCGATGAGTCAGAAGGGGTGATCTCGGTGGTGCCGTCCCAACGGGGAGATGAATGGGCATCAAAACTCATAGAATAATTGAGGGGAAGGGAGAGCAAGAAAAGTTTGGGAGCCCTCAGGACATGATGGAGCCACGACTGAGCCCCTAAAAGTTGATACCAAGAGTATAGGCAGCCAGGATGATGAAAAGATAACGCACAACATAGGGGATCAGTAATCTTCAGAGCGCAAGGATAGGTATAGCATAAAGAAGGGGCCTTTAAAGTATCTATAGGTCTGTCAGGACGCAAAATGGGCTCTGAAAAGCGGGAGAGCTGATCAGTCTCCCTCGCACAACGAGACCACGAAAAATACGAAAGGTGGTGGTTAAGCCAGCCAGGATATTTACCCAATAAACTGAACAATGACGGAGCCGCTAAGCAAGGGCGGGGGCGAGCCTTGAAAGAGAACCGGCGATGGTAGGAAACAAGGTTCGTGATAACTTTACGATCCTTAAAAGAAAAAGCAATATTAGGCCGATGTAAAGGGACAAGAGAAGCGCGAGGAGAAGAATTAGGTGTGGAGGAATTCGACTCAGAACGAACATACGAGACAGAGGAGTCGATGTCCTTGCTCTTAACCTTACTGTGCTTACTAACCAAGCTTTTCTGAAGCTTGAGCTTTAAGAGAGGGTAATTAAGAAAGGAGAGGAGTTTGGCCGGTAGGGGATGACCTCTGGGCCAGCCTAGAAGTTTTTGAAGGGAAAAGCATCGATAACGAGAGTGACCGAGCTTATCACAGAATAAACACTTCATTTTATTCAAACAATCACGCTTAAGATGCCCAGAGCGGAGACACCTGAAGCAGACCCGATGAAGATCGGGCCTACAAGGCGAGGGGGAGTTAGAAAACATGGAAGAGCCCTGAGAGGGTGAGCTGAAATCCCAGGGAGGAGAATATAATACCCTCTTCGAGTCCTGATCCATAGCTGAGCAAACAGAGCTCGCTACAGCCATGATAAAGTACACATAAGAAGCCTTGCTAAGAATGGAGCAAGACAAAATGCAATAGAGGAAAGAAAGTGAATAAAAAGATCACTAACAGAAAGGAAACACTCCCACAAGACAAAACTTAACCAGTGTTATAACAAAACAGCGCTTCTCAAGGTGGAGATGCCGCACTCTCCAATCAGGAGCAAAAGAATGAGGAAAATAGAGAGAAAGAGAGATAAAGAGAGAGGATCGATAGCACGGTCGATCAGGAATAAAAATACAGTCAGCACACTGACGTAAACAGAGTAGAACGCTAGAAAAAAGATCTCCAAGGAAAGGGGAGAACAAAGCCAAAACAATCACACAGACAATCCAAAAGACAACACAGCTAAAGGGATACAACACAGCGCACTGAGTAAGCCGCAAAGCACTAGAATAGCCTCAGGGATCCACCCAAACAAACCAAACTTCCGATACAACCACTAAAGGAGAGAAAAGGATGAAAACTCACAGAGAGTGGTTAAAGAGGGCGACTGGATCGCCGCAGGGGAGGACGCTCTAGGCAGGACACCTCTAACTTCGAGGGCGCACTGGCGGTCGGACGGAGGCGCGACACCTGGAGGGAAGCTCCAGAGAAAGCGCAGCCAAAGGGAAAAGAACCTCGAATAGCTGGATGAAGATGGTGAGCACCGGAGCTGCAGAGCTCGGGTCTGGCAGCCAAAGCTTTGGCCAAGGGAGAGCGCGAGAGGAGAGACGTTGCGCAACGCGATGAGAGGCCCAGGGATCTCAGCCAGGTGGGAGGGAGAACGCTGGAGTCGAGGTTTCCAGCGGAGAGAGAGGAAGAAGGCTTCGCTTCAAATTCGAAAAAACTGAGATGGGTCGGTAGGGATTTGGGAGCACTACAATTTTGGTTGAAGGGAGAAAGCGAGAAAGAAGGGGGATCGACGGGATCTGGAGAGGGAAGTCACCGGGGAAGAGGGGAAATTTTGAATTTAGAATCGCCTAAAAAATCGCCTCTCTCATATTATCAAACTCATTTAAAAAAACAATCAATTAATATATATTCGGATTCGGAGTAAAGTGTGAATGCGGGGTTATTCCAAAAGAAAATACGAAAAAACTCATTTTTCTTTTTCCATTTACAAAAGAAAACTACAGATACATCGACTCAAATCCAAAAACAGACTGGCCATAATACTTTTTTTTTTATCTGAAAAGATTGGCCAAAGGCCCTCCCTAGTTTCATTAAAAAGATTTTAATAAAACACAAAACACCATCACCAGACAATGATGTTCATGTCACCTACATTCAGGCCATGATACTCATTGTTCATCCAAAAGATAAGTCCCCATCATCAGTCGCACCCGACCCCCTGAGGACCATCAAAATACATACAAGTAATATAAATAAACCCAAAATACATAAAAAAAAAAAACCCCTGAAAGAGCATGAGGCAATGAACCCGGCTGCATGTTCCACCCTCATGACCCCCTGGAGTCAAGACTCTTCAGCTGAGCCTCCCCCTTCCTGTCCTTCAACCTGACTGGCCATAATACTTACATGGGTGATTTTCTACAGAAGTCACGATTTTTTCTTTTCCTTTTTCTTTTTCCAGTTATAAACAATTTTCTGTTACACACAACTAGCTCTATATGTATTATGGACAGGAAAAATAAAGAGGGGGAAAGAGTGTAGAGATTCAGCAGCATGATTATGAATACAAGGCTTGTAGCTAGCACAGCTCATCCTCAACCTGGAGCGTTCTTACTGCTCTTTTGGCGTAGAAGGTAACGGCAACAGTGACAGCTATGGCAGCACCAAAACCGACTGCATCATATATTATCTGCTCCACGGAAAGGAATCCATGCTCGGTAGTTGCATCTGCAAAGGTCCGCAGCAGTCTCCCACTGTCATCGTCCAAATGAGAAAGAAAAAAAACATTTTTTAAATCTTAAAAAAAACAGAAGTTTGCACATATAAGAATAGTAAAATGAATATGATAAATAAAATTAATAGGGGAAAATTTAGCTTTGCTTCTTAAAAGAGGCTTAGGAGATAATTCTCCCTTCATAGGCTACTTTAGTTTGCAGGTGTAATGGTATGAGGGTATGAAGAAAATACACTTCTCTTTAGAAGCCGTTCGAGTTGAAGTTGAACAAATTAGACACTTGGGTCGACATGACCGTGTACCTATTTCAATATAGTATTTTATCCGCAATTGCAGGTGAGGGCCTTGAGGGAAAGCCAGAAAGGGACACTTGGAGGCACTGAGAAATATTGAAGCTTTGAATCTTTGATCTGAGGACAGAACGCCTATTAGATTTGTTTCTTATCTAATTGGGAAATTGTGAATGCAGAAGCTAGATAATAAGAATGTTGATGATTTTAATAGTTGCTAATGATTACTCGTGTGTCGGTTTGTTTAGGATAATGGAAATATGATGAAAAAATACAACATGAATCAATCTTTGAAACTTGGACATTATCCTTCTCACAAATCTACACAATCTAACCCAGATTGTATAGATTATTTCTGTCATTTATCACTGTGATATCAAATCCTCCTTCCAGAATAACCAGAATATGATATTCTATTGTGGTGTTTATTGTTGATAAATGTACCTTCACAAGTAGCATAGAAATGGATCAACATGCCCTTCGGTTGATCTCTACGATGAACCAATTCTGTGTGAACTGAACAGATTCTTGATTATGAAGCTAACAACATCAGGGAAAGGAAAAATCAGCAGGCTATGTCTGCTAACGATCAGAAGTTACTTATACCAGAGACCTATGTTAGCAGCTGCATTTATTAGTTTTGAGTTGTGAAATGGATTTTATCCTTTATTTAGAGAAAGAGGGTCTCTACTTGCAGGGATAATGACAGCAGCACGTTTGATGTCTACGGATCAGCGCCCCATGGTTCTCAGTTGGCATTGGCATGCCTCAGTGTATTTATTCACTCAAGACTTGGCTGATGTTTCATATGAAAGTATAAATGCATCCTTAAGATTTTGATATTTACTGCTCATTGGAATATTATTTCGCTAATATATACATACCATTGATATGATCTCCACAAATTCTAGTTTTCACACATTTCAATATTCAATCGCAGGCTAAATGAGTGTCAAATTTTCTAAAGGTTATGGTCAGTCCGGTACGTACTACAGATTTATTGTACTAGACAATAAATTTTGGAATCAAGACATGACCAAATTTTAACCATAAACTCAACCAATGTATGCTTAAAAGCTACCAAACTATGAACAGAGAATGAGTTCAATAAATAATACAGCCACCTTATATCATTAATATATCAATTAAAGAATGAGCTTAACATGAAAATTTAGATATCTAACCTGTAGATCATAGAGAAAGTGTCCAGCACGGTTCCTGGAAGAGATCCACATATGTAGGGAAAGTACGTCACATTTGTTGCAACAGCTGCATAATTGAAAACAACGTATGGGATTGGACAAAACCTGATCAATGCAACTGCTCGAAATTGATCAAACCAATTTCCTGCTCCAGCTAATCTAATAACAGCTGCTTTCTTAGGCCAATTCTCCAACCATTTCTGCATGTCAAACCACAACTATCAGAGAGATTTTTTTCGTTTTTTCCATTTCGGGGGGGGGGGGGGGGGGGGGGGGGGGGGGGGGGGGGGGGGGGGGGGAGGGGGGAATTTGCTACGTAATCCACACATTGCTATGTGGTCTCTTTAATTTGTATTATCAATCTCAATGTTTCCATAGTAAATCAGTCTTAATTAATTTGACTTTCATTACTTTTAGAATTTTTTTGATGTTAGTCCCTTTTGAAATGTGTATTTATAAATTAATCTCCATTTTCACATTATTTGCTATCTGGTTCCTTAAATAAGCCCAGTTAAACTAAATAGATTCCTCATTGGTGATTTGTGTAACCCAACAAAATCTTAAATAATAGGCTAATTAGGTGTGACAAAAGACCAAAGTATCCTCATATATTGCTTTCGTGGGAATAGTGCAATGGAGTTGGTGGTATTTTTGGGAAGGAGAGCTGTGTAATGGGATTTTGGGAGAGAAACCCATTTATAATGAATGTGTAACTCTAAACTAAACATTAGGGATAAGACTGGGGGATTAAAAAGGGTATTAAGAAAATGAAAAAGATTTCTGTTAAGTTTGATAGTCATTTGAGGATAAATCCATCGTTAATCTACCGCATGAATTAATTTCATAATTATTAGCTCATTAAAGGATAACATGAAAATAGGGACTAATGTGGAAAAACATGTTTCAAAAGGGACTAATATCTAATAAGCCCTTGCTTTTGAGGGTAATGCTACACCTACTACCAAATCTACTACTTTTTCCTTTACTACCTTAGTTGGCACACTATTATTAGATGTTTGTACCAACTACTCTACAATAACCTCCACTAATAGTGTGCCACCTAAGGTTGTAAAGGAAAATGTAGTAGATTTGGTAGTAGGTGTAGCATTACCCTGCTTTTAATGAAAAATTATGCATATTTTCAATTTTCATCATATCCTTCCCCCCTTTCTTACCAACAATTCCGTAACTGGTAGATTAGATGGTGAACCCAATCGATAGGGCCATAGGGGAACTTTTTTCGAATGACAATAGCATGCATGGAATCTTAATGGCAACTAATAACCTAACCACAATTAACAAACTTTGGAGAATCCAATACAATACATATAATTTATGGGGCTAAATGCAAAAATCTCATTCTTTTTTCTGTGAAGTTAGGATCAGCAGCAGGAAACAAATTTGAGATGAAAAAATGTAAAGATTCTCATTTTCGCTATGTTACAATATAAAGTATCCCAACCCGATACACCATGGCAAGGATACCTCATAAGTCACAAGCTGACATTAGAAACTCCAAACTACCATTGAATGATGAAATATACAAGAAGGAAAAAAAAATCCAAAACTACCTTAATTGAATATAGATGACAAGAAATTTACTGCAGGATCTTACGTGTATTTGATCATGGAACAGAGAACCAATGAAGAATGGCAATGACATGCCAATAATTGCCCCTCCCATAATTAGCAAAAAGCCATAACCATAGCCAAATGTCATTCCAGCTACCCAACTACAAGGTGTAGAAGGTAAGAGCAGAACAGGAAGCACAGCAATACATGCAAAAACTGAAAGTCCAAGGGCTGGCCTACTAAATGTCGCCATTTCCCACTCCAATGTAGGTATAACCACCTGCCAGATGATATTCAAGGGCTTGAGCAAATGGCAAAAATAGTGCAACATGGAAACACTCAAGGAGGATGTATATATACCAATCTAGTTGGATTAAGAAAGAAGAAATCTATTCCCATTTATCAGAATTAACATGGAGGTGAATAGTAGAGTCAAAAAGTATTCTTAAAATGTTCAAACTTTACACTCTGAAATGTAACAAAATACAAATTTCAATTGCTAACATGAAAATCAAAACACTTTCCCTTCGAATTTTGTTTTGGTTTGTCCTTTTCTTTTTCCTTTTCGTTTTGGGGTGTAAACTCATCCTTGACTTATTCTGGTAAGTCACGTAGTTCGATATCTTGTAATTATAAATCCATATATAATTCAAATTAAATAAATAAGCGCCACCCACATAGATCACAATAAGTAATTTCAACTCTGGAGTTGGAGGTGGTTGATAACTTCACCATGGGAGTAATACACAACTCACCAATTCTAAATATATCAAACCAACTAACATAATTTGGGACTCAATAGCTTCAATTTCAGGAGTATATCTAAATGACAAGAACACAATTTGCAAATTCACAATTCTCAATTACATGAATTAAAATTCTCGATGGAATTTACAGAATTGTGCAACCTGATAGGCCCTACGTTGATTATATACGTGAATAGACACATGTTTTATGCCAAAAAATCACATTATGCTGATAATGCAATTAAAATTTATATTCAATATCAGAGACCATTCTTGGGAGTTCTGAAAAGAGAAATTAAAATTTATTAGTCATCCATAAATTCACTTATTGCTCAGTTGTTTGCCAACCAAAATTGCATTGCAGCTGTGCAGGCTGATTGCAGCCAACATCAGCTGCAATCACAATTGCAAGTGAAAGGATGACAAGGTGATCATTGCTGGTGGTGGCTAGGAGGAGATGGCTGTAGGGGTGGTGTGGAAGTGCTTTGCTGTGGCATTGACTGGTGTCAGTTGTTGGATGTGGCGGTAGCAAGTCTTGCAACAATAGTTGCTACAGTAAGTACAAGTTTAAACCTGCAATTGACGGGAATATTGCAATCCATCCAAATATTTGCAACTGGGTTCAGGTATGGGATTAGAATTATGAACCAGTCGCAATCAAATAAACACCCAAAATTAAATTTTAGGTGCTTACACCTTGGCCCCATTGCATTCTACAAAGAGAAGAGCTAAGCCCAAGTAATTGATGCAAATTTTGCTAAATACCAAAACAATTGATTTGAATAAACTAATCAAATAGATATATATACTTTGTTTCAGTTTTATCTCGTGTTCCAAAAGTAGAAGTAGAGTTCATTAGTTAAAGCATGAAGAACCACGCAAATCAGAGCAATAGGCTGAGCCTAATTGGACCCTGTTTGGGAACAAAGTTAGATTATTTTGGTTATCTAAACTTAGGTAGTCATACCCTTACCTCCATTTTAAAGTTATCTTAATAGTTAAGAAAAACATTATGGGGGTAAGATAAGTAGTGAATTTTGGAAGGCTTGCACACGTCTACCGGTGATGCATTGTTTGTATATATAGAGTTTGACAGATCCTATCAGATCCTATGATTAGTTACAGATCCTATTCTTTATGAATACAAGTTGTGCAATTACACAGATCCTATCAGATCCTATGAGTAGTTACAGATCCTATTCTTTTGGAATACAAGTAGTGCAGTTACATATCCTATTCTTTAGGAGTTGTTGCAGCAGTTACTGATCCTGGAGTTGTTACAGACGAGTTGAATGTTGTAGATAGATTAGGCTCAGTCGACTTAGTCTTGACAAAAGTGTAGTTATCTTTAACTCCAAAATGAGTCCGAAACATGCCAAAGTTCGAAAAACTAGACAATATTAAAGTTATGCGAGATAACTCGAGTAATCTTAACTTACCTTTGTTCCAAAACATATCCTTAAAAGTGAATTCCAAAACTTCATGTCATGCACCAACAGCTAGAACTTACGTAGTTTCAGTAATTAATTCCAAATTAACAAATCTAGAAATTAATGATGATTCCGACAAGTAAACTCAACAACAAATCTTTTATATTTCCATTTATGAACTGAATTAAAATCATTGTTGGATAAATAAAAAATCACCTTCTTTACGATCAAAGGCCCAACGAAAACAGCAAGAACGATACCAATCCCGACCGAAAAGATGCATAAAAGAAGTGCCTTTATCCACCAAATCAAAGAGCTCCACCTCTTGTTGAATCCCCCAAATTCTGCATCATCGGATTCCGCCAACCTCACGTAATCCCCCACCATTCCCATCTTTGATTCAAAAACAACAATCTCATCAACAATCTCAACTGTAAAAGCCATCTGGAACGATTCCAAAATTGTGGAAACCCTAAAGCTCCAGTGTTTAGTAACCCTGAATTTGAAACGGTGGTCGGTAACGACTTTGGTGAGTAAATTGTATTGAAAAAATTAAATGGCCACCAAAAAAGGAAAAGAAAAAGGATATTTTTGTGGTGTAAACGAAGACGAAAGGAGGAGAAAGAAACAGAGAGAAAAATAAATTATGAGAAAGAAAGTGACTTGACTGACTCACGGTTAACGGCACGCCGCGCCAGCTCAAAGTGGAATTCATTCACTGACACAATTATTACTAGTTTGTTTGTTTGTCTGTCTGTTTTGTTTTGTTGTTTTTTTTTTTTTTTTTTTTTTTTTTAACAGGATGGTCCGACTAAAATTGTAAGAAAGTAAATATAACAGAAACAAAAATTAAGGCAACCGAGTGCGCTGTCAGACACTGGATGCGCAGCACCAGACAGAACGGATTGCATGACAGCCACGGACGAGAGCGTCAAAACTCGCCATCGCTGGTTTGTTATATTTGATTTTCGATATAAATTAGAGAAGTCAATTTGATTTTTTTTTTTTTTAATAACTTATATACAAATGGATTTTCATTTTTATATTTTTGTTTTTGTTTTTGGGTGGTGCTAGAATATTCCGTTTGTGTGAGCTAATATTCTTTTGTTAGATAAATCAAACAAGAATTGTATTTGAATTTTGAAATGAATGTGTTGCATTTTATATGTTCATGTTATGTTTTTTTTTTTTAAGGGAAAATGTTCATGTTATGTTTTTTTTATATGTTCATGTTATGTTGAAATAGCTTTATGATGAGTGTTTTTTTTATCTTTAGGAAATTGTGTTGAGTGTTGAAATGGTTATGCATTTTTGTATGTTCAATTTCTTTTGAATTAGTATTGAATATTTCGTAATAATTATTTTGCACATCTATCTATAACTATTATAATGGGAGAGATTATAATAGAAGAGATAGGGTTGGAAACAAATAAATAATTTTTTATTCTTTTTTGTATGTTTGCAAACACGTGCAGTGTACGTGTTGGTAGGTTTTTTTTTTGTTCCTTTCACTCCCCATCAACGTACATCGCACGTGCATAATGCTAGTAACTATTATAATGGGAGAGATGGGGTTGGTAAACAAATAAACAATTTAATTTTTTATTTTCTTGTGTATGTGTGTCAACACGTGCAGTGCACGTGTTGGTAGTTTTTTTTTGTCTTTTTCATTCTCCCTCCACGTGCATCGCACGTGCATGATACTAGTAATATATATTACACAGTTATATGTTTTGTACGTTCAATTTTTTTTTAATTAACATTAAATACTTTGTAGAAAATCTTGTATCAGAAGACAATATTATCAATCAAAAGTAATACTAAAAATAGACAATCAAAAGCATTTGAATTTGAATATGATAAGCAACTAAGACTGGTCCCTCGTTTTGATAGATCTTACAAAATTTTAGTGTGTACACAAGCAGAACTTGCAAGATTGTTTTCTGTTTGCAGAATTGTTTTCAATCTCACTCGGTATCTTTCTAAAGCATTCATTTTGCGCCCAAACAAATTAGACTTGGATGGAAGCAAGAGGGTGTTTGGATTGGGGAAATGCACAATGTCCAAATCCAAAAGTTCATATGAGGCTTTGGCAATTGCAGTCCCTATAATCCAAATATGCAGTGCACCCCATAAACACATAAGCATATTTGTACAAAATGGGCTGTGAGAATTGCACCCCATTCTGACAGGCCCTTTTGTGTAAATATGTTTATGTGGGTGTGGGGGCCCACTGCATTGCACTACAGGGGTTGCATTTGTGAAAGCTCCTAATTTTGGGTTTACAAATTGGGCTAAACTTTGTATTTTTCCTAAATTTACAAATCCAAACACCCTAAGAGACAACACAGTGAACCACAGCTTCAAAGGATATCTCATACACCGATCATGATTAATTCTACCCAAGATAAATGAGATGCACTTTGAGTAGTGGCCGGGCCCAACCTGTTCGGGTTTGACAGGTTTCGGATGGCCTCGGATCAAGTTAGGCCATTAGCTGGGCTGGGCCAGGCTGGATTGGGAAATGAAAAAACTGACCCGGTCGACCCGTGAACAAAATTCGAGTTGAACCCGGGTCGGTCTAGGCGGGTCGACGGGTTGGCCCAGTTTTTCCCCTCTATTTTAATCTAAAAAATAAATAAATAAAAATTGTACAACAAGTATAAGAGATTAAAAATTAAACAAAATTGTATATATTATTCATTTCAACTTCTACAAAAAAAATTACAACTATTTCTACATACAAATATTGTTAAGAAAATATACAAATTTCTTCAATTACATGTTTAAGAGAACAATCTAGAGTTCGAGATAGCATATAGTTAGATTGAATAGAGGGCATTGGACTATTGTCGTGTACTTCTACTTAACATAAACCTATGATCTCATCGCCCTAAATTCTCTAATCTTATTGTTGGATTTCAGGCAAGTTGCTTCCACTTGTTGATATAGATGTCGTTTTTTTTTGAGTCCTGTCTTCAGTCTTCATCTGATCTTCAATCCACACAAGCATCTCCAACGAATCCGGTTTCAAGTGATTCCTGTAATCTGTTAGAACTCTGAACTCTGTCACTTGTAGGAAAAATACTTTCTGAAGCAACTGTGGAGATATGAAGAGCTAGTAGATCTCTAGCAATATGTGAAAGAATAGGAAAACGATTTTCATGTTCTTTCCACCATTGTAGCACTTCAATCTTAGTACTAGAACTCTTACTATCTTGTTGATTACACCGATTGAGAAATGTAGTAGACATAGTCACGAAGTTTGGTAGTCGTTGAAAGAGAGAGAGAGAGAGAGAGAGAGAGAGAGAGAGAGAGCTTCTTTGTTGGATGAGTTGAAGTAGATATAGTTGAGAGTTGAATCAACACAATTCGATACGATCGAAAATTTTTAATTCTTTGTTGAAAAAACATGGTTGAATTGAGTAGTAGTAGTAGTAGTAGAGAGAGTAAGAGAGTAGAGTGTGGAAATTTTTAGATTGAATTAAGGGAGTTTTTATAGGGAAAAAAAACGGGTCCAAACCCGTGGGTCGTGTATGGGTTGCGAGCGGGTTTGACTTGGTCAACAGGTTCACCAGCTGGATCAAGCAGGTTGGATTTCCGAAATTGTGACCCGGGTACACCTGTGAGTTCGACCCGTACCCTAACCGTCTAATTGTGGGCCGGGTTCGAGTGAGCGGGTCGCAGGTCAACCAGACCCGGTTGCCATCACTAACTTTGAGATGCGTTCCAGACACAAACTTCTGGAATCCATCTTGGGTACATCATACAACTGTGCATCTACTCAATCCGAAGAAGGCTACAACGAGGGTTTATAGGAGGATATCCTATAAATTACATCTCATAGAATCTTACTTATCTAATTCGTAAAAATGAGTATAATCGAAACAGACTTGGACCTTTTCTTGCTCCAAACTAACGGCTGCCTTCAAAACCCGGTCATTCCCGCCCTAATTTCTCTCACAGCCAAAGGACACATTCTTCTCTTAAGGCTGTATAAATGCCAAGCCCAAATGAAGGACAGTACATTGTTCTCTTCTAAGCCCCTTCAGTTCCCCTTTCCTTCTTTCCTCTAATAACTCTATATCTTTAACCATGACTAGACCCTTCTTTGCAGCTATCTGCCTCGTCTCTTGCCTGGCCGGCATCGCTCTTGTCGCCGATGCCTACACCATTCAAGGCCGGGTCTACTGTGACACCTGCCGTGCCGGATTCGAGACCAGCGCCACCGAATACATTGGAGGTATTGAGACCGGAATTCATTAATTATATTTTTGAATTTTACGCGAAGATGTTTTGATTTCCTAATGATATATATGCTATGCACAGGAGCTAAGGTACGACTGGAATGCAAGAACTACACTACTGGCGAGGTCACACACAGAAATGAAGGCACGGCTGACGCCAGCGGGACCTACACCATCGTGACAAATGATGACCACACAGGTGAGATCTGTGAGATAATGCTTGTTGAGAGCCCTCGCCCTGACTGCTCCGAGATCAAGACCGGAAGGGACCGTTCTAGAATTGTGCTATCCAACGAGAGCGGTATCACCACCGACATACGCTACCCCAACTCCCTCGGATTCCTCATCGAAAACCCTCTTCCCGTATGCGGGCAGTTGCTGCAGTCTTATGCATTGTCTGATGAGTTGGACTAATTAAGAGGAGGGGGCTGGCTGGGTTCATGAGTTCAACTACTTATAATTTCTCTCACCTAATAATAATACTGTGAGTGTTATTTAAGAAGCATCTTTTGATGTACAATAAAGTGAGTGTGAGGTGAAATGAATCTATGTGAAGTGTAATGCATGTACACAAACTCTTTCACTCCCGTTGTTTTTAAAAAGAGTAGTAATGCATGTACAAAAACTTTATCCCACAATATGAATTATAAAACAATAATACAATCTCATTCACGTCAATCCCACATATAAACAATCATGTAAACAATCTTATTAATAAAACACACATCAAAACAAAGGGTTGAATTCCCAGCGCAGTCTGTGTGATGCCTTGGACAAATGAGATTTGCAAAGGAATACTGCTAAAATACATAAATGTGAATGAGCAATCTGTGGAAAAGATTACATGAAAATCATTGAATTCTATAATAGACAATCTTCTACAATTAATGAAACAGGTGGCCTTATTCCACCTTTTCCCTCAAAAAAAAAAAAGACAATCTTCTACAAGCCAAATATTTTCCGCATTCAAGACAAGAAGAAAAAGAAAAACCTCAAATATAGCAAAAAGAAAAGCAAGCAGTAAAAACTGAACCATCTGTTCTTTTGTCCAAGAAGGATGCATGCATTCCATAGAACTCCCACCACATTTACTAGCATTAATCTTTCTGAGAGGTGCACAATTGAGCATAAATCAAAATCTATCCACCAATAAAAACTCTTCGTCATCAAGAACTCGTACATCTTTCTGTCTCACGAAATGCTCTCACCCGATTGCTTCAACTATCTTCACAAACTCGATCCTCTTCTTGAGTGGAAGTGGTACATATGGCCTCCTAAATACAGGCTTCACAACCCCCAACTGTGCGAGGGCAGTGTTGAGGCCTATCGGGTTCGGCTCATGAAACAACCACTTCATCAAAGGGCAACAATTTTGAACTCAACGAAGGGTTTTTACCATCAAACATGAGCGCACGGAACAAACCAGGAACGAGATTGCTAGTAACCGATATAACTCCTGCGGCTCCATACACCCATCTTGCATCGTGAGACTCATCATCATTACCACTCCAAGTGACTATCCTTGAATTCGTGTACCCTTTGATCCTCTCATTCCCAACACACTCTTTGACACTGGCCGGGTTTGGGTTTCCTGCAAGCTCACGTATGATACGTGGAGGAATATCTTGTCCAGTCCGAGAAGGAGTCAGTACGGCAAAACTGCCCCACTTTTTGAAAATATTTGGGGCTCTGCCCCAGTTCCAAAAATAATTAGCGATCTGCCCATGTTTAGAACGCGTTAGCATAAGCCGTTATTGAAAATAACGGCATAGGTTATTTACATGCCGTTATTTTCAATAACGGCATTTATTTTACCTTTTTTTCCATACCGTTATTTGGAATAACGGCATCAGTATATTTCTTTTACAAGTGTAAATCTTCTAACTTTAAAAAATTCTAAGTGTGAAAAAATTTTATAAATAATGCAGTTATCCACAATAACGGCATTCGAATGATCGGCATCAGTTATATATAAATAAACTCTTGTCGTTGTTTGGAAACTAGAGAATGAATAATAAATCAATTTTTTTTTAAAAAAATTATCACTGATGCCGTTATTTCAAAAAACGACATCAGTTATAAAAAATTTCTAAAAAAAATAAATTTGATTGCTACTTAAAGAGAGAGAGAGAGACACAGTGAGTGGGTGTGGGTCCAATTAAGTTTTAATTTGTTCCTCTAGCTAGTCTATATAATAACCCAACCCACTCACTCTCTCTACAGCTACATTACACCCGCACCAACTCGCTACATTACACCCACACCAACTCACTCACTCTCTCTTTGAGTAGCAACCACAGTTTTTTTTTTATAGAAATTTTTTATAACTGATGCCATTATTCCAAATAACGGCATCAGTTATATTTTTTTTATAAAAAAATTAACTTCATTTATATGTAACTGATGTCGTTATCTCCAATAACGGCATCAGTCATTCGAATGCCGTTATTCAGGATAACGGCATTATTTATAAGTTTTTTTCACACTTAGAATTTTTTTAAGTTAGAAAATTCACACTTGTAAGATAAATATACTGATGCCGTTATTCCAGATAACGGCATGGAAAAAAAATGTAAAATAGATGTCATTATTGAAAATAACGGCACATAAATAATCTATGCCGTTATTTTCAATAACGGTTTATGCTGACGTGTCCCAAACAGGGGCAGATCGCTAATTGTTTTCGAAAGTAGGGCAAAGCGCCAAATATTTTCCAAAAGTGGGTCAGTACGGCAAAATTTTCGGAACATAGATGATGGTGGGACCCATAGATATCACAGACTCAAAATGCGTATTTAATCCTTGTTCAGATGTCTTCCCGTAATAAGGATTAATGTGAAGGGCTGCATGCATGCCTACAGCAAAACCTTGTTCTGATGGATGGATTGCCTCTCTTGTTGAGTTGCTTCCAGTGTTTCCAATTACTTTGATTGACGTTCCAAAGTAATTCACTGTGTGGCCGATGAGCATGATGTGCTCGTCCCAGCTCATTAGTGGCCTTCACCGGTTGTTCCTCCAACGATTACAGCTTCGGCACCATTTGCAATTTGCATGCCCATGAGGGAGTCGTAAGCTTCAAGATCGAGTCTGCCATTAAAAAGATATGGAGTTTTGATTGCAGTGATTAGCCGGAGGCTTTTTATCTCATCCACTGACGTCCTGCAAATCGAGTGAAAAAGATTGCAAATATAAATATTGATTCCTCTAACAACTGCAGCTGGATTGATTGTTAACTCTTGTTTCAAAAGAATTTTTAGAATAGTTCACAAACATAGCATGCATCCACAGCTGATTTGTAAGATTTGTGCTAATATCATATTCTGGTCTAAAACTGCAGGTGAAGAAAACACAAAGAAGATCAAGGATATATACAGAGATGTTACCACCGATCAAGAGGAGCCACAGGAAGGGGAAGGCACAGCACACGAGGGATGATTGACCAGTTCGAGGGAGCTTGGAAATTGTACATATGCTAACTTTTGATGTTTTTTGGGTTATGGTGTTGTATTTTGGCCATATGTGGGGCACATGTACAGTTTCGTAAATGATTTCTGGTGGTTATCTGTATGTATAGTGAGTTCATGTATTTTGGGTATTACAGTAGGTCACTACCAGATATGGTAGGGAGACTCATTTTGGGATCGGAGAATGAATTTCATGACCTGTATGTGGGTGGCATGAACATCATTGTCTGAGTTTCGATTATTGTTTTATTAAAAACTTTTTAATGAAACAGAATGGGGACTTCGGCCAGCCTATTATGATCAAAAAAAAAAAAAAAAACTCTTGTTTCAAAAAATTGAGAATCAGTTTAACTATAATAAAAATTTAGAAAATTTGAGAATTGGGCTTTGAGAAAAGAATTTTGAGGCAACATATGGAGATAGAAAAGGACTTAGGTCAACTACTGTTATTTTCAAGAAAGAAACAGAAAAAATAATGATCTGCCCAAAATATTGAAAGGAAGAAATAATGTATGATACAAGAGATTTAACCAATAAATGTCATCTATGAAAAAAGAAAATCTATGCGGTTACAGTCGAGAGTGAGGACTAGAAGACCAGAATAAAATAGGAGCAAAACTAAAATGTAAATGTTTAGATACGGAATCTAAGTGCTACAGTCAGAAAGACAGCTGCGAGCAATTTGAAGGAGTAGCTACAGATAACGATTGAGGGATCCTTCTCTTTAACTTGTATTCTACTGAAAAGTGTCATAAGTATTAAACTATATCAGTCTATGTACTTAACAACACCAGAGTATGTATATGTGTTTCGCTCCTACAAGAAAACCTACAACATAAATGATATGTAAGCCTCACTAGTAAGGTCTAGGGTATTTCGGTTGCCCATGTATTGTATGTAAAATACATAGGTTTATTCAACAATTAAAGCATTTTAACTTTTAAGTAGTAGTTTGTTCAAGGAACTTCTTGTGAAAGGAACCCATCCCAACCAAAGAAGCATACCTCCTTGTATCTCAGGATAAAGTATTCAAGAAAGAAGAAGACAATGGTCTGGGTTCTGAACTCCAAAAATATGAACTTGCACGCGCTTCTTCTTAAGTGGAAGCGGAGTCTACAAAGGAATTTGAGAGAAACTTCAGAGGATGATTAAGGTAATTTCCTTTTCCAGAAAGTGATCTGAAAGTTTGGTCATAAATTCCACCTGGGTTGTCATGCTCGGATTGGGATGCTCGTCCACCAATTTTTGGAACAATTTCTGGGATTCAAATGCATCTCTGTATTCACTCTTTCCAATCCTATATGGGCTGGCCATATCTAAACTAGATTAGGTAATAAACATTTGGAAATCTACTTATTTACATTAAAATCGTTCTTACTTTTGATGACTGATAAGTCGCAAGTCTATATATAATAATAACATGTTAAATAAAGTCTCCAACTGGCTGTACCTTTAAGCTGTAATGGATAGGTGTCAAAGGAAAATTCTGATCAAACTATGGTACCATCGACCTCTGAATATTTATCATTAAGATTTCATCAAAGCACCCACCATATATATAAAATTAATACAAGTAATCCCTATCTTGAACTTCAAATATGTGTGTATAAACAAGATAAAAGACTTGGGATGTCACTCTTTTTGTAGTATTAATATCAGATCTAACTAAAGTTAAAGTTTAGAGTCAGAAACCAAATGACAGTTTACAAACAAGGTAACAGTAAAGGAAAACATAAAAATTTAAGATATAGATATAAAAGAATATAAGAACTTTTAATTTCAGAATTTTACGAGCAAAATACATCTCAGCCTGATGTGTACGCTAACCTGTTTTTAACTTCGAGGCTGCGCATTGGTAGATGAAAGTTTGGAATAGCCGCGGATTGTGGAGAACTCCATCTTCCAACCCTTGATGTACAAAATATGTTAAATTAAATTTTCAAAATTTGTCAGTCAATACTGTTACTGCATTCATGTGGAGGAGATGATACAAGCTCAAAATCTCATAGATCGCTAGAGACCAACATGGAGTCCCATTACGAAGCAAACGAACGTGTTAACCCCAATGTTCTAAAAGTCACTAGGCGGTAGTCAGGCGGCTGATGGTGGCCTAGTGCCTAGACCTTGTAAGCGTCTAGGCGCTAGGCTATTTATTGGAATATTTATTAATTTATCGATCTTTTGGTTTTGTTTGTTGTTATCCATTCTTACTCTTTATTGCTACTCATTCTTACTCTTGAATTTCTTCCTTACAATTGCAGGAGAGTTTTATAAAGTCAAATTGGTGTATTATTGTATCATTGAACATGAAGAATATCCATCCAAGATTACAGCTCCTCTTAAGGACCGCTAATGCATCAACACTGCCCGCTTAGGAATAAGAATATAAGAATATTAGTCTCTGTCAGCTTCAACAAGCTATAGTTTGAATGTTTGATGGCCAAAATTTATAAAGATGACATATAATATTAGTATAAATATATAATTGAGTTAGTGTTATTGACATTGTCTGTCTGAATTGAAAAAAAATGCACTATTTACAAGCATTCTTTTTCACTAGAAAAATATATTAATTTAAAGAAAATTAATAAAGATGTGCACTTATAATTTATTCATTAGTATCACTTATAATTTAAACACAATGATTTTAACATCCTCAAAATAATGGATAGTGTGCTACTCTGCTAAAGTGCTTAACAAATCCAGTATATACAATAAGAGAAAACACACACAAAAAATGTGATTATCATTTTTAATTTAAACATAATCACTTTAAAATCCTCAATGGATAGTGTGCTACTCTGCTTAACAAATCCGGTATATACAATAAGAGAAAACACACACAAAAAGGTGATTATCATTTTTAATTTAAACATAATCAATTTAAAATCTTCATAATAATGGATAGTCTGCTACTCTGCTTAGCATATCATGTATATACAGTAAGTGGAAACTAAAAAAACAATTAAATTAAAAACTGCTAGCTGCATAAAATCCCATAAGTAGGTTGATTGCTTAATTTTTTTATAAATAGTTTGGGTCCTAAGCGGGTCTAGACCGTCTAGACCGATTTATACCTGCCTAGACCCGCTTATACCCGTCTAGCCCCATTACCTGATTTTCCAAACTGCCTAGCCCCTAGGCGAGTCGTCTGGAAGGTGCCTAGGCCAGGTGAGTTGTCGGGAGGGCGCCTAGGCCGATTTTTAGAACACTGATTAACCCATAAATTTAAACTAGATTACTTGCCCCGTGCAATGCACATAAGATTTTATCATGTATAAAAATGAATTTTATGATTTTTAATATTATTTTACTTTTGGGGCATAAATACAAAATATTTTATGAAGAGAATAAATAATGATATGGAATTACATTTATTTTCTCAGGTAGGAAAAGAAAATCTTAAAGATTATTAAAAATAGAGGAGATTAAATTGCACCCAGTTCAAATAGTGAAGGCTTCAAATACCCTTCTCTAGTTATGTTAGTAAGAAGATTAAGAACAATCTTTGGTTATCCATGGTAAGCAGAAACTTATAAGGCTGGACCTGCTGATAAAATTATGTATACAATAATATTAGTAACAGTTTTACTTTGAAATTGCTTGTCAAATTGAATTAACTTGAAGAAAACACCCTGCACACAATCTGTTTAGGTGCAATACAAAGTACAGCTGCTGTGAACATAAAACTAATAAAGAAAGAAGCATTCAGACATCAAAATGCATGCCAGCAGCAATGGCATTCAAAATCACATAAGCTTGAACTGATAAGCTTGCTGATCAAATCTATGAACTTGTAGTAAGTTTTTGATGAGCACAGAAGCATATTCTACTTTATAGAACAAGTACTACATAGAAGGAGACAGGTTAAGAAAGTAGGGAGAATGATTTAAGAAAAAGAATTGAAGACAGCAAAATGGTTAATAATATAGGATCATTCAATTTGGTGTGTAAGTCATAAAAAAGAAGCTAAAACTCTGGTAAGTGGTGTCACTTTAATGCAAAAAGAAATTATTGAAAGAAAATTTAACTGGGTTAGGTGATGGCATCTCTTAGTTATAGGTTATTACTTGTCGCTCCTTGATTGTAGATGGAGAGAGCACTGATAACTGAAATGGCACAGTATAGTTCTTGGGTAAATTTAGATAAGCCGGGTTCTATCTTTCAAACCAATATCAATACTTATTATTATGTTTTGTCGCTTATAAAGAGAATCAATCTGAAACTTGTAACTATTGAGTTTAAAAGCAATTAAAAAAGTTACGAGTTTGCCTGCGTAAAGTTGCCTTGCCTGTGTACTTTTTTAATTGGTTGAAAGTTGCCTGTGTACTTTTTTAACTGACCATTTTTGTCACTGTTATATTCAGTTATTAAGGTAGTGTTTGACCCAGCTTAAAATTAGCTTAGCTTCTAAAGGAGAAGGAGAAGCTGGGCCAAACACATATTTTGAAAAGCCCAAAAAAAGTAGAAGTAGCTTTTTTTATTAAAAAAAAGAGCTTCAAAAGAAGCCCTCCAGATCTACTTCTGGCTTCTAGCTTCTTCTTTTTGTTTTTTTTTTCCCAAAACCAAAGATCAAAAAAATTCCCCTTCCCCTTCCCCTTCCTCCATTCCCTCGCCGAACCTCGACACCGCCGTCGAACCACCGCCGCCGTCGTCGAACCTCGCCGCCGTCTGGTAAAATACAAACACCATCAACGCCCAAAAGGGTTTCTGTTCAAAAGCTACAAATATAGTACAGTATCGAAACAATTACAATAAGCATACATATAATGAAGGAAAATAAAATATACAGTTGCCGATTGTTGACTTCACCCTTCTTCCATTTCCTCCTCATCACTTCCATCATCGCCTTCCAGAAGCCACTGTTCTAGTTCATCTACCTCATCTTCCTCATGCCTATACCATCCATTCAACGTATCCCAGTATCCCATCCCCAGTTCCTCACCCCGACACTCAACATGCAAGAAAGGTCGGGCTCGAGCCAAAGCATCCACCATATCTCTGTTAACGCTCCCGTTAACTCCTAACCAACGAAGCCTCGGGAAATACGGCCTCTTAAACCACCGAAAGGATAGAGGGGTGATGCCGCCACAGTCATAGAGATCGAGCAATTGCAAGCTGCTACCATGAGACCCACCCTCGACTTGCATGGATGCTAGGGCCATCACTGAAGCATCCCCAATGTATGGGCATTCTCGGATGCGGAGCTCAACAATTGGGTAATTTTGACTCTACAGATTTGTAATTGGATAATTTTGAAGAAATTAAGATCAAAAAAATTTTGACACTTCATGCACTATCTCCAAACAACTTCTAGCTTAAAAGTAGCTTTAAAGTTAAAAAAAAAAAACTGACTATCCAAACAGCTTCAGCTTTTAATTTCAAAGCTGTACTTTCTACCTTCTCCTTCTGAAGTAGCTTTAAAGCTAAAAAAAGCTAGGCCAAACGCACCTAAATATCCACTAAAATTAATTAGCCGAAAGTTAAATTTCGACCACACTTAGTCTATCACGTACTAGCTAACTAGTTAATTTAAACCCATAATACCCATCACATGTTAGCTTTGCATAACCAAGAGCCCAACTGAACCACATCTTTTTCTTTAAGGTTCCAATTAGTTGATTAAGGTTGTCTACGTTTCTTGACAAACTCTGCTTCTTCTTCTTCTTCTTCCGTTTTTACCATTATTTTTTATGTTCTTAGCAGCTTAAAGTTTATAGGCTTCTACGGAAATATAAGATAATGTATGCAGTCTTATTCGGATTAGTACTTTAAACAACTGTAGTTATTGTTAGATATTATATTGGTTTAGCCCCATATTGCTAATGTATCAGTTTAGTCTTCCATTCTTTCCTATATATAGGAGCCAATTGTATTCAGTTTATTCAATCAATAAAACAATCAAGCAATAAAGAATTATTCTCATCCAATAATCTTAGCATGGTTTCAGAGCCAATAATCCTATAAGGCCTATTTAATATCTAACAAAAAACATAGAAACTCGTCCGTTGCAAATGCAACTCCCAACTCTTTCATTAATTACAACAATATAAATAAACAAACAAAATTCTACCTATTTAAACGTCAAAATAATATTTTTCTCAATTACGTGCAACGCACGTTCAACTCCAAAACTATTTCTTAATACGTATATTGCACATGAAAATCCTCACTCTTATCAAATCGTGCATCGCACGTGAAAAATACTAGTCTATACATAACAGTAGAGATATATAAGTTAGGATTAGATGATGCGGTGGACCAACAAATACAGGGGGAAAATCTCCTGCCGACCATAGCGGATAGAACTCCCTGCCATATCACTTTGCAATGCTATTTCCCTCACTACCTTACTGCTTTGTATGGCCCCTTCGGTTGCTGTTGCCCTCACAACACTATAGTTGCCACCGACCTTCACCTCCTTCATGTTGCTCAACTGACCTCATCGTCTAAAGTTGCTGTCTCTGCAGGTTGTTACTGTTCCATATGTTGTCATCTCCGTGCTACCGTACCTTCTCTGTTATTCCCCATTGCCAATGCATTAAGGTGGGCTGGCACTGGAAAGGAAGCACCGGTTGAAGATTGAAGGTTAAGGTTCGCCTCAAGAAAACCACTCGGTGTGCTGCCCGCTGCTCTCGGACGATATATCTACTTCCTCTAAGGTTGATAGGTACCTCTTCAATAGAAAAAAAAACACAATTCGTCTCTGTGCAGATTAAACGATATGCACACATTTTTTTTTCTTTTCACAAATCTGTAAGATTGATAATAAACGCCTCTACTCCAGCTCGATAGATGACTAGCCAATGCTGTCTACAAAATAAATATTACTACTTTTTTACATTTTGAAAATATGCCACAAATGAATTAATTATATGTTTAAATAACACGATAAAAGAATTGCAACAATATGCATAATCCACCAGATTATATCCACCATTGAGTGTTTTCCTACTTAATTTGATTCAAGTTTTGCAGGAAAATTATTGTGTTGGTGGTGGTGGTGGTGGTGGTGAATTTGGACGAGAGAGTTGTCAGTTGATTCTGTCTGGTGCTGCAGTTGAAACGAGTTGATTGGCGTTCGCGCAATAGAGCAACATGATGGATTAGAATGAGCATCATCGATTTCACCATTAGCAAGTTTTAGACGATGGACCTCTGCATTCAATGCCTCATTCAATGCTGCAGAACACCATTGTATATTAGAAAGAGAAATTAGATGTACAAACTACAGAGTGAAAGACTTGGGACCAAATAATAACATAACAAAAGGAAGGCTGTAGCCTGTTATATTGGGCAAATTAGCCAGGACCATGGTTATTACAAATACTTCTTTGGAAATATCGCCAAAATCTATAAAGGGGTATTTGCCTCCATGAAACCCATCAAACTTGATAAATCCCAAAGTACCATTAAAAGTGTTTTAGAGTTTATCTATTATAATGCAATGAGAATAGGGTTCCTTCAAGTTCTGCAAATGTGGCTAGCATACAAACTCCTAGGAAGATTTCTAATTTCTTTCCTTCTCTCCTTCCTCAGGAAACCCTCTAACACCTCGTTCTCTTATAGTTTTGGGCTCTGGTTGGAAACAAGGTCAAGATAACCGAAGTTATTTTAACTTTCGCGATACAAGGTATGCTCAATGGTGAACCTACATAGTGCCTACCTCGGTTTTCAAAATTTAGCCTGAGGTGTAGGTATCTTTCTTTAGTTGCTACATATAACTTAGAGTCCATCTTGGGATATATTCTAGATGTAGCTGAATTGGTTGGAATGTTCCTTGATTTTTCAAGAGGTGCAATTGTATAATTTCTTAATATTATGTCGTATTTATCTTTCAAAGTTTTTTTCCTTTCTCATATCTATATAATAAAACACAAAGAAAGCTATCAAGTGGCTCTCATATCTATATAATAAATCAAAGGCTCAGATCTAATATCACAAAACACATTTTCCCCCAAAACTCAGATTCAAATCCCCCCCAAAATAACCCCTTTATTTATTTAATTCTCTCTCTCTCTCTCTCTCTCTCTCTCTCTCTCTCTCTCTCTCTTTATATATATATATATATATATATATATATATATATATATATATATATATATGGAAACAAGGACTTTTATTTACAACTAATTATTGTCATACTATTCAAACTTGAGCTACATAATTGTTGATTTACTGTTTACAATGCGCTTTTCATATGCTGTATTGTTCTGAAGATGTGCCATAGGCACGTGCTTACAGGCAAATCTAGTACTAAACAAATTAAAAATCTCAAAGCAATTGTATAATTTCCTAATATTACGTTTTATTTATCTTTCAATTAAATTAATACATTTTACATTACAAACCATTTTTTGAATAAATTTCACATAAAATGAATGCATCTCTTTTACGAATCCAAAAGTAACGTACATGTACAATACACATGTTTCTCTTTTGCCATAAACAAATACCGTTATTCGTCTTTTGCAACAATAACCATACATAAAAAAATATTAGATGTTTCATACTTAGACTAATTAAAGCAATAAAAGTTCATGTAATGTACGTAAACTTCTATGTATAGTATTTTTCACAATTGCTTCATGTATAAGCTAAATGATATTCCGCCTACCCTAAATAAAAATTTTGAGTCCTCCACTAGGTATGCTAACTTTGGTTATCCTACCTTTACCTCAAACTTAAAGTTGTCTCGCAGTTAGGAAAAATAAGATAAGAGCGTAGTTTAGATAAGCATAGTTTTGCCACCTTTTTTTTTTTTTTGGGGGGGGGGGGGGGGGGGGGGGGGGGGGGGAGATAATTGCTCCAAAAATAGCCCCAAACAAGCCAAAGTTTGGATAACAAGAATTTTCAAAAGTTACGTGAGATGACTCCAGTTACCAACTTAACTATGTTCCCAAAACTATCTTTAATGCCTTAAGTCTATGGCATTCTTCATAATATATTAGAAGTGCTTCGGTGGTTTCATCAAAGGTCATTGAATTACACATAAGAATCACCAATGTCAATTGATACCGACACACGACCATATCAAATCAAAATATACCCAACTGTATAATATTACCAATAAATGACAAGTAGATACCCAACCAGGAGATCTGACTTGTAAAACAAAAATTTCAAGAGGTTCGATCAAAACTCTTGAAATTTGAGTCCAAGGTTCGCGAGAAATTTTCGCATGGTTTGCTCAACCAAGCATACCATTCTATTATTGTGTGCAAATTTCTTGTAAGGACCAATTGTATGTCAGCGAAGGATTCATACAGCAAAGGATTTACATAAAATCGATGAATTCAACTGCAGAATAGAATTATTGAAGAAATAGCAGCCGAATTATGGATGTCTAAGATGGAGTGTGTTAACTCTAAGATGGATAATAGCACTATCACATTTACCTGATACCTGGACCCGGTATTGGACCGGAACCGACCCGATCTATACGGGTCCGGGTCTGGGTCCTAAAATAAGACCCGATGCGCTTTCAGGTCTGGGTCGGGGTCCGCTCAAAATAGAACCGACCCGGATCCGTTAAAAAATATCCCCAAACATATAGAATTTGAATAGTAAGGTTATAGGAATATACATAAAAAAGTAATTGTTGAAGACGGATATTTAAATATAATATTAATTCATGTACTTAAGTGCAATCAATTCCTGATTAACGCCTCTTAGGCAGGACACCCTCTGTATTCTGGCACTACTATCACTACTATAGTAGGGATCGAAGATATTATGCAAAAATACTTAAGTGCAAATATTTATTATCTACTACCGGACCCGACGAATAATTTTTTTTACTAGGACCCGGACCCTGATCTGGTTATTGCAAGTCCGGGTCCAGGTCCAATTTTTGGACCCGTGACTAGGGCTGCAATCGAGCCGAGCCGAGCCGAATACCTTCAGGCTCGAGCTCGGCTCGTTTACGAAACAAGCTCAATTTTAAGCTCGAGCTCAGTTCGAGCAAAGCTTTGACTGAGCTTTGACCATATTCGAGCTAAATAGCTCGCGAGCTTAGCCTTAAAAAAAATAAAGCTCGAGCTCGGCTCGTTTACGAAACGAGCTCGGTTTTGAGCTCGAGCTCGGCTCGAGCTCGGTTCGAGCTGAGCTTTGACCGAGCTCGAGCCGAATAGCTCGCAAATAGCTCGATTCGTTTGCAGCCCTACCCGTGACGTACCGGGTAGTGGAGGACCCGACCCGATAGGACCCGACACCAACTCTAATGGATTATAGATGGCCAATCTGAAGTTCAATTAATCCAACTGCACTGGATTATTGATAGATTTTGTTAACTCTATGCAAGGCCACAAGGTAATGCTTGGAAAATTCAGGTAGGCTACTAAGAGAAGGTATGAAAAACTCATCAAAAAATCAGAAAATTATTTGGATATATGGTATTCTATGTTCTACATATAAAATAGACTCTGAATGATAACAGAAGGTAGCATAAATGAGAAATCATTGCTAGACAATGTTCTCTTTGAATTTAAAATATAAATTAGTAGGGTTTCAGGCTCAAATCTGCTTTAACCGTTCAACTATCAAGTCAAAGACCCCCCAAAAAAAAGGACTGCCCAACATATCATTGAGGTTGTTCTTTTGCGTCGTATGAGCTATAAGCTAAGTTTCCAGTGCCTATCAAGGTGTATGGGCTAAAATAGATCTTTATCACCAATATTGCAGGTATGTAAAGGAAAATGAACCGTACGCCCACTAGGGTTTCGTTGAATGCGAAGTCGGCAACCTCCATATAAATCTAAAATCGATCCCCCCCCCCCCCACACACACAATATATATATATATATATATATATATATATATATATATATATATATATATATATATATAGGGAAAGGATCGGTTGAGCACTCCTCTAGTGCTCACCGCGTGAACACTAGGCCTTCGGACGTTCATATCGAAAATCCGAACTGTTCACATTGATCTACACATCTAAATTAGTCTAAATATGTAAAATCAAATCATTTGAAATTCATTTGCCCATCCATCATGTGACTATAAAAACAATGATTTTCAGCCATACAATTTTGTAACACTTCGATGAATGGACAAATGAATTTCAAATGATTTGATTTTACATATTTAGACTAATTTAGATGTGTAGATTAATGTGAACGGTTCGGATTTTCGATATGAACGCCCGAAGGCCTAGTGTTCACTCGGTGAGCACTAGAGGAGTGCTCAACCGATCCTTTCCCGATATATATATATAGTAGAGTGATGTGAACGGTGTAATCGAGATTCAGATGACTCAAATCGCTTATCTCTACAAAAACATTTTCATCTCACCCATCTCACCATCTCATAATAGCATGACTCTCTCTCTCTCTCTCTCTCTCTCTATATATATATATATATATATATTCAGTGGCGGAGGGAGGAAGGAGGGAGGGGGGACATTTGGGACCCCAAAAATTTTGTAAAACTCTCTAATATAGACCAAAATTTTTGTAAAACCCCCTAATATAGACCAAAATTTTTATTTGGCCCCCCCAGTTAAAAAAAATTTGAGACCCCCAAGTCTAATCTACCTCTTATTAAAGACTCAATTATGTCGATACCAGGGGAAAAAAAATTTGGGACCCCCATTTTGAATCGTCTGGCTCCGCCACTGTTAATATATTCCTTCCGTTTCCTCCTTCCAAATCTAGATCTGATCCTTCATTTATTTGTTTCCGATGCCTAGAGTTTGGTCATTTCAAACAATATTGTTTCAACAAGATGAAACATCTGTTATGTGATAAACATGGTCATTCCAGGAATCGTTGCTTACACTTCAAGTCTTCTAGGGTATCAAATTCGAATCCCTATTTCTGATCAAGTGATTCAGGCTCTGGACTTCAATGCTCTCAAAATCAAATTTGATGAGTTGAATGCTAAAGCATATGTCAAAGCATCATCTTCTGTTGCTTGTCTTCCTACTCCTGCACCTCTTGTTACTCAACCTGTTATCCCTCCATCAGCGGTGTCAACCAAGATGATTGTATGTTGCGATCTTACTGATGAGATTGAACAAAAAAAGGCACACCTCATTTCTTTCGGGGCGGTCTCAATGATTGGTGATACCATGAGTAATCTAGCTCTTGATAACTTTCTTGGTATTATTTGTGGAGTTTCTGGTTGGGCTTGGGGCGTGAATTCATGTTCGAATGTTGACGTTATTAAATGTCCTTCCACTAAGGTATTGCATGACCTTGTTTCTAAAGAATCTTTTCAAATTGGAACTATTACTATTAAGATTAGGAAGTGTCCTTTTTTGGTTCTAAGATCTCTACTCCGAATTTTGAGAAGGTTGACTATTATTGGCCTCCCTCCATATTGTGATAACCCTAGATTAGTTGCTTCTATGACTAAGTGTGTAGGAGAGCTTACTGGTACTTCTGCTACCCTCCTTTTAGCTTCTGGTTGTGGTGGCAGTTCTAGTAATAATACTGGTGGTACGAATCACAATAAGAGAGTCAACTCCACATTAGAGGTGATCATAGAGGTAGGGGAAGAGTAGAAGGAGTTGGTTTTATAGGAGAGAGAATTATGTTGATTCAAACAAAGTAGATCATGTTTCTACTAACTTCCAATCCACTAATCTTACATGGAGACCTGCTCCTAATACCACTTCTACTCCAGTACTCCTACTGTTCAAACTTCCAAACTGGATGAGAAAGTAAAAGATTTAATTAAGGACATCAACAGCCATCCTTTAATTGTTGTTGATCCGGCTCAAAAAGCTGATATCATTCCTTCCCAAGCTCTCCTACTCGCACTGAACCTCCTTATTCCTCTGATTGGGATCATCTTATTCCTCGGAGCTCTGGTACTACTGAATCTATTTTAGATAAAAAGTGGACTGATTGGAAGGTCAATCTTGAATTTGCACCGGCTAGAAATAATTATAAGAACTGTTTTCAAGCTTCTTCTATTGGAGCTAGTTCCTTTGCTAAAAATTCCATTTCTATGACTGAGTATAAATTCAAAAGTGGTGAATTCAAAAGTGGCGAATGAATTCTGATGGTATTATGGTCAATCCATTAGTAGAGATTGCTCAATCTCCTTCTAAAAGAAAATATACTAAAATAAAATATAACATTGCTAAAGAGAGAGCTAGTGCTCGTCTCAAAGCGCAGAAAACTTCTTCTTTATGTGTTCCTGCTAAAGCTACTTTGAAAGCTCAAGTTAGGAACATGGAAGCCACCTCTATGTCTGATGAGCACATGCAATTTACAAGTTTATTTTAATTCTTTGTCTAATGATGATATGATGAATCTTGCTTCCAATATGGGTTTATTGACTGATTCTTCTTTTAGTGATCATATTGAATCTGTTAAACTTTAGAAATATCTATAGCTAATGTGAATATAGGAGTTAATGATTAATATTTCATGGAATATTCCTCGTGCTGGTAGCTCACTCAAAAAAGAAGCTATTTTTGATCTTATTCATTTCATAGATGTGATCTCATCTCTATTCAAGAATCCAATCTATCTGCAATCTCTTCTTCCATTAAAAGAGCCTTTAGGGCGGGGGGGGTGCAGTTATCACTGAATGGATTAGTTTAGATGCAATTGACTCTTGTGGAGGAATCTTGTTTGGTTTTAGAGACTCTCCTTTCAAGCATGCTTCTGTTCATAAAAATGAAATATTTTCTTATTGTAGTCCTTGACTGGTTTGAGTTCAATTGTTTGTTCACTACTGTTTTAGTCTATGGCCCCTTCTACTGCATGGGCTTATAAATAAATTTTGGGATGAATTTAAATCTTTTTCCTATATGATTACTAGCTTTTGGATGTTTTGTGGTGATTTTAATGTCACGAGATTCTTATACGAAAGAAAGGAAAATTCTTCTAGAGTTGAAGATTCTCTTATGTTCAATAATTGTATTCGATTGTTAGATCTAATTGATTTACCTATTAATGGCAGATTATTTAATTGGTATATAATAATTGATTAAATCCTTATATGGCAAAGCTTGACAAATTTTTAGTTTCACAATATTGTATTTCTACTTTTCATAATTCTTTGGTCCAAGCTTTACCTAACCCTATTTTAACCCTATTTCTGATCATGTTCCTCTTAGTTTACACTTTACACTCTTAACTTTAATTTTTCAAAACCCTATAAATTTATATTTGAAAAGTTTGGTTAGAAGATCAGATTTTTATTAATATGATTACTTCGTGTCTTTCTTTTGTGGTTACCTGGTTGGGTCTCATGACCTTGCTAAAATACTTCTTAAATTATATTTTGTCAAGAATGGTTGCAAAAATTGGGAAAAAAAGATTTGGAAACTTTAATGCTTTAAAGCATAGATTTTTGAATACCATTATGCAGATTGACCAACTTGAAGAGTTGAGTCTTATTTCTTTGGATGATCGGAAAAAAAAGAATTGAGTACAAGAAGGATTGTCTTTATTGCACCAAAGATCATATTAAATGGGCTCAACGAGCTAAGGTGACGAGCTAAGGTGAGATGGTTGAAAGAAAATGATTGTAATACTTCTTATTTTCACAATTTTGCTTCTTACGGTTGGAAAATTAATAGAATCACATCCATTGTTGATGATGATGTTTTCACTCTTCCTTTCGTAAATTCCACAAGGACCTTATGGGTACTTCTAATAATCGCCCTTTTAAATTAAATTGGAAGACTTTGTATGGTTCTGATAATCATTATCTTTCTATTCTTGATTCTCCTTTTACACTTGATGAAATTAAAGTAGCTACCTTTTCTATGAGAAGTAACTCTTCCCATGGTCCTGATAGATTTCCAAGTTTTTTTTCTTTCAGAGATTTTGGGATTTTCTTAAAAATGACATTTGATATGTTTTCCGAACTTTACAATTGCACTCTTTCTTTTGATAGAATTAATTATGCCCATATTGTTTTAATTCCTAAGATGACTGGTGCTAATAAAGTCACAACATTCAAACAAATTAGCTTGCTTAATGTGTTGTTCAAAATAGTTATGAAAGTTCTTGCTAATAAACTACGTGGTTTGATTGATTTTGCACAATCAGGATTTGCAAAAGATAAATTCATTCTTGATAGCAAAGCATGTGCACAAGAAATTATTTCAGGTTGTCATAATTTGTTATCATAATTCTGATTCTGAAGGCATTTTATTAAAAAATGACTTTGAGAAAGCTTATGACAAAGTGGAATGACAATTTCTCTTTGATATTCTTATTCTTAGAGGTTTTGGCTTACGTTGGATTTCTTGGATCAAATCAGGTCTATGTGCAGGCACTTCTTATGTTATCATCAATGGTGTTAAGGGTACTTAATGTAGTGATAGTATCTTTGATCCAAAAAGGTTTCCATAATATCTCATCACCTTTTTAGTTCTCTCTAATTCTATATGGATTTTTGTGTACAAATGTGATTATTACAGATGACTGAAGATCTATCCATTCTCTACCATGCAGTGATCTTTTCTAGTTTGCAGTGTCAAAGCTCTGGGTGTTGTTGCAGTCTTCAAATTGCTCACTGATGATGATTGATGAGTGTTGTTAAAATTGTGGGTGTTCTTCAGCTGTTTTCGGGAGTAGTTCAGAGTCTTGGAGCTTAGCTGGTGCATTTACAGTGATGAAGCTATCTTTGAACTATCTGTTTATATATATATATGGCTGGAGCCTTTACAATATTGTGGTGAATATTATTATGCGTGAGGTCTTGATGATTAGAATTATCTATAAACCAAATTCAAGATGGAATGATTTCCATTCACTAATAACAACAAACACTTAGTAATTGGTATGCAAACACATCAGGTACAAAAGCGGCGCGAATAATTACCGTCTCTGAGGTGTGCCTGTTGCTCCATTGCTTGTACCCGAATCTTCAACTCATTGTTCTGATTCGCAAGCCCACTAGTATCCCTCTGCAATCAAACAAACCATTAGAACCTTAAAATGATTATTAAAGAGAAAAAAAAAACCTCATAAAATTTAAAAACCTGTAAAATGGTCACTTGTGCCGACAATGTGGTCGCCTCTGCCTGCAGTGTCTTCACCTTCTGCTCCAGCTCCGAAATATAATGAATCTTCCTCTGTTTCGACCGAGCAGCCGACTGTCTATTCGCCAATATCCTGCAAACAAAAAATAAAAATAAAAATTATTGCAGTTAACAAAGTGTCTATTCCCACCAAAATTCTCATTTGGCTAATTTCCCAAAAAAATACCCTAAAATTTACTAATTTCTCTCGTCAAACAGACGAAATAAATGTTGCAAAAAACTAAGAAACCTATTTATCTATCTATCTATCTTTTCATCTAAAACTTTCAAACTCAAGATAACAAAATACGATCAAGGTATTTTACAATAACAAAATTGCATTCTTTTCTCATAAATTATTTGCGCAAAAAAGGAAAAAAAAAAACCTCTTGACGCGCTTAGGATCAGCCAAGGCCAGCTCAGCCAACTTGTGATTGGCCATAATCTTCTCCATCTCGGCATTGCTAAACCCGCCAAGCCCAATACTCGTCAGATCCAACCCCCCCTTACTCATCATCAAACTATTACTATCCATCGACAAAGTCCTCGAATGCCGACCCCCACTCCCCCCCTTACTAAACAACTGTCTACTCTCTGCCTCGCTCTCACTGTTAGTATTATTATTATTCTCCATCGAATCCCCCAAACTCTCCAGATTCATAAACTCCTTAATCAGATCGTCCTCCCCCGCCGAATCCTGCACCGCCGACTTCGACCGCCGGTGTTGGAGGCTGCCACGTGGCAGCATTTCGGGGGAATCGGAGAGCGACGAAGCGGGTGATGAAGGTTTAGGGTTAGGGTTGGGGAAGAAGAAGAAGTCGGGATGGGAAGTGGAGCGAGAGTGGAAGGGGCGGTGGGAAGAGGGGTGGGAAGGGGGGCGGTTTCCGAATTGCTGCATTTTTTGTAAGGGTGTTTTTTTTTTTTTTTTTTAATAATTTGGGGTATTGTTTGGTTGTTGTTGTTTGTAATAAGGAGGAGGAAAGAGAAGGAGGGGGGTTTAAAAGGGGGAGTGGAGTAATGATGAGGAGGGGTCGTAATCGTAATCTCCGCCTCAAGTCACTGCGCAACTTTGACATCACCGTCACTGACTATGCTGCCGTGATTCGGTTATGTTTTGGGGTTTTGGCGTGCTGTGAGCGAGGGGAGTAAATTAAGTGGTGTGTGTTGGGCTTTCGGGTGCGTTCTGTTGTTTTTTTTTGGCCCATTGGAAAAGAAGATTCTAAAGCATTGGTATAAATATCCGAAATCCGGATTCGATCCGGACCCGACCCGGATTCGGCATTGGACCGGAACCGACCCGCCTATCTGGGTCCGGATCCGGGTTCTAAAATAAAATCTGTTGTACTTTCGGGTCCGGATTCGGATCCGCTCAAAAGAGACCGGATCCGGATCCGGACCCGTTAAAAAAAAACTAAAAAAATCAACATAAAAATAAATATTCTACCCTCATCCCTCCCCTTCTTCCTCCTCAATTTTAAATCTTCCTATTCCATACTCAAAACTCGTGCATTTTTCTTCTCTCCTCTATTCTAAATCCTTCACTCGCCTCCTCCACTCGCCGCTCACACTTTCGCTCCTACCCGAATGGGTAGGAATATTCTAATAGGACCCGGACCCGGAACTGGACCCGGTTCTCATGGGTCCGGGTCCGGGTCCGGGTCCAATTTTTGGACCCGTAGGGGACCGGGTCCAGGTCCGGGTAGTGAAGGACCTGACCCGACCCGATACCAATGCTAATTCTAGTAGGGAAAAAGGTTTACAGCTGAGTATGGTTTCTACCTTTTCTCTTCTAAAGCAAAGTTTAACTTAATATTGTGGTATTATCATTGACATATAACTGAACTCTATATTGGTGTTCTTGGTGTTTGAGAGGGAGCTTAATTTTGTAAGGAGAAGGTTGATTTGGAGGAGTTTGAGCAAACGAGATCCTATTGCACCACAGTAGTTCAATGTTGGTTTTTTCACTCA